>OX336398.1:54766027-55036691 GCA_946902985.2 Meconema thalassinum | reverse complement strand
TCGTTTCCATGGTGACCAATGTAAACCACAGAGTGGACTCCAAATGTTCCAACGTTTCCATGGAGACCAATATAAACCACAGAGTGGACTCCAAATGTTCCAACGTTTCCATGGAGACCAATATAAACCACAGAGATGACTCCAAATGTTCCATCGTTTCCATGGAGACCAATATAAACCACAGAGTGGACTCCAAATGTTCCAACGTTTCCATGGAGACCAATATAAACCACAGAGTGGACTCCAAATGTTCCATCGTTTCCAAGGTGACCAATATAAATCACAGAGTGGACTCCAAATGTTCCAACGTTTCCATGGTGACCAATATAAACCACAGAGTGGACTCCAAATGTTCCAACGTTTCCATGGTGACCAATATAAACCACAGAGTGGACTCCAAATGTTCCAACGTTTCCATGGAGACCAATATAAACCACAGAGTGGACTCCAAATGTTCCAACGTTTCCATGGAGACCAACATAAACCAAATGTTCCAACGTTTCCATGGTGACCAATATAAACCACAGAGTGGACTCCAAATGTTCCATCGTTTCCATGGAGACCAATATAAACCACAGAGTGGACTCCAAATGTTCCAACGTTTCCATGGTGACCAATATAAACCACAGAGTGGACTCCAAATGTTCCAACGATTCCATGGAGACCAATATAAACCACAGAGTGGACTCCAAATGTTCCAACGTTTCCATGGAGACCAACATAAACCAAATGTTCCAACGTTTCCATGGTGACCAATATAAACCACAGAGTGGACTCCAAATGTTCCATCGTTTCCATGGTGACCAATATAAACCACAGAGTGGACTCCAAATGTTCCAACGTTTCCATGGTGACCAATATAAACCACAGAGTGGACTCCAAATGTTCCAACGTTTCCATGGAGACCAATATAAACCACAGAGTGGACTCCAAATGTTCCAACGTTTCCATGGAGACCAATATAAACCACAGAGATGACTCCAAATGTTCCAACGTTTCCATGGAGACCAATATAAACCACAGAGATGACTCCAAATGTTCCAACGTTTCCATGGAGACCAATGTAAACCACAGAGTGGACTCCAAATGTTCCATCGTTTCCATGGAGACCAATATAAACCACAGAGATGACTCCAAATGTTCCAACGTTTCCATGGAGACCAATATAAACCACAGAGTGGACTCCAAATGTTCCATCGTTTCCATGGAGACCAATATAAACCACAGAGATGACTCCAATTGTTCCAACGTTTCCATGGTGACCAATATAAACCACAGAGATGACTCCAAATGTTCCATCGTTTCCATGGAGACCAATATAAACCACAGAGTGGACTCCAAATGTTCCATCGTTTCCATGGAGACCAATATAAACCACAGAGATGACTCCAAATGTTTCATCGTTTCCATGGAGACCAATATAAACCACAGAGTGGACACCAAATGTTCCATCGTTTCCATGGAGACCAATATAAACCACAGAGATGACTCCAAATGTTCCAACGTTTCCATGGTGACCAATGTAAACCACAGAGATGACTCCAAATGTTCCAACGTTTCCATGGTGACCAATATAAACCACAGAGATGACTCCAAATGTTCCATCGTTTCCATGGAGACCAATATAAACCACAGAGTGGACTCCAAATGTTCCAACGATTCCATGGTGACCAATGTAAACCACAGAGTGGACTCCAAATGTTCCAACGTTTCCATGGTGACCAATGTAAACCACAGAGTGGACTCCAAATGTTCCAACGTTTCCATGGAGACCAATGTAAACCACAGAGTGGACTCCAAATGTTCCAACGTTTCCATGGAGACCAATATAAACCACAGAGTGGACTCCAAATGTTCCAACGTTTAAATGGTGACCAATATAAACCACAGAGTGGACTCCAAATGTTCCATCGTTTCCATGGAGACCAATATAAACCACAGAGATGACTCCAAATGTTCCATCGTTTCCATGGAGACCAATATAAACCACAGAGTGGACTCCAAATGTTCCATCGTTTCCATGGAGACCAATGTAAACCACAGAGTGGACTCCAAATGTTCCAACGTTTCCATGGTGACCAATATAAACCACAGAGTGGACTCCAAATGTTCCAACGTTTCCATGGAGACCAATATAAACCACAGAGTGGACTCCAAATGTTCCATCGTTTCCATGGAGACCAATATAAACCACAGAGATGACTCCAAATGTTCCAACGTTTCCATGGTGACCAATGTAAACCACAGAGTGGACTCCAAATGTTCCAACGTTTCCATGGTGACCAATGTAAACCACAGAGTGGACTCCAAATGTTCCAACGTTTCCATGGAGACCAATGTAAACCACAGAGTGGACTCCAAATGTTCCATCGTTTCCATGGTGACCAATGTAAACCACAGAGTGGACTCCAAATGTTCCAACGTTTCCATGGAGACCAATATAAACCACAGAGTGGACTCCAAATGTTCCATCGTTTCCATGGAGACCAATATAAACCACAGAGATGACTCCAAATGTTTCATCGTTTCCATGGAGACCAATATAAACCACAGAGTGGACACCAAATGTTCCATCGTTTCCATGGAGACCAATATAAACCACAGAGATGACTCCAAATGTTCCATCGTTTCCATGGAGACCAATATAAACCACAGAGTGGACTCCAAATGTTCCAACGTTTCCATGGAGACCAATATAAACCACAGAGTGGACTCCAAATGTTCCAACGTTTCCATGGTGACCAATATAAACCACAGAGTGGACTCCAAATGTTCCATCGTTTCCATGGAGACCAATATAAACCACAGAGTGGACTCCAAATGTTCCATCGTTTCCATGGTGACCAATATAAACCACAGAGTGGACTCCAAATGTTCCAACGTTTCCATGGTGACCAATATAAACCACAGAGTGGACTCCAAATGTTCCATCGTTTCCATGGAGACCAATATAAACCACAGAGTGGACTCCAAATGTTCCAACGTTTCCATGGTGACCAATATAAACCACAGAGTGGACTCCAAATGTTCCATCGTTTCCAAGGTGACCAATATAAATCACAGAGTGGACTCCAAATGTTCCAACGTTTCCATGGTGACCAATATAAACCACAGAGTGGACTCCAAATGTTCCAACGTTGCCATGGAGACCAATATAAACCACAGAGTGGACTCCAAATGTTCCAACGTTTCCATGGAGACCAACATAAACCACAGAGATGACTCCAAATGTTCCAACGTTTCCATGGTGACCAATGTAAACCACAGAGATGACTCCAAATGTTCCAACGTTTCCATGGTGACCAATATAAACCACAGAGATGACTCCAAATGTTCCATCGTTTCCATGGAGACCAATATAAACCACAGAGTGGACTCCAAATGTTCCAACGATTCCATGGTGACCAATGTAAACCACAGAGTGGACTCCAAATGTTCCAACGTTTCCATGGTGACCAATGTAAACCACAGAGTGGACTCCAAATGTTCCAACGTTTCCATGGAGACCAATGTAAACCACAGAGTGGACTCCAAATGTTCCATCGTTTCCATGGTGACCAATGTAAACCACAGAGTGGACTCCAAATGTTCCAACGTTTCCATGGAGACCAATATAAACCACAGAGTGGACTCCAAATGTTCCAACGTTTCCATGGAGACCAATATAAACCACAGAGATGACTCCAAATGTTCCATCGTTTCCATGGAGACCAATATAAACCACAGAGTGGACTCCAAATGTTCCAACGTTTCCATGGAGACCAATATAAACCACAGAGTGGACTCCAAATGTTCCATCGTTTCCAAGGTGACCAATATAAATCACAGAGTGGACTCCAAATGTTCCAACGTTTCCATGGTGACCAATATAAACCACAGAGTGGACTCCAAATGTTCCAACGTTTCCATGGTGACCAATATAAACCACAGAGTGGACTCCAAATGTTCCAACGTTTCCATGGAGACCAATATAAACCACAGAGTGGACTCCAAATGTTCCAACGTTTCCATGGAGACCAACATAAACCAAATGTTCCAACGTTTCCATGGTGACCAATATAAACCACAGAGTGGACTCCAAATGTTCCATCGTTTCCATGGAGACCAATATAAACCACAGAGTGGACTCCAAATGTTCCAACGTTTCCATGGAGACCAACATAAACCAAATGTTCCAACGTTTCCATGGTGACCAATATAAACCACAGAGTGGACTCCAAATGTTCCATCGTTTCCATGGAGACCAATATAAACCACAGAGTGGACTCCAAATGTTCCAACGTTTCCATGGTGACCAATATAAACCACAGAGTGGACTCCAAATGTTCCAACGATTCCATGGAGACCAATATAAACCACAGAGTGGACTCCAAATGTTCCAACGTTTCCATGGAGACCAACATAAACCAAATGTTCCAACGTTTCCATGGTGACCAATATAAACCACAGAGTGGACTCCAAATGTTCCATCGTTTCCATGGTGACCAATATAAACCACAGAGTGGACTCCAAATGTTCCAACGTTTCCATGGTGACCAATATAAACCACAGAGTGGACTCCAAATGTTCCAACGTTTCCATGGAGACCAATATAAACCACAGAGTGGACTCCAAATGTTCCAACGTTTCCATGGAGACCAATATAAACCACAGAGATGACTCCAAATGTTCCAACGTTTCCATGGAGACCAATATAAACCACAGAGATGACTCCAAATGTTCCAACGTTTCCATGGAGACCAATGTAAGCCACAGAGTGGACTCCAAATGTTCCATCGTTTCCATGGAGACCAATATAAACCACAGAGATGACTCCAAATGTTCCAACGTTTCCATGGAGACCAATATAAACCACAGAGTGGACTCCAAATGTTCCATCGTTTCCATGGAGACCAATATAAACCACAGAGATGACTCCAATTGTTCCAACGTTTCCATGGTGACCAATATAAACCACAGAGATGACTCCAAATGTTCCATCGTTTCCATGGAGACCAATATAAACCACAGAGTGGACTCCAAATGTTCCATCGTTTCCATGGAGACCAATATAAACCACAGAGATGACTCCAAATGTTTCATCGTTTCCATGGAGACCAATATAAACCACAGAGTGGACACCAAATGTTCCATCGTTTCCATGGAGACCAATATAAACCACAGAGATGACTCCAAATGTTCCAACGTTTCCATGGTGACCAATGTAAACCACAGAGATGACTCCAAATGTTCCAACGTTTCCATGGTGACCAATATAAACCACAGAGATGACTCCAAATGTTCCATCGTTTCCATGGAGACCAATATAAACCACAGAGTGGACTCCAAATGTTCCAACGATTCCATGGTGACCAATGTAAACCACAGAGTGGACTCCAAATGTTCCAACGTTTCCATGGTGACCAATGTAAACCACAGAGTGGACTCCAAATGTTCCAACGTTTCCATGGAGACCAATGTAAACCACAGAGTGGACTCCAAATGTTCCAACGTTTCCATGGAGACCAATATAAACCACAGAGTGGACTCCAAATGTTCCAACGTTTAAATGGTGACCAATATAAATCACAGAGTGGACTCCAAATGTTCCATCGTTTCCATGGAGACCAATATAAACCACAGAGATGACTCCAAATGTTCCATCGTTTCCATGGAGACCAATATAAACCACTGAGTGGACTCCAAATGTTCCATCGTTTCCATGGAGACCAATGTAAACCACAGAGTGGACTCCAAATGTTCCAACGTTTCCATGGTGACCAATATAAACCACAGAGTGGACTCCAAATGTTCCAACGTTTCCATGGAGACCAATATAAACCACAGAGTGGACTCCAAATGTTCCAACGTTTCCATGGAGACCAACATAAACCAAATGTTCCAACGTTTCCATGGTGACCAATATAAACCACAGAGTGGACTCCAAATGTTCCATCGTTTCCATGGTGACCAATATAAACCACAGAGTGGACTCCAAATGTTCCAACGTTTCCATGGTGACCAATATAAACCACAGAGTGGACTCCAAATGTTCCAACGTTTCCATGGAGACCAATATAAACCACAGAGTGGACCCCAAATGTTCCAACGTTTCCATGGAGACCAATATAAACCACAGAGATGACTCCAAATGTTCCAACGTTTCCATGGAGACCAATATAAACCACAGAGATGACTCCAAATGTTCCAACGTTTCCATGGAGACCAATGTAAACCACAGAGTGGACTCCAAATGTTCCATCGTTTCCATGGAGACCAATATAAACCACAGAGATGACTCCAAATGTTCCAACGTTTCCATGGAGACCAATATAAACCACAGAGTGGACTCCAAATGTTCCATCGTTTCCATGGAGACCAATATAAACCACAGAGATGACTCCAATTGTTCCAACGTTTCCATGGTGACCAATATAAACCACAGAGATGACTCCAAATGTTCCATCGTTTCCATGGAGACCAATATAAACCACAGAGTGGACTCCAAATGTTCCATCGTTTCCATGGAGACCAATATAAACCACAGAGATGACTCCAAATGTTCCATCGTTTCCATGGAGACCAATATAAACCACAGAGTGGACACCAAATGTTCCATCGTTTCCATGGAGACCAATATAAACCACAGAGATGACTCCAAATGTTCCATCGTTTCCATGGAGACCAATATTAACCACAGAGTGGACTCCAAATGTTCCAACGTTTCCATGGAGACCAATATAAACCACAGAGTGGACTCCAAATGTTCCAACGTTTCCATGGTGACCAATATAAACCACAGAGTGGACTCCAAATGTTCCATCGTTTCCATGGAGACCAATATAAACCACAGAGTGGACTCCAAATGTTCCATCGTTTCCATGGTGACCAATATAAACCACAGAGTGGACTCCAAATGTTCCAACGTTTCCATGGTGACCAATATAAACCACAGAGTGGACTCCAAATGTTCCATCGTTTCCATGGAGACCAATATAAACCTCAGAGTGGACTCCAAATGTTCCAACGTTTCCATGGTGACCAATATAAACCACAGAGTGGACTCCAAATGTTCCATCGTTTCCAAGGTGACCAATATAAATCACAGAGTGGACTCCAAATGTTCCAACGTTTCCATGGTGACCAATATAAACCACAGAGTGGACTCCAAATGTTCCAACGTTTCCATGGAGACCAATATAAACCACAGAGTGGACTCCAAATGTTCCAACGTTTCCATGGAGACCAACATAAACCACAGAGATGACTCCAAATGTTCCAACGTTTCCATGGTGACCAATGTAAACCACAGAGATGACGCCAAATGTTCCAACGTTTCCATGGTGACCTATATAAACCACAGAGATGACTCCAAATGTTCCATCGTTTCCATGGAGACCAATATAAACCACAGAGTGGACTCCAAATGTTCCAACGTTTCCATGGTGACCAATGTAAACCACAGAGTGGACTCCAAATGTTCCAACGTTTCCATGGTGACCAATGTAAACCACAGAGTGGACTCCAAATGTTCCAACGTTTCCATGGAGACCAATGTAAACCACAGAGTGGACTCCAAATGTTCCATCGTTTCCATGGTGACCAATGTAAACCACAGAGTGGACTCCAAATGTTCCAACGTTTCCATGGAGACCAATATAAACCACAGAGTGGACTCCAAATGTTCCAACGATTCCATGGTGACCAATGTAAACCACAGAGTGGACTCCAAATGTTCCAACGTTTCCATGGTGACCAATGTAAACCACAGAGTGGACTCCAAATGTTCCAACGTTTCCATGGAGACCAATGTAAACCACAGAGTGGACTCCAAATGTTCCATCGTTTCCATGGTGACCAATGTAAACCACAGAGTGGACTCCAAATGTTCCAACGTTTCCATGGAGACCAATATAAACCACAGAGTGGACTCCAAATGTTCCAACGTTTCCATGGAGACCAATATAAACCACAGAGATGACTCCAAATGTTCCATCGTTTCCATGGAGACCAATATAAACCACAGAGTGGACTCCAAATGTTCCAACGTTTCCATGGAGACCAATATAAACCACAGAGTGGACTCCAAATGTTCCATCGTTTCCAAGGTGACCAATATAAATCACAGAGTGGACTCCAAATGTTCCAACGTTTCCATGGTGACCAATATAAACCACAGAGTGGACTCCAAATGTTCCAACGTTTCCATGGTGACCAATATAAACCACAGAGTGGACTCCAAATGTTCCAACGTTTCCATGGAGACCAATATAAACCACAGAGTGGACTCCAAATGTTCCAACGTTTCCATGGAGACCAACATAAACCAAATGTTCCAACGTTTCCATGGTGACCAATATAAACCACAGAGTGGACTCCAAATGTTCCATCGTTTCCATGGAGACCAATATAAACCACAGAGTGGACTCCAAATGTTCCAACGTTTCCATGGAGACCAACATAAACCAAATGTTCCAACGTTTCCATGGTGACCAATATAAACCACAGAGTGGACTCCAAATGTTCCATCGTTTCCATGGAGACCAATATAAACCACAGAGTGGACTCCAAATGTTCCAACGTTTCCATGGTGACCAATATAAACCACAGAGTGGACTCCAAATGTTCCAACGATTCCATGGAGACCAATATAAACCACAGAGTGGACTCCAAATGTTCCAACGTTTCCATGGAGACCAACATAAACCAAATGTTCCAACGTTTCCATGGTGACCAATATAAACCACAGAGTGGACTCCAAATGTTCCATCGTTTCCATGGTGACCAATATAAACCACAGAGTGGACTCCAAATGTTCCAACGTTTCCATGGTGACCAATATAAACCACAGAGTGGACTCCAAATGTTCCAACGTTTCCATGGAGACCAATATAAACCACAGAGTGGACTCCAAATGTTCCAACGTTTCCATGGAGACCAATATAAACCACAGAGATGACTCCAAATGTTCCAACGTTTCCATGGAGACCAATATAAACCACAGAGATGACTCCAAATGTTCCAACGTTTCCATGGAGACCAATGTAAACCACAGAGTGGACTCCAAATGTTCCATCGTTTCCATGGAGACCAATATAAACCACAGAGATGACTCCAAATGTTCCAACGTTTCCATGGAGACCAATATAAACCACAGAGTGGACTCCAAATGTTCCATCGTTTCCATGGAGACCAATATAAACCACAGAGATGACTCCAATTGTTCCAACGTTTCCATGGTGACCAATATAAACCACAGAGATGACTCCAAATGTTCCATCGTTTCCATGGAGACCAATATAAACCACAGAGTGGACTCCAAATGTTCCATCGTTTCCATGGAGACCAATATAAACCACAGAGATGACTCCAAATGTTTCATCGTTTCCATGGAGACCAATATAAACCACAGAGTGGACACCAAATGTTCCATCGTTTCCATGGAGACCAATATAAACCACAGAGATGACTCCAAATGTTCCAACGTTTCCATGGTGACCAATGTAAACCACAGAGATGACTCCAAATGTTCCAACGTTTCCATGGTGACCAATATAAACCACAGAGATGACTCCAAATGTTCCATCGTTTCCATGGAGACCAATATAAACCACAGAGTGGACTCCAAATGTTCCAACGATTCCATGGTGACCAATGTAAACCACAGAGTGGACTCCAAATGTTCCAACGTTTCCATGGTGACCAATGTAAACCACAGAGTGGACTCCAAATGTTCCAACGTTTCCATGGAGACCAATGTAAACCACAGAGTGGACTCCAAATGTTCCAACGTTTCCATGGAGACCAATATAAACCACAGAGTGGACTCCAAATGTTCCAACGTTTAAATGGTGACCAATATAAACCACAGAGTGGACTCCAAATGTTCCATCGTTTCCATGGAGACCAATATAAACCACAGAGATGACTCCAAATGTTCCATCGTTTCCATGGAGACCAATATAAACCACAGAGTGGACTCCAAATGTTCCATCGTTTCCATGGAGACCAATGTAAACCACAGAGTGGACTCCAAATGTTCCAACGTTTCCATGGTGACCAATATAAACCACAGAGTGGACTCCAAATGTTCCAACGTTTCCATGGAGACCAATATAAACCACAGAGTGGACTCCAAATGTTCCAACGTTTCCATGGAGACCAACATAAACCAAATGTTCCAACGTTTCCATGGTGACCAATATAAACCACAGAGTGGACTCCAAATGTTCCATCGTTTCCATGGTGACCAATATAAACCACAGAGTGGACTCCAAATGTTCCAACGTTTCCATGGTGACCAATATAAACCACAGAGTGGACTCCAAATGTTCCAACGTTTCCATGGAGACCAATATAAACCACAGAGTGGACCCCAAATGTTCCAACGTTTCCATGGAGACCAATATAAACCACAGAGATGACTCCAAATGTTCCAACGTTTCCATGGAGACCAATATAAACCACAGAGATGACTCCAAATGTTCCAACGTTTCCATGGAGACCAATGTAAACCACAGAGTGGACTCCAAATGTTCCATCGTTTCCATGGAGACCAATATAAACCACAGAGATGACTCCAAATGTTCCAACGTTTCCATGGAGACCAATATAAACCACAGAGTGGACTCCAAATGTTCCATCGTTTCCATGGAGACCAATATAAACCACAGAGATGACTCCAATTGTTCCAACGTTTCCATGGTGACCAATATAAACCACAGAGATGACTCCAAATGTTCCATCGTTTCCATGGAGACCAATATAAACCACAGAGTGGACTCCAAATGTTCCATCGTTTCCATGGAGACCAATATAAACCACAGAGATGACTCCAAATGGTCCATCGTTTCCATGGAGACCAATATAAACCACAGAGTGGACACCAAATGTTCCATCGTTTCCATGGAGACCAATATAAACCACAGAGATGACTCCAAATGTTCCATCGTTTCCATGGAGACCAATATTAACCACAGAGTGGACTCCAAATGTTCCAACGTTTCCATGGAGACCAATATAAACCACAGAGTGGACTCCAAATGTTCCAACGTTTCCATGGTGACCAATATAAACCACAGAGTGGACTCCAAATGTTCCATCGTTTCCATGGAGACCAATATATACCACAGAGTGGACTCCAAATGTTCCATCGTTTCCATGGTGACCAATATAAACCACAGAGTGGACTCCAAATGTTCCAACGTTTCCATGGTGACCAATATAAACCACAGAGTGGACTCCAAATGTTCCATCGTTTCCATGGAGACCAATATAAACCTCAGAGTGGACTCCAAATGTTCCAACGTTTCCATGGTGACCAATATAAACCACAGAGTGGACTCCAAATGTTCCATCGTTTCCAAGGTGACCAATATAAATCACAGAGTGGACTCCAAATGTTCCAACGTTTCCATGGTGACCAATATAAACCACAGAGTGGACTCCAAATGTTCCAACGTTTCCATGGAGACCAATATAAACCACAGAGTGGACTCCAAATGTTCCAACGTTTCCATGGAGACCAACATAAACCACAGAGATGACTCCAAATGTTCCAACGTTTCCATGGTGACCAATGTAAACCACAGAGATGACGCCAAATGTTCCAACGTTTCCATGGTGACCTATATAAACCACAGAGATGACTCCAAATGTTCCATCGTTTCCATGGAGACCAATATAAACCACAGAGTGGACTCCAAATGTTCCAACGTTTCCATGGTGACCAATGTAAACCACAGAGTGGACTCCAAATGTTCCAACGTTTCCATGGTGACCAATGTAAACCACAGAGTGGACTCCAAATGTTCCAACGTTTCCATGGAGACCAATGTAAACCACAGAGTGGACTCCAAATGTTCCATCGTTTCCATGGTGACCAATGTAAACCACAGAGTGGACTCCAAATGTTCCAACGTTTCCATGGAGACCAATATAAACCACAGAGTGGACTCCAAATGTTCCAACGTTTCCATGGAGACCAATATAAACCACAGAGATGACTCCAAATGTTCCATCGTTTCCATGGAGACCAATATACACCACAGAGTGGACTCCAAATGTTCCAACGTTTCCATGGAGACCAATATAAACCACAGAGTGGACTCCAAATGTTCCATCTTTTCCATGGTGACCAATGTAAACCACAGAGTGGACTCCAAATGTTCCAACGTTTCCAAGGAGACCAATATAAACCACAGAGTGGACTCCAAATGTTCCAACGTTTCCATGGAGACCAATATAAACCACAGAGTGGACTCCAAATGTTCCATCGTTTCCATGGAGACCAACATAAACCACAGAGTGGACTCCAAATGTTCCAACGTTTCCATGGAGACCAATATAAACCACAGAGTGGACTCCAAATGTTCCAACGTTTAAATGGTGACCAATATAAACCACAGAGTGGACTCCAAATGTTCCATCGTTTCCATGGAGACCAATATAAACCACAGAGTGGACTCCAAATGTTCCATCGTTTCCATGGTGACCAATATAAACCACAGAGTGGACTCCAAATGTTCCATCGTTTCCATGGAGACCAATGTAAACCACAGAGTGGACTCCAAATGTTCCATCGTTTCCATGGAGACCAATGTAAACCACAGAGTGGACTCCAAATGTTCCATCGTTTCCATGGAGACCAATATAAACCACAGAGTGGACTCCAAATGTTCCAACGTTTCCATGGAGACCAACATAAACCAAATGTTCCAACGTTTCCATGGTGACCAATATAAACCACAGAGTGGACTCCAAATGTTCCATCGTTTCCATGGTGACCAATATAAACCACAGAGTGGACTCCAAATGTTCCAACGTTTCCATGGTGACCAATATAAACCACAGAGTGGACTCCAAATGTTCCAACGTTTCCATGGAGACCAATATAAACCACAGAGTGGACTCCAAATGTTCCAACGTTTCCATGGAGACCAATATAAACCACAGAGATGACTCCAAATGTTCCAACGTTTCCATGGAGACCAATATAAACCACAGAGATGACTCCAAATGTTCCAACGTTTCCATGGAGACCAATGTAAACCACAGAGTGGACTCCAAATGTTCCATCGTTTCCATGGAGACCAATATAAACCACAGAGATGACTCCAAATGTTCCAACGTTTCCATGGAGACCAATATAAACCACAGAGTGGACTCCAAATGTTCCATCGTTTCCATGGAGACCAATATAAACCACAGAGATGACTCCAATTGTTCCAACGTTTCCATGGTGACCAATATAAACCACAGAGATGACTCCAAATGTTCCATCGTTTCCATGGAGACCAATATAAACCACAGAGTGGACTCCAAATGCTCCATCTTTTCCATGGAGACCAATATAAACCACAGAGATGACTCCAAATGTTCCATCGTTTCCATGGAGACCAATATAAACCACAGAGTGGACACCAAATGTTCCATCGTTTCCATGGAGACCAATATAAACCACAGAGATGACTCCAAATGTTCCATCGTTTCCATGGAGACCAATATAAACCACAGAGTGGACTCCAAATGTTCCAACGTTTCCATGGAGACCAATATAAACCACAGAGTGGACTCCAAATGTTCCAACGTTTCCATGGTGACCAATATAAACCACAGAGTGGACTCCAAATGTTCCATCGTTTCCATGGAGACCAATATAAACCACAGAGTGGACTCCAAATGTTCCATCGTTTCCATGGTGACCAATATAAACCACAGAGTGGACTCCAAATGTTCCAACGTTTCCATGGTGACCAATATAAACCACAGAGTGGACTCCAAATGTTCCATCGTTTCCATGGAGACCAATATAAACCACAGAGTGGACTCCAAATGTTCCAACGTTTCCATGGTGACCAATATAAACCACAGAGTGGACTCCAAATGTTCCATCGTTTCCAAGGTGACCAATATAAATCACAGAGTGGACTCCAAATGTTCCAACGTTTCCATGGTGACCAATATAAACCACAGAGTGGACCCCAAATGTTCCAACGTTTCCATGGAGACCAATATAAACCACAGAGTGGACTCCAAATGTTCCAACGTTTCCATGGAGACCAACATAAACCACAGAGATGACTCCAAATGTTCCAACGTTTCCATGGTGACCAATGTAAACCACAGAGATGACTCCAAATGTTCCAACGTTTCCATGGTGACCAATATAAACCACAGAGATGACTCCAAATGTTCCATCGTTTCCATGGAGACCAATATAAACCACAGAGTGGACTCCAAATGTTCCAACGTTTCCATGGTGACCAATGTAAACCACAGAGTGGACTCCAAATGTTCCAACGTTTCCATGGAGACCAATGTAAACCACAGAGTGGACTCCAAATGTTCCATCGTTTCCATGGTGACCAATGTAAACCACAGAGTGGACTCCAAATGTTCCAACGTTTCCATGGAGACCAATATAAACCACAGAGTGGACTCCAAATCTTCCAACGTTTCCATGGAGACCAATATAAACCACAGAGATGACTCCAAATGTTCCATCGTTTCCATGGAGACAAATATAAACCACAGAGTGGACTCCAAATGTTCCAACGTTTCCATGGAGACCAATATAAACCACAGAGTGGACTCCAAATGTTCCATCTTTTCCATGGTGACCAATGTAAACCACAGAGTGGACTCCAAATGTTCCAACGTTTCCAAGGAGACCAATATAAACCACAGAGTGGACTCCAAATGTTCCAACGTTTCCATGGAGACCAATATAAACCACAGAGTGGACTCCAAATGTTCCATCGTTTCCATGGAGACCAACATAAACCACAGAGTGGACTCCAAATGTTCCAACGTTTCCATGGAGACCAATATAAACCACAGAGTGGACTCCAAATGTTCCAACGTTTAAATGGTGACCAATATAAACCACAGAGTGGACTCCAAATGTTCCATCGTTTCCATGGAGACCAATATAAACCACAGAGTGGACTCCAAATGTTCCATCGTTTCCATGGTGACCAATATAAACCACAGAGTGGACTCCAAATGTTCCATCGTTTCCATGGAGACCAATGTAAACCACAGAGTGGACTCCAAATGTTCCATCGTTTCCATGGAGACCAATGTAAACCACAGAGTGGACTCCAAATGTTCCATCGTTTCCATGGAGACCAATATAAACCACAGAGTGGACTCCAAATGTTCCAACGTTTCCATGGAGACCAACATAAACCAAATGTTCCAACGTTTCCATGGTGACCAATATAAACCACAGAGTGGACTCCAAATGTTCCATCGTTTCCATGGAGACCAATATAAACCACAGAGTGGACTCCAAATGTTCCAACGTTTCCATGGTGACCAATATAAACCACAGAGTGGACTCCAAATGTTCCAACGATTCCATGGAGACCAATATAAACCACAGAGTGGACTCCAAATGTTCCAACGTTTCCATGGAGACCAACATAAACCAAATGTTCCAACGTTTCCATGGTGACCAATATAAACCACAGAGTGGACTCCAAATGTTCCATCGTTTCCATGGTGACCAATATAAACCACAGAGTGGACTCCAAATGTTCCAACGTTTCCATGGTGACCAATATAAACCACAGAGTGGACTCCAAATGTTCCAACGTTTCCATGGAGACCAATATAAACCACAGAGTGGACTCCAAATGTTCCAACGTTTCCATGGAGACCAATATAAACCACAGAGATGACTCCAAATGTTCCAACGTTTCCATGGAGACCAATATAAACCACAGAGATGACTCCAAATGTTCCAACGTTTCCATGGAGACCAATGTAAACCACAGAGTGGACTCCAAATGTTCCATCGTTTCCATGGTGACCAATGTAAACCACAGAGTGGACTCCAAATGTTCCAACGTTTCCATGGAGACCAACATAAACCACAGAGATGACTCCAAATGTTCCAACGTTTCCATGGTGACCAATGTAAACCACAGAGATGACTCCAAATGTTCCAACGTTTCCATGGTGACCAATATAAACCACAGAGATGACTCCAAATGTTCCATCGTTTCCATGGAGACCAATATAAACCACAGAGTGGACTCCAAATGTTCCAACGTTTCCATGGTGACCAATGTAAACCACAGAGTGGACTCCAAATGTTCCAACGTTTCCATGGTGACCAATGTAAACCACAGAGTGGACTCCAAATGTTCCAACGTTTCCATGGAGACCAATGTAAACCACAGAGTGGACTCCAAATATTCCATCGTTTCCATGGTGACCAATGTAAACCACAGAGTGGACTCCAAATGTTCCAACGTTTCCATGGAGACCAATATAAACCACAGAGTGGACTCCAAATGTTCCAACGTTTCCATGGAGACCAATATAAACCACAGAGATGACTCCAAATGTTCCATCGTTTCCATGGAGACCAATATAAACCACAGAGTGGACTCCAAATGTTCCAACGTTTCCATGGAGACCAATATAAACCACAGAGTGGACTCCAAATGTTCCATCTTTTCCATGGTGACCAATGTAAACCACAGAGTGGACTCCAAATGTTCCATCGTTTCCATGTTGACCAATATAAACCACAGAGTGGACTCCAAATGTTCCAACGTTTCCATGGAGACCAATATAAACCACAGAGTGGACTCCAAATGTTCCATCGTTTCCATGGAGACCAACATAAACCACAGAGTGGACTCCAAATATTCCAACGTTTCCATGGAGACCAATATAAACCACAGAGTGGACTCCAAATGTTCCAACGTTTCCATGGAGACCAATATAAACCACAGAGTGGACTCCAAATGTTCCAACGTTTCCAAGGAGACCAATATAAACCACAGAGTGGACTCCAAATGTTCCAACGTTTCCATGGAGACCAATATAAACCACAGAGTGGACTCCAAATGTTCCATCGTTTCCATGGAGACCAACATAAACCACAGAGTGGACTCCAAATGTTCCAACGTTTCCATGGAGACCAATATAAACCACAGAGTGGACTCCAAATGTTCCAACGTTTAAATGGTGACCAATATAAACCACAGAGTGGACTCCAAATGTTCCATCGTTTCCATGGAGACCAATATAAACCACAGAGTGGACTCCAAATGTTCCATCGTTTCCATGGTGACCAATATAAACCACAGAGTGGACTCCAAATGTTCCATCGTTTCCATGGAGACCAATGTAAACCACAGAGTGGACTCCAAATGTTCCATCGTTTCCATGGAGACCAATGTAAACCACAGAGTGGACTCCAAATGTTCCATCGTTTCCATGGAGACCAATATAAACCACAGAGTGGACTCCAAATGTTCCAACGTTTCCATGGAGACCAACATAAACCAAATGTTCCAACGTTTCCATGGTGACCAATATAAACCACAGAGTGGACCCCAAATGTTCCATCGTTTCCATGGAGACCAATATAAACCACAGAGTGGACTCCAAATGTTCCAACGTTTCCATGGTGACCAATATAAACCACAGAGTGGACTCCAAATGTTCCAACGATTCCATGGAGACCAATATAAACCACAGAGTGGACTCCAAATGTTCCAACGTTTCCATGGAGACCAACATAAACCAAATGTTCCAACGTTTCCATGGTGACCAATATAAACCACAGAGTGGACTCCAAATGTTCCATCGTTTCCATGGTGACCAATATAAACCACAGAGTGGACTCCAAATGTTCCAACGTTTCCATGGTGACCAATATAAACCACAGAGTGGACTCCAAATGTTCCAACGTTTCCATGGAGACCAATATAAACCACAGAGTGGACTCCAAATGTTCCAACGTTTCCATGGAGACCAATATAAACCACAGAGATGACTCCAAATGTTCCAACGTTTCCATGGAGACCAATATAAACCACAGAGATGACTCCAAATGTTCCAACGTTTCCATGGAGACCAATGTAAACCACAGAGTGGACTCCAAATGTTCCATCGTTTCCATGGAGACCAATATAAACCACAGAGATGACTCCAAATGTTCCAACGTTTCCATGGAGACCAATATAAACCACAGAGTGGACTCCAAATGTTCCATCGTTTCCATGGAGACCAATATAAACCACAGAGTGGACTCCAAATGTTCCAACGTTTCCATGGTGACCAATATAAACCACAGAGTGGACTCCAAATGTTCCATCGTTTCCAAGGTGACCAATATAAATCACAGAGTGGACTCCAAATGTTCCAACGTTTCCATGGTGACCAATATAAACCACAGAGTGGACTCCAAATGTTCCAACGTTTCCATGGAGACCAATATAAACCACAGAGTGGACTCCAAATGTTCCAACGTTTCCATGGAGACCAACATAAACCACAGAGATGACTCCAAATGTTCCAACGTTTCCATGGTGACCAATGTAAACCACAGAGATGACTCCAAATGTTCCAACGTTTCCATGGTGACCAATATAAACCACAGAGATGACTCCAAATGTTCCATCGTTTCCATGGAGACCAATATAAACCACAGAGTGGACTCCAAATGTTCCAACGATTCCATGGTGACCAATGTAAACCACAGAGTGGACTCCAAATGTTCCAACGTTTCCATGGTGACCAATGTAAACCACAGAGTGGACTCCAAATGTTCCAACGTTTCCATGGAGACCAATGTAAACCACAGAGTGGACTCCAAATGTTCCATCGTTTCCATGGTGACCAATGTAAACCACAGAGTGGACTCCAAATGTTCCAACGTTTCCATGGAGACCAATATAAACCACAGAGTGGACTCCAAATGTTCCAACGTTTCCATGGAGACCAATATAAACCACAGAGATGACTCCAAATGTTCCATCGTTTCCATGGAGACCAATATAAACCACAGAGTGGACTCCAAATGTTCCAACGTTTCCATGGAGACCAATATAAACCACAGAGTGGACTCCAAATGTTCCAACGTTTCCATGGTGACCAATATAAACCACAGAGTGGACTCCAAATGTTCCAACGTTTCCATGGAGACCAATATAAACCACAGAGTGGACTCCAAATGTTCCAACGTTTCCATGGAGACCAACATAAACCAAATGTTCCAACGTTTCCATGGTGACCAATATAAACCACAGAGTGGACTCCAAATGTTCCATCGTTTCCATGGTGACCAATATAAACCACAGAGTGGACTCCAAATGTTCCAACGTTTCCATGGTGACCAATATAAACCACAGAGTGGACTCCAAATGTTCCAACGTTTCCATGGTGACCAATGTAAACCACAGAGTGGACTCCAAATGTTCCAACGTTTCCATGGTGACCAATGTAAACCACAGAGTGGACTCCAAATGTTCCAACGTTTCCATGGAGACCAATGTAAACCACAGAGTGGACTCCAAATGTTCCAACGTTTCCATGGTGACCAATGTAAACCACAGAGTGGACTCCAAATGTTCCAACGTTTCCATGGAGACCAATATAAACCACAGAGTGGACTCCAAATGTTCCAACGTTTCCATGGAGACCAATATAAACCACAGAGATGACTCCAAATGTTCCATCGTTTCCATGGAGACCAATATAAACCACAGAGTGGACTCCAAATGTTCCAACGTTTCCATGGAGACCAATATAAACCACAGAGTGGACTCCAAATGTTCCATCTTTTCCATGGTGACCAATGTAAACCACAGAGTGGACTCCAAATGTTCCATCGTTTCCATGTTGACCAATATAAACCACAGAGTGGACTCCAAATGTTCCAACGTTTCCATGGAGACCAATATAAACCACAGAGTGGACTCCAAATGTTCCATCGTTTCCATGGAGACCAACATAAACCACAGAGTGGACTCCAAATATTCCAACGTTTCCATGGAGACCAATATAAACCACAGAGTGGACTCCAAATGTTCCAACGTTTCCATGGAGACCAATATAAACCACAGAGTGGACTCCAAATGTTCCAACGTTTCCAAGGAGACCAATATAAACCACAGAGTGGACTCCAAATGTTCCAACGTTTCCATGGAGACCAATATAAACCACAGAGTGGACTCCAAATGTTCCATCGTTTCCATGGAGACCAACATAAACCACAGAGTGGACTCCAAATGTTCCAACGTTTCCATGGAGACCAATATAAACCACAGAGTGGACTCCAAATGTTCCAACGTTTAAATGGTGACCAATATAAACCACAGAGTGGACTCCAAATGTTCCATCGTTTCCATGGAGACCAATATAAACCACAGAGTGGACTCCAAATGTTCCATCGTTTCCATGGTGACCAATATAAACCACAGAGTGGACTCCAAATGTTCCATCGTTTCCATGGAGACCAATGTAAACCACAGAGTGGACTCCAAATGTTCCATCGTTTCCATGGAGACCAATGTAAACCACAGAGTGGACTCCAAATGTTCCATCGTTTCCATGGAGACCAATATAAACCACAGAGTGGACTCCAAATGTTCCAACGTTTCCATGGAGACCAACATAAACCAAATGTTCCAACGTTTCCATGGTGACCAATATAAACCACAGAGTGGACTCCAAAGGTTCCATCGTTTCCATGGAGACCAATATAAACCACAGAGTGGACTCCAAATGTTCCAACGTTTCCATGGTGACCAATATAAACCACAGAGTGGACTCCAAATGTTCCAACGATTCCATGGAGACCAATATAAACCACAGAGTGGACTCCAAATGTTCCAACGTTTCCATGGAGACCAACATAAACCAAATGTTCCAACGTTTCCATGGTGACCAATATAAACCACAGAGTGGACTCCAAATGTTCCATCGTTTCCATGGTGACCAATATAAACCACAGAGTGGACTCCAAATGTTCCAACGTTTCCATGGTGACCAATATAAACCACAGAGTGGACTCCAAATGTTCCAACGTTTCCATGGAGACCAATATAAACCACAGAGTGGACTCCAAATGTTCCAACGTTTCCATGGAGACCAATATAAACCACAGAGATGACTCCAAATGTTCCAACGTTTCCATGGAGACCAATATAAACCACAGAGATGACTCCAAATGTTCCAACGTTTCCATGGAGACCAATGTAAACCACAGAGTGGACTCCAAATGTTCCATCTTTTCCATGGTGACCAATGTAAACCACAGAGTGGACTCCAAATGTTCCAACGTTTCCATGGTGACCAATGTAAACCACAGAGTGGACTCCAAATGTTCCAACGTTTCCATGGAGACCAATGTAAACCACAGAGTGGACTCCAAATGTTCCATCGTTTCCATGGTGACCAATGTAAACCACAGAGTGGACTCCAAATGTTCCAACGTTTCCATGGAGACCAATATAAACCACAGAGTGGACTCCAAATGTTCCAACGTTTCCATGGAGACCAATATAAACCACAGAGATGACTCCAAATGTTCCATCGTTTCCATGGAGACCAATATAAACCACAGAGTGGACTCCAAATGTTCCAACGTTTCCATGGAGACCAATATAAACCACAGAGTGGACTCCAAATGTTCCATCTTTTCCATGGTGACCAATGTAAACCACAGAGTGGACTCCAAATGTTCCATCGTTTCCATGTTGACCAATATAAACCACAGAGTGGACTCCAAATGTTCCAACGTTTCCATGGAGACCAATATAAACCACAGAGTGGACTCCAAATGTTCCATCGTTTCCATGGAGACCAATATAAACCACAGAGTGGACTCCAAATGTTCCATCGTTTCCATGGTGACCAATATAAACCACAGAGTGGACTCCAAAAGTTCCATCGTTTCCATGGAGACCAATGTAAACCACAGAGTGGACTCCAAATGTTCCATCGTTTCCATGGAGACCAATGTAAACCACAGAGTGGACTCCAAATGTTCCATCGTTTCCATGGAGACCAATATAAACCACAGAGTGGACTCCAAATGTTCCAACGTTTCCATGGAGACCAACATAAACCAAATGTTCCAACGTTTCCATGGTGACCAATATAAACCACAGAGTGGACTCCAAATGTTCCATCGTTTCCATGGAGACCAATATAAACCACAGAGTGGACTCCAAATGTTCCAACGTTTCCATGGTGACCAATATAAACCACAGAGTGGACTCCAAATGTTCCAACGATTCCATGGAGACCAATATAAACCACAGAGTGGACTCCAAATTTTCCAACGTTTCCATGGAGACCAACATAAACCAAATGTTCCAACGTTTCCATGGTGACCAATATAAACCACAGAGTGGACTCCAAATGTTCCATCGTTTCCATGGTGACCAATATAAACCACAGAGTGGACTCCAAATGTTCCAACGTTTCCATGGTGACCAATATAAACCACAGAGTGGACTCCAAATGTTCCAACGTTTCCATGGAGACCAATATAAACCACAGAGTGGACTCCAAATGTTCCAACGTTTCCATGGAGACCAATATAAACCACAGAGATGACTCCAAATGTTCCAACGTTTCCATGGAGACCAATATAAACCACAGAGATGACTCCAAATGTTCCAACGTTTCCATTGAGACCAATGTAAACCACAGAGTGGACTCCAAATGTTCCATCGTTTCCATGGAGACCAATATAAACCACAGAGATGACTCCAAATGTTCCAACGTTTCCATGGAGACCAATATAAACCACAGAGTGGACTCCAAATGTTCCATCGTTTCCATGGAGACCAATATAAACCACAGAGATGACTCCAATTGTTCCAACGTTTCCATGGTGACCAATATAAACCACAGAGATGACTCCAAATGTTCCATCGTTTCCATGGAGACCAATATAAACCACAGAGTGGACTCCAAATGTTCCATCGTTTCCATGGAGACCAATATAAACCACAGAGATGACTCCAAATGTTTCATCGTTTCCATGGAGACCAATATAAACCACAGAGTGGACACCAAATGTTCCATCGTTTCCATGGAGACCAATATAAACCACAGAGATGACTCCAAATGTTCCATCGTTTCCATGGAGACCAATATAAACCACAGAGTGGACTCCAAATGTTCCAACGTTTCCATGGAGACCAATATAAACCACAGAGTGGACTCCAAATGTTCCAACGTTTCCATGGTGACCAATATAAACCACAGAGTGGACTCCAAATGTTCCATCGTTTCCATGGAGACCAATATAAACCACAGAGTGGACTCCAAATGTTCCATCGTTTCCATGGTGACCAATATAAACCACAGAGTGGACTCCAAATGTTCCAACGTTTCCATGGTGACCAATATAAACCACAGAGTGGACTCCAAATGTTCCATCGTTTCCATGGAGACCAATATAAACCACAGAGTGGACTCCAAATGTTCCAACGTTTCCATGGTGACCAATATAAACCACAGAGTGGACTCCAAATGTTCCATCGTTTCCAAGGTGACCAATATAAATCACAGAGTGGACTCCAAATGTTCCAACGTTTCCATGGTGACCAATATAAACCACAGAGTGGACTCCAAATGTTCCAACGTTTCCATGGAGACCAATATAAACCACAGAGTGGACTCCAAATGTTCCAACGTTTCCATGGAGACCAACATAAACCACAGAGATGACTCCAAATGTTCCAACGTTTCCATGGTGACCAATGTAAACCACAGAGATGACTCCAAATGTTCCAACGTTTCCATGGTGACCAATATAAACCACAGAGATGACTCCAAATGTTCCATCGTTTCCATGGAGACCAATATAAACCACAGAGTGGACTCCAAATGTTCCAACGATTCCATGGTGACCAATGTAAACCACAGAGTGGACTCCAAATGTTCCAACGTTTCCATGGTGACCAATGTAAACCACAGAGTGGACTCCAAATGTTCCAACGTTTCCATTGAGACCAATGTAAACCACAGAGTGGACTCCAAATGTTCCATCGTTTCCATGGTGACCAATGTAAACCACAGAGTGGACTCCAAATGTTCCAACGTTTCCATGGAGACCAATATAAACCACAGAGTGGACTCCAAATGTTCCAACGTTTCCATGGAGACCAATATAAACCACAGAGATGACTCCATATGTTCCATCGTTTCCATGGAGACCAATATAAACCACAGAGTGGACTCCAAATGTTCCAACGTTTCCATGGAGACCAATATAAACCACAGAGTGGACTCCAAATGTTCCAACGTTTCCATGGTGACCAATATAAACCACAGAGTGGACTCCAAATGTTCCAACGTTTCCATGGAGACCAATATAAACCACAGAGTGGACTCCAAATGTTCCAACGTTTCCATGGAGACCAACATAAACCAAATGTTCCAACGTTTCCATGGTGACCAATATAAACCACAGAGTGGACTCCAAATGTTCCATCGTTTCCATGGTGACCAATATAAACCACAGAGTGGACTCCAAATGTTCCAACGTTTCCATGGTGACCAATATAAACCACAGAGTGGACTCCAAATGTTCCAACGTTTCCATGGAGACCAATATAAACCACAGAGTGGACTCCAAATGTTCCAACGTTTCCATGGAGACCAATATAAACCACAGAGATGACTCCAAATGTTCCAACGTTTCCATGGAGACCAATATAAACCACAGAGATGACTCCAAATGTTCCAACGTTTCCATGGAGACCAATGTAAACCACAGAGTGGACTCCAAATGTTCCATCGTTTCCATGGTGACCAATATAAACCACAGAGATGACTCCAAATGTTCCAACGTTTCCATGGAGACCAATATAAACCACAGAGTGGACTCCAAATGTTCCATCGTTTCCATGGAGACCAATATAAACCACAGAGATGACTCCAATTGTTCCAACGTTTCCATGGTGACCAATATAAACCACAGAGATGACTCCAAATGTTCCATCGTTTCCATGGAGACCAATATAAACCACAGAGTGGACTCCAAATGTTCCATCGTTTCCATGGAGACCAATATAAACCACAGAGATGACTCCAAATGTTCCATCGTTTCCATGGAGACCAATATAAACCACAGAGTGGACACCAAATGTTCCATCGTTTCCATGGAGACCAATATAAACCACAGAGATGACTCCAAATGTTCCATCGTTTCCATGGAGACCAATATAAACCACGGAGTGGACTCCAAATGTTCCAACGTTTCCATGGAGACCAATATAAACCACAGAGTGGACTCCAAATGTTCCAACGTTTCCATGGTGACCAATATAAACCACAGAGTGGACTCCAAATGTTCCATCGTTTCCATGGAGACCAATATAAACCACAGAGTGGACTCCAAATGTTCCATCGTTTCCATGGTGACCAATATAAACCACAGAGTGGACTCCAAATGTTCCAACGTTTCCATGGTGACCAATATAAACCACAGAGTGGACACCAAATGTTCCATCGTTTCAATGGAGACCAATATAAACCACAGAGTGGACTCCAAATGTTCCAACGTTTCCATGGTGACCAATATAAACCACAGAGTGGACTCCAAATGTTCCATCGTTTCCAAGGTAACCAATATAAATCACAGAGTGGACTCCAAATGTTCCAACGTTTCCATGGTGACCAATATAAACCACAGAGTGGACTCCAAATGTTCCAACGTTTCCATGGAGACCAATATAAACCACAGAGTGGACTCCAAATGTTCCAACGTTTCCATGGATACCAACATAAACCACAGAGATGACTCCAAATGTTCCAACGTTTCCATGGTGACCAATGTAAACCACAGAGATGACTCCAAATGTTCCAACGTTTCCATGGAGACCAATATAAACCACAGAGATGACTCCAAATGTTCCAACGTTTCCATGGAGACCAATGTAAACCACAGAGTGGACTCCAAATGTTCCATCGTTTCCATGGAGACCAATATAAACCACAGAGATGACTCCAAATGTTCCAACGTTTCCATGGAGACCAATATAAACCACAGAGTGGACTCCAAATGTTCCATCGTTTCCATGGAGACCAATATAAACCACAGAGATGACTCCAATTGTTCCAACGTTTCCATGGTGACCAATATAAACCACAGAGATGACTCCAAATGTTCCATCGTTTCCATGGAGACCAATATAAACCACAGAGTGGACTCCAAATGTTCCATCGTTTCCATGGAGACCAATATGAACCACAGAGATGACTCCAAATGTTTCATCGTTTCCATGGAGACCAATATAAACCACAGAGTGGACACCAAATGTTCCATCGTTTCCATGGAGACCAATATAAACCACAGAGATGACTCCAAATGTTCCATCGTTTCCATGGAGACCAATATAAACCACAGAGTGGACTCCAAATGTTCCAACGTTTCCATGGAGACCAATATAAACCACAGAGTGGACTCCAAATGTTCCAACGTTTCCATGGTGACCAATATAAACCACAGAGTGGACTCCAAATGTTCCATCGTTTCCATGGAGACCAATATAAACCACAGAGTGGACTCCAAATGTTCCATCGTTTCCATGGTGACCAATATAAACCACAGAGTGGACTCCAAATGTTCCAACGTTTCCATGGTGACCAATATAAACCACAGAGTGGACTCCAAATGTTCCATCGTTTCCATGGAGACCAATATAAACCACAGAGTGGACTCCAAATGTTCCAACGTTTCCATGGTGACCAATATAAACCACAGAGTGGACTCCAAATGTTCCATCGTTTCCAAGGTGACCAATATAAACCACAGAGTGGACTCCAAATGTTCCAACGTTTCCAAGGAGACCAATATAAACCACAGAGTGGACTCCAAATGTTCCAACGTTTCCATGGAGACCAATATAAACCACAGAGTGGACTCCAAATGTTCCATCGTTTCCATGGAGACCAACATAAACCACAGAGTGGACTCCAAATGTTCCAACGTTTCCATGGAGACCAATATAAACCACAGAGTGGACTCCAAATGTTCCAACGTTTAAATGGTGACCAATATAAACCACAGAGTGGACTCCAAATGTTCCATCGTTTCCATGGAGACCAATATAAACCACAGAGTGGACTCCAAATGTTCCATCGTTTCCATGGTGACCAATATAAACCACAGAGTGGACTCCAAATGTTCCATCGTTTCCATGGAGACCAATGTAAACCACAGAGTGGACTCCAAATGTTCCATCGTTTCCATGGAGACCAATGTAAACCACAGAGTGGACTCCAAATGTTCCATCGTTTCCATGGAGACCAATATAAACCACAGAGTGGACTCCAAATGTTCCAACGTTTCCATGGAGACCAACATAAACCAAATGTTCCAACGTTTCCATGGTGACCAATATAAACCACAGAGTGGACTCCAAATGTTCCATCGTTTCCATGGAGACCAATATAAACCACAGAGTGGACTCCAAATGTTCCAACGTTTCCATGGTTACCAATATAAACCACAGAGTGGACTCCAAATGTTCCAACGATTCCATGGAGACCAATATAAACCACAGAGTGGACTCCAAATGTTCCAACGTTTCCATGGAGACCAACATAAATCAAATGTTCCAACGTTTCCATGGTGACCAATATAAACCACAGAGTGGACTCCAAATGTTCCATCGTTTCCATGGTGACCAATATAAACCACAGAGTGGACTCCAAATGTTCCAACGTTTCCATGGTGACCAATATAAACCACAGAGTGGACTCCAAATGTTCCCACGTTTCCATGGAGACCAATATAAACCACAGAGTGGACTCCAAATGTTCCAACGTTTCCATGGAGACCAATATAAACCACAGAGATGACTCCAAATGTTCCAACGTTTCCATGGAGACCAATATAAACCACAGAGATGACTCCAAATGTTCCAACGTTTCCATGGAGACCAATGTAAACCACAGAGTGGACTCCAAATGTTCCATCTTTTCCATGGTGACCAATGTAAACCACAGAGTGGACTCCAAATGTTCCAACGTTTCCATGGTGACCAATGTAAACCACAGAGTGGACTCCAAATGTTCCAACGTTTCCATGGAGACCAATGTAAACCACAGAGTGGACTCCAAATGTTCCATCGTTTCCATGGTGACCAATGTAAACCACAGAGTGGACTCCAAATGTTCCAACGTTTCCATGGAGACCAATATAAACCACAGAGTGGACTCCAAATGTTCCAACGTTTCCATGGAGACCAATATAAACCACAGAGATGACTCCAAATGTTCCATCGTTTCCATGGAGACCAATATAAACCACAGAGTGGACTCCAAATGTTCCAACGTTTCCATGGAGACCAATATAAACCACAGAGTGGACTCCAAATGTTCCATCTTTTCCATGGTGACCAATGTAAACCACAGAGTGGACTCCAAATGTTCCATCGTTTCCATGTTGACCAATATAAACCACAGAGTGGACTCCAAATGTTCCAACGTTTCCATGGAGACCAATATAAACCACAGAGTGGACTCCAAATGTTCCATCGTTTCCATGGAGACCAATATAAACCACAGAGTGGACTCCAAATGTTCCATCGTTTCCATGGTGACCAATATAAACCACAGAGTGGACTCCAAAAGTTCCATCGTTTCCATGGAGACCAATGTAAACCACAGAGTGGACTCCAAATGTTCCATCGTTTCCATGGAGACCAATGTAAACCACAGAGTGGACTCCAAATGTTCCATCGTTTCCATGGAGACCAATATAAACCACAGAGTGGACTCCAAATGTTCCAACGTTTCCATGGAGACCAACATAAACCAAATGTTCCAACGTTTCCATGGTGACCAATATAAACCACAGAGTGGACTCCAAATGTTCCATCGTTTCCATGGAGACCAATATAAACCACAGAGTGGACTCCAAATGTTCCAACGTTTCCATGGTGACCAATATAAACCACAGAGTGGACTCCAAATGTTCCAACGATTCCATGGAGACCAATATAAACCACAGAGTGGACTCCAAATGTTCCAACGTTTCCATGGAGACCAACATAAACCAAATGTTCCAACGTTTCCATGGTGACCAATATAAACCACAGAGTGGACTCCAAATGTTCCATCGTTTCCATGGTGACCAATATAAACCACAGAGTGGACTCCAAATGTTCCAACGTTTCCATGGTGACCAATATAAACCACAGAGTGGACTCCAAATGTTCCAACGTTTCCATGGAGACCAATATAAACCACAGAGTGGACTCCAAATGTTCCAACGTTTCCATGGAGACCAATATAAACCACAGAGATGACTCCAAATGTTCCAACGTTTCCATGGAGACCAATATAAACCACAGAGATGACTCCAAATGTTCCAACGTTTCCATGGAGACCAATGTAAACCACAGAGTGGACTCCAAATGTTCCATCGTTTCCATGGAGACCAATATAAACCACAGAGATGACTCCAAATGTTCCAACGTTTCCATGGAGACCAATATAAACCACAGAGTGGACTCCAAATGTTCCATCGTTTCCATGGAGACCAATATAAACCACAGAGATGACTCCAATTGTTCCAACGTTTCCATGGTGACCAATATAAACCACAGAGATGACTCCAAATGTTCCATCGTTTCCATGGAGACCAATATAAACCACAGAGTGGACTCCAAATGTTCCATCGTTTCCATGGAGACCAATATAAACCACAGAGATGACTCCAAATGTTTCATCGTTTCCATGGAGACCAATATAAACCACAGAGTGGACACCAAATGTTCCATCGTTTCCATGGAGACCAATATAAACCACAGAGATGACTCCAAATGTTCCATCGTTTCCATGGAGACCAATATAAACCACAGAGTGGACTCCAAATGTTCCAACGTTTCCATGGAGACCAATATAAACCACAGAGTGGACTCCAAATGTTCCAACGTTTCCATGGTGACCAATATAAACCACAGAGTGGACTCCAAATGTTCCATCGTTTCCATGGAGACCAATATAAACCACAGAGTGGACTCCAAATGTTCCATCGTTTCCATGGTGACCAATATAAACCACAGAGTGGACTCCAAATGTTCCAACGTTTCCATGGTGACCAATATAAACCACAGAGTGGACTCCAAATGTTCCATCGTTTCCATGGAGACCAATATAAACCACAGAGTGGACTCCAAATGTTCCAACGTTTCCATGGTGACCAATATAAACCACAGAGTGGACTCCAAATGTTCCATCGTTTCCAAGGTGACCAATATAAATCACAGAGTGGACTCCAAATGTTCCAACGTTTCCATGGTGACCAATATAAACCACAGATTGGACTCCAAATGTTCCAACGTTTCCATGGAGACCAATATAAACCACAGAGTGGACTCCAAATGTTCCAACGTTTCCATGGAGACCAACATAAACCACAGAGATGACTCCAAATGTTCCAACGTTTCCATGGTGACCAATGTAAACCACAGAGATGACTCCAAATGTTCCAACGTTTCCATGGTGACCAATATAAACCACAGAGATGACTCCAAATGTTCCATCGTTTCCATGGAGACCAATATAAACCACAGAGTGGACTCCAAATGTTCCAACGATTCCATGGTGACCAATGTAAACCACAGAGTGGACTCCAAATGTTCCAACGTTTCCATGGTGACCAATGTAAACCACAGAGTGGACTCCAAATGTTCCAACGTTTCCATGGAGACCAATGTAAACCACAGAGTGGACTCCAAATGTTCCATCGTTTCCATGGTGACCAATGTAAACCACAGAGTGGACTCCAAATGTTCCAACGTTTCCATGGAGACCAATATAAACCACAGAGTGGACTCCAAATGTTCCAACGTTTCCATGGAGACCAATATAAACCACAGAGATGACTCCATATGTTCCATCGTTTCCATGGAGACCAATATAAACCACAGAGTGGACTCCAAATGTTCCAACGTTTCCATGGAGACCAATATAAACCACAGAGTGGACTCCAAATGTTCCAACGTTTCCATGGTGACCAATATAAACCACAGAGTGGACTCCAAATGTTCCAACGTTTCCATGGAGACCAATATAAACCACAGAGTGGACTCCAAATGTTCCAACGTTTCCATGGAGACCAACATAAACCAAATGTTCCAACGTTTCCATGGTGACCAATATAAACCACAGAGTGGACTCCAAATGTTCCATCGTTTCCATGGTGACCAATATAAACCACAGAGTGGACTCCAAATGTTCCAACGTTTCCATGGTGACCAATATAAACCACAGAGTGGACTCCAAATGTTCCAACGTTTCCATGGAGACCAATATAAACCACAGAGTGGACTCCAAATGTTCCAACGTTTCCATGGAGACCAATATAAACCACAGAGATGACTCCAAATGTTCCAACGTTTCCATGGAGACCAATATAAACCACAGAGATGACTCCAAATGTTCCAACGTTTCCATGGAGACCAATGTAAACCACAGAGTGGACTCCAAATGTTCCATCGTTTCCATGGTGACCAATATAAACCACAGAGATGACGCCAAATGTTCCAACGTTTCCATGGAGACCAATATAAACCACAGAGTGGACTCCAAATGTTCCATCGTTTCCATGGAGACCAATATAAACCACAGAGATGACTCCAATTGTTCCAACGTTTCCATGGTGACCAATATAAACCACAGAGATGACTCCAAATGTTCCATCGTTTCCATGGAGACCAATATAAACCACAGAGTGGACTCCAAATGTTCCATCGTTTCCATGGAGACCAATATAAACCACAGAGATGACTCCAAATGTTCCATCGTTTCCATGGAGACCAATATAAACCACAGAGTGGACACCAAATGTTCCATCGTTTCCATGGAGACCAATATAAACCACAGAGATGACTCCAAATGTTCCATCGTTTCCATGGAGACCAATATAAACCACGGAGTGGACTCCAAATGTTCCAACGTTTCCATGGAGACCAATATAAACCACAGAGTGGACTCCAAATGTTCCAACGTTTCCATGGTGACCAATATAAACCACAGAGTGGACTCCAAATGTTCCATCGTTTCCATGGAGACCAATATAAACCACAGAGTGGACTCCAAATGTTCCATCGTTTCCATGGTGACCAATATAAACCACAGAGTGGACTCCAAATGTTCCAACGTTTCCATGGTGACCAATATAAACCACAGAGTGGACACCAAATGTTCCATCGTTTCCATGGAGACCAATATAAACCACAGAGTGGACTCCAAATGTTCCAACGTTTCCATGGTGACCAATATAAACCACAGAGTGGACTCCAAATGTTCCATCGTTTCCAAGGTAACCAATATAAATCACAGAGTGGACTCCAAATGTTCCAACGTTTCCATGGTGACCAATATAAACCACAGAGTGGACTCCAAATGTTCCAACGTTTCCATGGAGACCAATATAAACCACAGAGTGGACTCCAAATGTTCCAACGTTTCCATGGATACCAACATAAACCACAGAGATGACTCCAAATGTTCCAACGTTTCCATGGTGACCAATGTAAACCACAGAGATGACTCCAAATGTTCCAACGTTTCCATGGAGACCAATATAAACCACAGAGATGACTCCAAATGTTCCAACGTTTCCATGGAGACCAATGTAAACCACAGAGTGGACTCCAAATGTTCCATCGTTTCCATGGAGACCAATATAAACCACAGAGATGACTCCAAATGTTCCAACGTTTCCATGGAGACCAATATAAACCACAGAGTGGACTCCAAATGTTCCATCGTTTCCATGGAGACCAATATAAACCACAGAGATGACTCCAATTGTTCCAACGTTTCCATGGTGACCAATATAAACCACAGAGATGACTCCAAATGTTCCATCGTTTCCATGGAGACCAATATAAACCACAGAGTGGACTCCAAATGTTCCATCGTTTCCATGGAGACCAATATAAACCACAGAGATGACTCCAAATGTTTCATCGTTTCCATGGAGACCAATATAAACCACAGAGTGGACACCAAATGTTCCATCGTTTCCATGGAGACCAATATAAACCACAGAGATGACTCCAAATGTTCCATCGTTTCCATGGAGACCAATATAAACCACAGAGTGGACTCCAAATGTTCCAACGTTTCCATGGAGACCAATATAAACCACAGAGTGGACTCCAAATGTTCCAACGTTTCCATGGTGACCAATATAAACCACAGAGTGGACTCCAAATGTTCCATCGTTTCCATGGAGACCAATATAAACCACAGAGTGGACTCCAAATGTTCCATCGTTTCCATGGTGACCAATATAAACCACAGAGTGGACTCCAAATGTTCCAACGTTTCCATGGTGACCAATATAAACCACAGAGTGGACTCCAAATGTTCCATCGTTTCCATGGAGACCAATATAAACCACAGAGTGGACTCCAAATGTTCCAACGTTTCCATGGTGACCAATATAAACCACAGAGTGGACTCCAAATGTTCCATCGTTTCCAAGGTGACCAATATAAATCACAGAGTGGACTCCAAATGTTCCAACGTTTCCATGGTGACCAATATAAACCACAGAGTGGACTCCAAATGTTCCAACGTTTCCATGGAGACCAATATAAACCACAGAGTGGACTCCAAATGTTCCAACGTTTCCATGGAGACCAACATAAACCACAGAGATGACTCCAAATGTTCCAACGTTTCCATGGTGACCAATGTAAACCACAGAGATGACTCCAAATGTTCCAACGTTTCCATGGTGACCAATATAAACCACAGAGATGACTCCAAATCTTCCATCGTTTCCATGGAGACCAATATAAACCACAGAGTGGACTCCAAATGTTCCAACGATTCCATGGTGACCAATGTAAACCACAGAGTGGACTCCAAATGTTCCAACGTTTCCATGGTGACCAATGTAAACCACAGAGTGGACTCCAAATGTTCCAACGTTTCCATGGAGACCAATGTAAACCACAGAGTGGACTCCAAATGTTCCATCGTTTCCATGGTGACCAATGTAAACCACAGAGTGGACTCCAAATGTTCCAACGTTTCCATGGAGACCAATATAAACCTCAGAGTGGACTCCAAATGTTCCAACGTTTCCATGGAGACCAATATAAACCACAGAGATGACTCCAAATGTTCCATCGTTTCCATGGAGACCAATATAAACCACAGAGTGGACTCCAAATGTTCCAACGTTTCCATGGAGACCAATATAAACCACAGAGTGGACTCCAAATGTTCCAACGTTTCCATGGTGACCAATATAAACCACAGAGTGGACTCCAAATGTTCCAACGTTTCCATGGAGACCAATATAAACCACAGAGTGGACTCCAAATGTTCCAACGTTTCCATGGAGACCAACATAAACCAAATGTTCCAACGTTTCCATGGTGACCAATATAAACCACAGAGTGGACTCCAAATGTTCCATCGTTTCCATGGTGACCAATATAAACCACAGAGTGGACTCCAAATGTTCCAACGTTTCCATGGTGACCAATATAAACCACAGAGTGGACTCCAAATGTTCCAACGTTTCCATGGAGACCAATATAAACCACAGAGTGGACTCCAAATGTTCCAACGTTTCCATGGAGACCAATATAAACCACAGAGATGACTCCAAATGTTCCAACGTTTCCATGGAGACCAATATAAACCACAGAGATGACTCCAAATGTTCCAACGTTTCCATGGAGACCAATGTAAACCACAGAGTGGACTCCAAATGTTCCATCGTTTCCATGGAGACCAATATAAACCACAGAGATGACTCCAAATGTTCCAACGTTTCCATGGAGACCAATATAAACCACAGAGTGGACTCCAAATGTTCCATCGTTTCCATGGAGACCAATATAAACCACAGAGATGACTCCAATTGTTCCAACGTTTCCATGGTGACCAATATAAACCACAGAGATGACTCCAAATGTTCCATCGTTTCCATGGAGACCAATATAAACCACAGAGTGGACTCCAAATGTTCCATCGTTTCCATGGAGACCAATATAAACCACAGAGATGACTCCAAATGTTCCATCGTTTCCATGGAGACCAATATAAACCACAGAGTGGACACCAAATGTTCCATCGTTTCCATGGAGACCAATATAAACCACAGAGATGACTCCAAATGTTCCATCGTTTCCATGGAGACCAATATAAACCACGGAGTGGACTCCAAATGTTCCAACGCTTCCATGGAGACCAATATAAACCACAGAGTGGACTCCAAATGTTCCAACGTTTCCATGGTGACCAATATAAACCACAGAGTGGACTCCAAATGTTCCATCGTTTCCATGGAGACCAATATAAACCACAGAGTGGACTCCAAATGTTCCATCGTTTCCATGGTGACCAATATAAACCACAGAGTGGACTCCAAATGTTCCAACGTTTCCATGGTGACCAATATAAACCACAGAGTGGACTCCAAATGTTCCATCGTTTCCATGGAGACCAATATAAACCACAGAGTGGACTCCAAATGTTCCAACGTTTCCATGGTGACCAATATAAACCACAGAGTGGACTCCAAATGTTCCATCGTTTCCAAGGTGACCAATATAAATCACAGAGTGGACTCCAAATGTTCCAACGTTTCCATGGTGACCAATATAAACCACAGAGTGGACTCCAAATGTTCCAACGTTTCCATGGAGACCAATATAAACCACAGAGTGGACTCCAAATGTTCCAACGTTTCCATGGAGACCAACATAAACCACAGAGATGACTCCAAATGTTCCAACGTTTCCATGGTGACCAATGTAAACCACAGAGATGACTCCAAATGTTCCAACGTTTCCATGGTGACCAATATAAACCACAGAGATGACTCCAAATGTTCCATCGTTTCCATGGAGACCAATATAAACCACAGAGTGGACTCCAAATGTTCCAACGTTTCCATGGTGACCAATATAAACCACAGAGTGGACTCCAAATGTTCCATCGTTTCCATGGTGACCAATATAAACCACAGAGTGGACTCCAAATGTTCCAACGTTTCCATGGAGACCAATATAAACCACAGAGTGGACTCCAAATGTTCCAACGTTTCCATGGAGACCAACATAAACCACAGAGATGACTCCAAATGTTCCAACGTTTCCATGGTGACCAATGTAAACCACAGAGATGACTCCAAATGTTCCAACGTTTCCATGGTGACCAATATAAACCACAGAGATGACTCCAAATGTTCCATCGTTTCCATGGAGACCAATATAAACCACAGAGTGGACTCCAAATGTTCCAACGTTTCCATGGTGACCAATGTAAACCACAGAGTGGACTCCAAATGTTCCAACGTTTCCATGGTGACCAATGTAAACCACAGAGTGGACTCCAAATGTTCCAACGTTTCCATGGAGACCAATGTAAACCACAGAGTGGACTCCAAATGTTCCATCGTTTCCATGGTGACCAATGTAAACCACAGAGTGGACTCCAAATGTTCCAACGTTTCCATGGAGACCAATATAAACCACAGAGTGGACTCCAAATGTTCCAACGTTTCCATGGAGACCAATATAAACCACAGAGATGACTCCAAATGTTCCATCGTTTCCATGGAGACCAATATAAACCACAGAGTGGACTCCAAATGTTCCAACGTTTCCATGGAGACCAATATAAACCACAGAGTGGACTCCAAATGTTCCATCTTTTCCATGGTGACCAATGTAAACCACAGAGTGGACTCCAAATGTTCCAACGTTTCCAAGGAGACCAATATAAACCACAGAGTGGACTCCAAATGTTCCAACGTTTCCATGGAGACCAATATAAACCACAGAGTGGACTCCAAATGTTCCATCGTTTCCATGGAGACCAACATAAACCACAGAGTGGACTCCAAATGTTCCAACGTTTCCATGGAGACCAATATAAACCACAGAGTGGACTCCAAATGTTCCAACGTTTAAATGGTGACCAATATAAACCACAGAGTGGACTCCAAATGTTCCATCGTTTCCATGGAGACCAATATAAACCACAGAGTGGACTCCAAATGTTCCATCGTTTCCATGGTGACCAATATAAACCACAGAGTGGACTCCAAATGTTCCATCGTTTCCATGGAGACCAATGTAAACCACAGAGTGGACTCCAAATGTTCCATCGTTTCCATGGAGACCAATGTAAACCACAGAGTGGACTCCAAATGTTCCATCGTTTCCATGGAGACCAATATAAACCACAGAGTGGACTCCAAATGTTCCAACGTTTCCATGGAGACCAACATAAACCAAATGTTCCAACGTTTCCATGGTGACCAATATAAACCACAGAGTGGACTCCAAATGTTCCATCGTTTCCATGGAGACCAATATAAACCACAGAGTGGACTCCAAATGTTCCAACGTTTCCATGGTGACCAATATAAACCACAGAGTGGACTCCAAATGTTCCAAACGATTCCATGGAGACCAATATAAACCACAGAGTGGACTCCAAATGTTCCAACGTTTCCATGGAGACCAACATAAACCAAATGTTCCAACGTTTCCATGGTGACCAATATAAACCACAGAGTGGACTCCAAATGTTCCATCGTTTCCATGGTGACCAATATAAACCACAGAGTGGACTCCAAATGTTCCAACGTTTCCATGGTGACCAATATAAACCACAGAGTGGACTCCAAATGTTCCAACGTTTCCATGGAGACCAATATAAACCACAGAGTGGACTCCAAATGTTCCAACGTTTCCATGGAGACCAATATAAACCACAGAGATGACTCCAAATGTTCCAACGTTTCCATGGAGACCAATATAAACCACAGAGATGACTCCAAATGTTCCAACGTTTCCATGGAGACCAATGTAAACCACAGAGTGGACTCCAAATGTTCCATCGTTTCCATGGAGACCAATATAAACCACAGAGATGACTCCAATTGTTCCAACGTTTCCATGGTGACCAATATAAACCACAGAGATGACTCCAAATGTTCCATCGTTTCCATGGAGACCAATATAAACCACAGAGTGGACTCCAAATGTTCCATGGTTTCCATGGAGACCAATATAAACCACAGAGATGACTCCAAATGTTTCATCGTTTCCATGGAGACCAATATAAACCACAGAGTGGACACCAAATGTTCCATCGTTTCCATGGAGACCAATATAAACCACAGAGATGACTACAAATGTTCCATCGTTTCCATGGAGACCAATATAAACCACAGAGTGGACTCCAAATGTTCCAACGTTTCCATGGAGACCAATATAAACCACAGAGTGGACTCCAAATGTTCCAACGTTTCCATGGTGACCAATATAAACCACAGAGTGGACTCCAAATGTTCCATCGTTTCCATGGAGACCAATATAAACCACAGAGTGGACGCCAAATGTTCCATCGTTTCCATGGTGACCAATATAAACCACAGAGTGGACTCCAAATGTTCCAACGTTTCCATGGTGACCAATATAAACCACAGAGTGGACTCCAAATGTTCCATCGTTTCCATGGAGACCAATATAAACCACAGAGTGGACTCCAAATGTTCCAACGTTTCCATGGTGACCAATATAAACCACAGAGTGGACTCCAAATGTTCCATCGTTTCCAAGGTGACCAATATAAATCACAGAGTGGACTCCAAATGTTCCAACGTTTCCATGGTGACCAATATAAACCACAGAGTGGACTCCAAATGTTCCAACGTTTCCATGGAGACCAATATAAACCACAGAGTGGACTCCAAATGTTCCAACGTTTCCATGGAGACCAACATAAACCACAGAGATGACTCCAAATGTTCCAACGTTTCCATGGTGACCAATGTAAACCACAGAGATGACTCCAAATGTTCCAACGTTTCCATGGTGACCAATATAAACCACAGAGATGACTCCAAATGTTCCATCGTTTCCATGGAGACCAATATAAACCACAGAGTGGACTCCAAATGTTCCAACGTTTCCATGGTGACCAATGTAAACCACAGAGTGGACTCCAAATGTTCCAACGTTTCCATGGTGACCAATGTAAACCACAGAGTGGACTCCAAATGTTCCAACGTTTCCATGGAGACCAATGTAAACCACAGAGTGGACTCCAAATGTTCCATCGTTTCCATGGTGACCAATGTAAACCACAGAGTGGACTCCAAATGTTCCAACGTTTCCATGGAGACCAATATAAACCACAGAGTGGACTCCAAATGTTCCAACGTTTCCATGGAGACCAATATAAACCACAGAGATGACTCCAAATGTTCCATCGTTTTTCATGGAGACCAATATAAACCACAGAGTGGACTCCAAATGTTCCAACGTTTCCATGGAGACCAATATAAACCACAGAGTGGACTCCAAATGTTCCATCTTTTCCATGGTGACCAATGTAAACCACAGAGTGGACTCCAAATGTTCCATCGTTTCCATGGAGACCAATATAAACCACAGAGTGGACTCCAAATGTTCCAACGTTTCCATGGAGACCAATATAAACCACAGAGTGGACTCCAAATGTTCCATCGTTTCCATGGAGACCAACATAAACCACAGAGTGGACCCCAAATGTTCCAACGTTTCCATGGAGACCAATATAAACCACAGAGTGGACTCCAAATGTTCCAACGTTTCCATGGTGACCAATATAAACCACAGAGTGGACTCCAAATGTTCCATCGTTTCCATGGAGACCAATATAAACCACAGAGTGGACTCCAAATGTTCCATCGTTTCCATGGTGACCAATATAAACCACAGAGTGGACTCCAAATGTTCCATCGTTTCCATGGAGACCAATATAAACCACAGAATGGACTCCAAATGTTCCAACGTTTCCAAGGAGGCCAATATAAACCACAGAGTGGACTCCAAATGTTCCAACGTTTCCATGGAGACCAATATAAACCACAGAGTGGACTCCAAATGTTCCATCGTTTCCATGGAGACCAACATAAACCACAGAGTGGACTCCAAATGTTCCAACGTTTCCATGGAGACCAATATAAACCACAGAGTGGACTCCAAATGTTCCATCGTTTCCATGGAGACCAATGTAAACCACAGAGTGGACTCCAAATGTTCCATCGTTTCCATGGAGACCAATGTAAACCACAGAGTGGACTCCAAATGTTCCATCGTTTCCATGGAGACCAATATAAACCACAGAGTGGACTCCAAATGTTCCAACGTTTCCATGGAGACCAACATAAACCAAATGTTCCAACGTTTCCATGGTGACCAATATAAACCACAGAGTGGACTCCAAATGTTCCATCGTTTCCATGGAGACCAATATAAACCACAGAGTGGACTCCAAATGTTCCAACGTTTCCATGGTGACCAATATAAACCACAGAGTGGACTCCAAATGTTCCAACGATTCCATGGAGACCAATATAAACCACAGAGTGGACTCCAAATGTTCCAACGTTTCCATGGAGACCAACATAAACCAAATGTTCCAACGTTTCCATGGTGACCAATATAAACCACAGAGTGGACTCCAAATGTTCCATCGTTTCCATGGTGACCAATATAAACCACAGAGTGGACTCCAAATGTTCCAACGTTTCCATGGTGACCAATATAAACCACAGAGTGGACTCCAAATGTTCCAACGTTTCCATGGAGACCAATATAAACCACAGAGTGGACTCCAAATGTTCCAACGTTTCCATGGAGACCAATATAAACCACAGAGATGACTCCAAATGTTCCAACGTTTCCATGGAGACCAATATAAACCACAGAGATGACTCCAAATGTTCCAACGTTTCCATGGAGACCAATGTAAACCACAGAGTGGACTCCAAATGTTCCATCGTTTCCATGGAGACCAATATAAACCACAGAGATGACTCCAAATGTTCCAACGTTTCCATGGAGACCAATATAAACCACAGAGTGGACTCCAAATGTTCCATCGTTTCAATGGAGACCAATATAAACCACAGAGATGACTCCAATTGTTCCAACGTTTCCATGGTGACCAATATAAACCACAGAGATGACTCCAAATGTTCCATCGTTTCCATGGAGACCAATATAAACCACAGAGTGGACTCCAAATGTTCCATGGTTTCCATGGAGACCAATATAAACCACAGAGATGACTCCAAATGTTTCATCGTTTCCATGGAGACCAATATAAACCACAGAGTGGACACCAAATGTTCCATCGTTTCCATGGAGACCAATATAAACCACAGAGATGACTCCAAATGTTCCATCGTTTCCATGGAGACCAATATAAACCACAGAGTGGACTCCAAATGTTCCAACGTTTCCATGGAGACCAATATAAACCACAGAGTGGACTCCAAATGTTCCAACGTTTCCATGGTGACCAATATAAACCACAGAGTGGACTCCAAATGTTCCATCGTTTCCATGGAGACCAATATAAACCACAGAGTGGACTCCAAATGTTCCATCGTTTCCATGGTGACCAATATAAACCACAGAGTGGACTCCAAATGTTCCAACGTTTCCATGGTGACCAATATAAACCACAGAGTGGACTCCAAATGTTCCATCGTTTCCATGGAGACCAATATAAACCACAGAGTGGACTCCAAATGTTCCAACGTTTCCATGGTGACCAATATAAACCACAGAGTGGACTCCAAATGTTCCATCGTTTCCAAGGTGACCAATATAAATCACAGAGTGGACTCCAAATGTTCCAACGTTTCCATGGTGACCAATATAAACCACAGAGTGGACTCCAAATGTTCCAACGTTTCCATGGAGACCAATATAAACCACAGAGTGGACTCCAAATGTTCCAACGTTTCCATGGAGACCAACATAAACCACAGAGATGACTCCAAATGTTCCAACGTTTCCATGGTGACCAATGTAAACCACAGAGATGACTCCAAATGTTCCAACGTTTCCATGGTGACCAATATAAACCACAGAGATGACTCCAAATGTTCCATCGTTTCCATGGAGACCAATATAAACCACAGAGTGGACTCCAAATGTTCCAACGTTTCCATGGTGACCAATGTAAACCACAGAGTGGACTCCAAATGTTCCAACGTTTCCATGGTGACCAATGTAAACCACAGAGTGGACTCCAAATGTTCCAACGTTTCCATGGAGACCAATGTAAACCACAGAGTGGACTCCAAATGTTCCATCGTTTCCATGGTGACCAATGTAAACCACAGAGTGGACTCCAAATGTTCCAACGTTTCCATGGAGACCAATATAAACCACAGAGTGGACTCCAAATGTTCCAACGTTTCCATGGAGACCAATATAAACCACAGAGATGACTCCAAATGTTCCATCGTTTCCATGGAGACCAATATAAACCACAGAGTGGACTCCAAATGTTCCAACGTTTCCATGGAGACCAATATAAACCACAGAGTGGACTCCAAATGTTCCATCTTTTCCATGGTGACCAATGTAAACCACAGAGTGGACTCCAAATGTTCCATCGTTTCCATGGAGACCAATATAAACCACAGAGTGGACTCCAAATGTTCCAACGTTTCCATGGAGACCAATATAAACCACAGAGTGGACTCCAAATGTTCCATCGTTTCCATGGAGACCAACATAAACCACAGAGTGGACTCCAAATGTTCCAACGTTTCCATGGAGACCAATATAAACCACAGAGTGGACTCCAAATGTTCCAACGTTTCCATGGTGACCAATATAAACCACAGAGTGGACTCCAAATGTTCCATCGTTTCCATGGAGACCAATATAAACCACAGAGTGGACTCCAAATGTTCCATCGTTTCCATGGTGACCAATATAAACCACAGAGTGGACTCCAAATGTTCCATCGTTTCCATGGAGACCAATATAAACCACAGAGTGGACTCCAAATGTTCCAACGTTTCCAAGGAGGCCAATATAAACCACAGAGTGGACTCCAAATGTTCCAACGTTTCCATGGAGACCAATATAAACCACAGAGTGGACTCCAAATGTTCCATCGTTTCCATGGAGACCAACATAAACCACAGAGTGGACTCCAAATGTTCCAACGTTTCCATGGAGACCAATATAAACCACAGAGTGGACTCCATATGTTCCAACGTTTCCATGGTGACCAATATAAACCACAGAGTGGACTCCAAATGTTCCATCGTTTCCATGGAGACCAATATAAACCACAGAGTGGACTCCAAATGTTCCATCGTTTCCATGGTGACCAATATAAACCACAGAGTGGACTCCAAATGTTCCATCGTTTCCATGGAGACCAATGTAAACCACAGAGTGGACTCCAAATGTTCCATCGTTTCCATGGTGACCAATATAAACCACAGAGTGGACTCCAAATGTTCCAACGTTTCCATGGAGACCAACATAAACCACAGAGTGGACTCCAAATGTTCCATCGTTTCCATGGAGACCAATGTAAACCACAGAGTGGACTCCGAATGTTCCATCGTTTCCATGGAGACCAATATAAACCACAGAGATGACTCCAAATGTTCCATCGTTTCCATGGAGACCAATATAAACCGCAGAGTGGACTCCAAATGTTCCATCGTTTCCATGGAGACCAATGTAAACCACAGAGTGGACTCCAAATGTTCCATCGTTTCCATGGTGACCAATATAAACCACAGAGTGGACTCCAAATGTTCCAACGTTTCCATGGAGACAATATAAACCACAGAGTGGACTATAAAATGTTCCATCGTTTCCATGGAGACCAATATAAACCACAGAGTGGACTCCAAATGTTCCAACGTTTCAATGGAGACCAACATAAACCACAGAGTGGACTCCAAATGTTCCAACGTTTCCATGGTGACCAATATAAACCACAGAGTGGACTCCAAATGTTCCATCGTTTCCATGGTGACCAATATAAACCACAGAGTGGACTCCAAATGTTCCATCGTTTCCATGGAGACCAATATAAACCACAGAGTGGACTCCAAATGTTCCATCGTTTCATTGGAGACCAATATAAACCACAGAGTGGACTCCAAATGTTCCAACGTTTCCATGGAGACCAATATAAACCACAGAGTGGACTATAAAATGTTCCATCGTTTCCATGGAGACTAATATAAACCACAGAGTGGACTCCAAATGTTCCAACGTTTCCATGGAGACCAACATAAACCACAGAGTGGACTATAAAATGTTCCATCGTTTCCATGGTGACCAATATAAACCTAAGAGTGGACTCCAAATATTCCAACGTTTCCATGGAGACCAACATAAACCACAGAGTGGACTCCAAATGTTCCAACGTTTCCATGGTGACCAATATAAACCACAGAGTGGACTCCAAATGTTCCATCGTTTCCATGGAGACCAATATAAACCACAGAGTGGACTCCAAATGTTCCATCGTTTCCATGGTGACCAATATAAACCACAGAGTGGACTCCAAATGTTCCATCGTTTCCATGGAGACCAATATAAACCACAGAGTGGACTCCAAATGTTCCATCGTTTCCATGGAGACCAATATAAACCACAGAGATGACTCCAAATGTTCCATCGTTTCCATGGAGACCAATATAAACCACAGAGTGGACTCCAAATGTTCCAACGTTTCCATGGAGACCAATATAAACCACAGAGTGGACTCCAAATGTTACAACGTTTCCATGGTGACCAATATAAACCACAGAGTGGACTCCAAATGTTCCAACGTTTCCATGGAGACCAATATAAACCACAGAGTGAACTCCAAATGTTCCGTTTCCATGGAGACCAACATAAACCACAGAGTGGACTCCAAATGTTCCATCGTTTCCATGGAGACCAACATAAACCACAGAGTGGACTCCAAATGTTCCATCGTTTCCATGGTGACCAATATAAACCACAGAGTGGACTCCATATGTTCCAACGGTTCCATGGAGACCAATATAAACCACAGAGTGGACTCCAAATGTTCCAACGTTTCCATGGAGACCAATATAAACCACAGAGTGCACTCCAAATGTTCCGTTTCCATGGAGACCAACATAAACCACAGAGTGGACTCCAAATGTTCCATCGTTTCCATGGTGACCAACATAAACCACAGAGTGGACTCCAAATGTTCCATCGTTTCCATGGAGACCAATATAAACCACAGAGTGGACTCCAAATGTTCCAACGTTTCCATGGAGACCAATATAAACCACAGAGTGGACTCCAAATGTTCCATCGTTTCCATGGAGACCAATATAAACCACAGAGTGGACTCCAAATGTTCCATCGTTTCCATGGTGACCAATATAAACCACAGAGTGGACTCCAAATGTTCCAACGTTTCCATGGAGACCAATATAAACCACAGAGTGGACTCCAAATGTTCCATCGTTTCCATGGAGACCAATATAAACCACAGAGTGGACTCCAAATGTTCCAACGTTTCCAAGGAGACCAATATAAACCACAGAGATGACTCCAAATGTTCCAACGTTTCCATGGAGACCAATATAAACCACAGAGTGGACTCCAAATGTTCCAACGTTTCCATGGAGACCAATATAAACCACAGAGATGACTCCAAATGTTCCAACGTTTCCATGGAGACCAACATAAACCACAGAGTGGACTCCAAATGTTCCAACGTTTCCATGGAGACCAATATAAACCACAGAGTGGACTCCAAATGTTCCAACGTTTCCATGGCGACCAATGTAAACCACAGAGTGGACTCCAAATGTTCCATCGTTTCCATGGAGACCAATGTAAACCACAGAGTGGACTCCAAATGTTCCATCGTTTCCATGGAGACCAACATAAACCACAGAGTGGACTCCAAATGTTCCATCGTTTCCATGGTGACCAATATAAACCACAGAGATGACTCCAAATGTTCCATCGTTTCCATGGAGACCAATATAAACCACAGAGTGGACTCCAAATGTTCCATCGTTTCCATGGAGACCAATATAAACCACAGAGATGACTCCAAATGTTCCATCGTTTCCATGGAGACCAATGTAAACCACAGAGTGGACTCCAAATGTTCCAACGTTTCCATGGAGACCAATATAAACCACAGAGTGGACTCCAAATGTTCCAACGTTTCCATGGTGACCAATATAAACCACAGAGTGGACTCCAAATGTACCATCGTTTCCATGGAGACCAATATAAACCACAGAGTGGACTCCAAATGTTCCATCGTTTCCATGGAGACCAATATAAACCACAGAGTGGACTCCAAATGTTCCAACGTTTCCATGGAGACCAATATAAACCACAGAGTGGACTCCAAATGTTCCAACGTTTCCATGGAGACCAATATAAACCACAGAGTGGACTCCAAATGTTCCATCGTTTCCATGGAGACCAATATAAACCACAGAGTGGACTCCAAATGTTCCATCGTTTCCATGGAGACCAATGTAAACCACAGAGTGGACTCCAAATGTTCCATCGTTTCCATGGAGACCAATATAAACCACAGAGTGGACTCCAAATGTTCCAACGTTTCCATGGAGACCAACATAAACCACAGAGTGGACTCCAAATGTTCCATCGTTTCCATGGAGACCAATATAAACCACAGAGTGGACTCCAAATATTCCAACGTTTCCATGGTGACCAATATAAACCACAGAGATGACTCCAAATGTTCCAACGTTTCCATGGAGACCAATATAAACCACAGAGTGGACTCCAAATGTTCCATCGTTTCCATGGTGACCAATATAAACCACAGAGTGGACTCCAAATGTTCCATCGTTTCCGTGGAGACCAATATAAACCACAGAGTGGACTCCAAATGTTCCATCGCTTCCATGGTGACCAATATAAACCACAGAGTGGACTCCAAATGTTCCATCGTTTCCATGGAGACCAACATAAACCACAGAGTGGACTCCAAATGTTCCATCGTTTCCATGGAGACCAATATAAACCACAGAGTGGACTCCAAATGTTCCATCGTTTCCATGGAGAATAATGTAAACCACAGAGTGGACTCCAAATGTTCCATCGTTTCCATGGAGACCAATGTAAACCACAGAGTGGACTCCAAATGTTCCATCGTTTCCATGGAGACCAATATAAACCACAGAGTGGACTCCAAATGTCCCAACGTTTCCATGGTGACCAATATAAACCACAGAGTGGACTCCAAATGTTCCAACGTTTCCATGGAGACCAATATAAACCACAGAGATGACTCCAAATGTTCCATCGTTTCCATGGTGACCAATGTAAACCACAGAGTGGACTCCAAATGTTCCATCGTTTCCATGGAGACCAATGTAAACCACAGAGTGGACTCCAAATGTTCCATCGTTTCCATGGAGACCAATATAAACCACAGAGTGGACTCCAAATGTTCCATCGTTTCCATGGTGACCAATGTAAACCACAGAGTGGACTCCAAATGTTCCATCGTTTCCATGGAGACCAATATAAACCACAGAGTGGACTCCAAATGTTCCATCGTTTCCATGGAGACCAATATAAACCACAGAGATGACTCCAAATGTTCCATCGTTTCCATGGAGACCAATATAAACCACAGAGTGGACTCCAAATGTTCCAACGTTTCCATGGAGACCAATATAAACCACAGAGTGGACTCCAAATGTTACAACGTTTCCATGGTGACCAATATAAACCACAGAGTGGACTCCAAATGTTCCAACGTTTCCATGGAGACCAATATAAACCACAGAGTGCACTCCAAATGTTCCGTTTCCATGGAGACCAACATAAACCACAGAGTGGACTCCAAATGTTCCATCGTTTCCATGGAGACCAACATAAACCACAGAGTGGACTCCAAATGTTCCATCGTTTCCATGGTGACCAATATAAACCACAGAGTGGACTCCAAATGTTCCAACGTTTCCATGGAGACCAATATAAACCACAGAGTGGACTCCAAATGTTCCAACGTTTCCATGGAGACCAATATAAACCACAGAGTGCACTCCAAATGTTCCGTTTCCATGGAGACCAACATAAACCACAGAGTGGACTCCAAATGTTCCATCGTTTCCATGGTGACCAACATAAACCACAGAGTGGACTCCAAATGTTCCATCGTTTCCATGGAGTCCAATATAAACCACAGAGTGGACTCCAAATGTTCCAACGTTTCCATGGAGACCAATATAAACCACAGAGTGGACTCCAAATGTTCCAACGTTTCCATGGAGACCAATATAAACCACAGAGTGGACTCCAAATGTTCCATCGTTTCCATGGAGACCAATATAAACCACAGAGTGGACTCCAAATGTTCCAACGTTTCCATGGAGACCAATATAAACCACAGAGTGGACTCCAAATGTTCCATCGTTTCCATGGAGACCAATATAAACCACAGAGTGCACTCCAAATGTTCCATCGTTTCCAAGGAGACCAATATAAACCACAGAGATGACTCCAAATGTTCCATCGTTTCCAAGGAGACCAATATAAACCACAGAGTGGACTCCAAATGTTCCATCGTTTCCATGGAGACCAATATAAACCACAGAGTGCACTCCAAATGTTCCATCGTTTCCATGGAGACCAACATAAACCACAGAGATGACTCCAAATGTTCCATCGTTTCCAAGGAGACCAATATAAACCACAGAGATGACTCCAAATGTTCCAACGTTTCCAAGGAGACCAATATAAACCACAGAGATGACTCCAAATGTTCCAACGTTTCCATGGAGACCAATATAAAGCACAGAGTGGACTCCAAATGTTCCAACGTTTCCATGGAGACCAATATAAACCACAGAGATGACACCAAATGTTCCAACGTTTCCATGGTGACCAATATAAACCACAGAGTGGACTCCAAATTTTCCAACGTTTCCATGGAGACCAATATAAACCACAGAGTGGACTCCAAATGTTCCAACGTTTCCATGGAGACCAATATAAACCACAGAGTGGACTCCAAATGTTCCAACGTTTCCATGGAGACCAACAAAAACCACAGAGTGGACTCCAAATGTTCCAACGTTTCCATGGAGACCAATATAAACCACAGAGTGGACTCCAAATGTTCCAACGTTTCCATGGAGACCAATGTAAACCACAGAGTGGACTCCAAATGTTCCATCGTTTCCATGGAGACCAATGTAAACCACAGAGTGGACTCCAAATGTTCCATCGTTTCCATGGAGACCAACATAAACCACAGAGTGGACTCCAAATGTTCCATCGTTTCCATGGTGACCAATATAAACCACAGAGATGACTCCAAATGTTCCATCGTTTCCATGGAGACCAATATAAACCACAGAGTGGACTCCAAATGTTCCATCGTTTCCATGGAGACCAAATTAAACCACAGAGATGACTCCAAATGTTCCATCGTTTCCATGGAGACCAATGTAAACCACAGAGTGGACTCCAAATGTTCCAACGTTTCCATGGAGACCAATATAAACCACAGAGTGGACTCCAAATGTTCCAACGTTTCCATGGTGACCAATATAAACCACAGAGTGGACTCCAAATGTTCCATCGTTTCCATGGAGACCAACATAAACCACAGAGTGGACTCCAAATGTTCCATCGTTTCCATGGAGACCAATATAAACCACAGAGTGGACTCCAAATGTTACAACGTTTCCATGGTGACCAATATAAACCACAGAGTGGACTCCAAATGTTCCAACGTTTCCATGGAGACCAATATAAACCACAGAGTGCACTCCAAATGTTCCGTTGCCATGGAGACCAACATAAACCACAGAGTGGACTCCAAATGTTCCATCGTTTCCATGGAGACCAACATAAACCACAGAATGGACTCCAAATGTTCCATCGTTTCCATGGTGACCAATATAAACCACAGAGTGGACTCCAAATGTTCCAACGTTTCCATGGAGACCAATATAAACCACAGAGTGGACTCCAAATGTTCCAACGTTTCCATGGAGACCAATATAAACCACAGAGATGACTCCAAATGTTCCGTTTCCATGGAGACCAACATAAACCACAGAGTGGACTCCAAATGTTCCATCGTTTCCATGGTGACCAACATAAACCACAGAGTGGACTCCAAATGTTCCATCGTTTCCATGGAGACCAACATAAACCACAGGGTGGACTCCAAATGTTCCAACGTTTCCATGGAGACCAATATAAACCACAGAGTGGACTCCAAATGTTCCATCGTTTCCATGGAGACCAATATAAACCACAGAGTGGACTCCAAATGTTCCATCGTTTCATTGGAGACCAATATAAACCACAGAGTGGACTCCAAATGTTCCAACGTTTCCATGGAGACCAATGTAAACCACAGAGTGGACTATAAAATGTTCCATCGTTTCCATGGAGACTAATATAAACCACAGAGTGGACTCCAAATGTTCCAACGTTTCCATGGAGACCAACATAAACCACAGAGTGGACTATAAAATGTTCCATCGATTCCATGGTGACCAATATAAACCACAGAGTGGACTCCAAATGTTCCAACGTTTCCATGGAGACCAACATAAACCACAGAGTGGACTCCAAATGTTCCAACGTTTCCATGGTGACCAATATAAACCACAGAGTGGACTCCAAATGTTCCATCGTTTCCATGGAGACCAATATAAACCACAGAGTGGACTCCAAATGTTCCATCGTTTCCATGGTGACCAATATAAACCACAGAGTGGACTCCAAATGTTCCATCGTTTCCATGGAGACCAATATAAACCACAGAGTGGACTCCAAATGTTCCATCGTTTCCATGGAGACCAATATAAACCACAGAGATGACTCCAAATGTTCCATCGTTTCCATGGAGACCAATATAAACCACAGAGTGGACTCCAAATGTTCCAACGTTTCCATGGAGACCAATATAAACCACAGAGTGGACTCCAAATGTTACAACGTATCCATGGTGACCAATATAAACCACAGAGTGGACTCCAAATGTTCCAACGTTTCCATGGAGACCAATATAAACCACAGAGTGAACTCCAAATGTTCCGTTTCCATGGAGACCAACATAAACCACAGAGTGGACTCCAAATGTTCCATCGTTTCCATGGAGACCAACATAAACCACAGAGTGGACTCCAAATGTTCCATCGTTTCCATGGTGACCAATATAAACCACAGAGTGGACTCCAAATGTTCCAACGTTTCCATGGAGACCAATATAAACCACAGAGTGGACTCCAAATGTTCCAACGTTTCCATGGAGACCAATATAAACCACAGAGTGCACTCCAAATGTTCCGTTTCCATGGAGACCAACATAAACCACAGAGTGGACTCCAAATGTTCCATCGTTTCCATGGTGACCAACATAAACCACAGAGTGGACTCCAAATGTTCCATCGTTTCCATGGAGACCAATATAAACCACAGAGTGGACTCCAAATGTTCCAACGTTTCCATGGAGACCAATATAAACCACAGAGTGGACTCCAAATGTTCCATCGTTTCCATGGAGACCAATATAAACCACAGAGTGGACTCCAAATGTTCCATCGTTTCCATGGAGACCAATATAAACCACAGAGTGGACTCCAAATGTTCCAACGTTTCCAAGGAGACCAATATAAACCACAGAGATGACTCCAAATGTTCCAACGTTTCCATGGAGACCAATATAAACCACAGAGTGGACTCCAAATGTTCCAACGTTTCCATGGAGACCAATATAAACCACAGAGATGACTCCAAATGTTCCAACGTTTCCATGGAGACCAACATAAACCACAGAGTGGACTCCAAATGTTCCAACGTTTCCATGGAGACCAATATAAACCACAGAGTGGACTCCAAATGTTCCAACGTTTCCATGGAGACCAATGTAAACCACAGAGTGGACTCCAAATGTTCCATCGTTTCCATGGAGACCAATGTAAACCACAGAGTGGACTCCAAATGTTCCATCGTTTCCATGGAGACCAACATAAACCACAGAGTGGACTCCAAATGTTCCATCGTTTCCATGGTGACCAATATAAACCACAGAGATGACTCCAAATGTTCCATCGTTTCCATGGAGACCAATATAAACCACAGAGTGGACTCCAAATGTTCCATCGTTTCCATGGAGACCAATGTAAACCACAGAGTGGACTCCAAATGTTCCAACGTTTCCATGGAGACCAATATAAACCACAGAGTGGACTCCAAATGTTCCAACGTTTCCATGGTGACCAATATAAACCACAGAGTGGACTCCAAATGTTCCATCGTTTCCATGGAGACCAATATAAACCACAGAGTGGACTCCAAATGTTCCATCGTTTCCATGGAGACCAATATAAACCACAGAGTGGACTCCAAATGTTCCAACGTTTCCATGGAGACCAATATAAACCACAGAGTGGACTCCAAATGTTCCAACGTTTCCATGGAGACCAATATAAACCACAGAGTGGACTCCAAATGTTCCATCGTTTCCATGGAGACCAATATAAACCACAGAGTGGACTCCAAATGTTCCATCGTTTCCATGGTGACCAATATAAACCACAGAGTGGACTCCAAATGTTCCATCGTTTCCATGGAGACCAATATAAACCACAGAGTGGACTCCAAATGTTCCAACGTTTCCATGGTGACCAATATAAACCACAGAGTGGACTCCAAATGTTCCATCGTTTCCATGGAGACCAATATAAACCACAGAGTGGACTCCAAATGTTCCATCGTTTCCATGGTGACCAATATAAACCACAGAGTGGACTCCAAATGTTCCATCGTTTCCATGGAGACCAATATAAACCACAGAGTGGACTCCAAATGTTCCAACGTTTCCATGGAGACCAATATATAATTTAATAAGGTGCGCTCGAAAGAGCATTACTTAACCTACATAATACACGAAAATATAATTCTAAATACAATTTGATCTTACAATGCTATTTAGTTTTCACTGTAGTCTCTGATGGATTTAGTTCTTTTTACACACTTAGTTAAGTGATAACGGTCACATCTCTTGTCACACAACGAACATACGCAATCATCATCTGGCTGGTGAAAACCCTGAGTTAAGCAGATCTTATGGTGAAAACCATGAGTTGCAAGTCTCGTTACCACATGTCTTAGATCCTGTCCTGCCTCCGTCCATTGCCTATCCATCATTGCACTAGTGCTATAAAAATCAGGGTCAATGTCATTTCTCTTCCTCCGCCGCAGTTCGAGATGCGCTTGGTAAGGGCCGGTAGATGGCAGCGTGAATTGCAGTCTCAGGTCTTCCAAGAAGAAGCTTTCCCTGGCTAATTCGTATACAATCCTTGAGGGTGCATAAATCCCAACTCCCAAAGCACTCTTCAGATATCGTGATTTAACACTTTCTAAACGTTTGAAATCGCTACTCGAAAGCTTATCCCATATTAATTCTATTCCATATGAGGCAATTGGAGTTATTACTGTTTTGAACAATGACATTGCAGTGGGCAAAGAAAGTTGTCGGATATTTTTAATTCGATGAGTGGCTTTCGTAGCTGCTGAAGCCCTTTCCTGAGTGTGTATCCTGTAGGACGACAGTGTCGTTTGTAGATATATTCCTAAATACCGGAAATTATTTACTACTCTAAGCATATCTCCTTGCAGAGTTAAATGATCATCCAACGCCAGTTTGCCTCCTTTTCTAAAAGTCATTTGCACTGTTTTTTCTTTGTTGATCACTAAACTGTTTTCGTCAGCCCATAATTCAAGTTTCTGAAGAGCGGCACGCAGATCACTTATGCAATGTGAACCTAGAGCCATGTCGTCGGCGTACATGATAAGTTTCACTGTTGGGTAGTCTTGGACGGTGTTAATAATGTCAGCTGTCAAGATGTTAAAAAGTAGGGGACTCATAGGATCGCCCTGAAGTACGCCATTTGTCTGACGGACCTTTTCAGACAGAACTACACCGTCATTTAAAATGACATAGTTGTATGCTAGGATTACCTCAACTATTCTCGCTAGGGGGTTAGAGTTTCCTAGCATCCCTTTAAGTTTATTTATGAGGATATTCCTGTCTATCAAGTCAAAAGCTTTACGATAGTCTATGAAGACCACGTGAAATTTCCCTTTCTTATGCCTCAGAGCCTGTTCCACTTCTTCTTGTAGTAATGCCACTGCTTGTAGAGTACTCCGTCCTTCTCGAAAGCCGAATTGACAATCTGGTATGTACATATCCACCTCCTTGGCTAGTCTTTTTGTTAAAATTTTAGAGAAAATCTTGAATATCGTGGGCTCTAGTACTATTCCTCTGTAAGAGTTGGGATCTTCAGTGTTTCCTTTCCCCTTGTACAGAATTGTCATTTGGGCCGTTCTCCAGCTTACAGGAATGACTCCTGTATACAAGCACTTATTAAATAGGTCTGTCCAGATGGGCAGAAGCAGATCTTGTGTCTCTTTTATGTGTTCTATGAATATCTTGTCAGGTCCTGCCGCCTTACCCTTCTTAGATGACGTGATATTAGTTTGTATTTCATCTGTGGTTATTTGGAGGAAATCATCAGCTATGCAATTTGTAGCAGAGACTTGGTGTTCTTCCAATGTTCCATTCTTGTTGAGGATCCCAGAGAAATGTTCCGCCCATGTCTCTATTGGTATTTCTCTTGCCTTAGGAGCTTGCCTCTTTCTTAGAGCTATGTAGGGATCTGATCTTGCTAGTTCCGCTGTTTCCCTTGCTTCGGCTTCAATGTGCTCGGTTCTTTTAGTATGAAGTAGTAGTTTATACTCTTTCCTCCTCGTAGCGTAATACTCCAAATCAGCTTTGTGGTTTGTGCACTTTGCTTTGTACAACGATTGTAGTGTAATTTTCCGAGTAATGTAGCACTCACTATCGAACCATTTTTGTGCATGTCTCTTTCTTCTGTAGACGAAGGCTTTGCTGATTAACCAATATAAACCACAGAGTGGACTCCAAATGTTCCATCGTTTCCAAGGTGACCAATATAAACCACAGAGTGGACTCCAAATGTTCCATCGTTTCCATGGAGACCAATATAAACCACAGAGTGGACTCCAAATGTTCCATCGTTTCCATGGAGAATAATGTAAACCACAGAGTGGACTCCAAATGTTCCATCGTTTCCATGGAGACCAATGTAAACCACAGAGTGGACTCCAAATGTTCCATCGTTTCCATGGAGAATAATGTAAACCACAGAGTGGACTCCAAATGTTCCATCGTTTCCATGGAGACCAATATAAACCACAGAGTGGACTCCAAATGTTCCATCGTTTCCATGGAGACCAATATAAACCACAGAGTGGACTCCAAATGTTCCATCGTTTCCATGGAGACCAATGTAAACCACAGAGTGGACTCCAAATGTTCCATCGTTTCCATGGAGACCAATATAAACCACAGAGTGGACTCCAAATGTTCCAACGTTTCCATGGAGACCAACATAAACCTCAGAGTGGACTCCAAATGTTCCATCGTTTCCATGGAGACCAATATAAACCACAGAGTGGACTCCAAATATTCCAAAGTTTCCATGGTGACCAATATAAACCACAGAGATGACTCCAAATGTTCCAACGTTTCCATGGAGACCAATATAAACCACAGAGTGGACTCCAAATGTTCCATCGTTTCCATGGTGACCAATATAAACCACAGAGTGGACTCCAAATGTTCCATCGTTTCCGTGGAGACCAATATAAACCACAGAGTGGACTCCAAATGTTCCATCGTTTCCATGGTGACCAATATAAACCACAGAGTGGACTCCAAATGTTCCATCGTTTCCATGGAGACCAACATAAACCACAGAGTGGACTCCAAATGTTCCATCGTTTCCATGGAGACCAATATAAACCACAGAGTGGACTCCAAATGTTCCATCGTTTCCATGGAGAATAATGTAAACCACAGAGTGGACTCCAAATGTTCCATCGTTTCCATGGAGACCAATGTAAACCACAGAGTGGACTCCAAATGTTCCATCGTTTCCATGGAGACCAATATAAACCACAGAGTGGACTCCAAATGTTCCATCGTTTCCGTGGAGACCAATATAAACCACAGAGTGGACTCCAAATGTTCCATCGTTTCCATGGTGACCAATATAAACCACAGAGTGGACTCCAAATGTTCCATCGTTTCCATGGAGACCAACATAAACCACAGAGTGGACTCCAAATGTTCCATCGTTTCCATGGAGACCAATATAAACCACAGAGTGGACTCCAAATGTTCCATCGTTTCCATGGAGAATAATGTAAACCACAGAGTGGACTCCAAATGTTCCATCGTTTCCATGGAGACCAATGTAAACCACAGAGTGGACTCCAAATGTTCCATCGTTTCCATGGAGACCAATATAAACCACAGAGTGGACTCCAAATGTTCCAACGTTTCCATGGTGACCAATATAAACCACAGAGTGGACTCCAAATGTTCCAACGTTTCCATGGAGACCAATATAAACCACAGAGATGACTCCAAATGTTCCATCGTTTCCATGGTGACCAATGTAAACCACAGAGTGGACTCCAAATGTTCCATCGTTTCCATGGAGACCAATGTAAACCACAGAGTGGACTCCAAATGTTCCATCGTTTCCATGGAGACCAATATAAACCACAGAGTGGACTCCAAATGTTCCATCGTTTCCATGGTGACCAATGTAAACCACAGAGTGGACTCCAAATGTTCCATCGTTTCCATGGAGACCAATATAAACCACAGAGTGGACTCCAAATGTTCCATCGTTTCCATGGAGACCAATATAAACCACAGAGATGACTCCAAATGTTCCATCGTTTCCATGGAGACCAATATAAACCACAGAGTGGACTCCAAATGTTCCTACGTTTCCATGGAGACCAATATAAACCACAGAGTGGACTCCAAATGTTACAACGTTTCCATGGTGACCAATATAAACCACAGAGTGGACTCCAAATGTTCCAACGTTTCCATGGAGACCAATATAAACCACAGAGTGCACTCCAAATGTTCCGTTTCCATGGAGACCAACATAAACCACAGAGTGGACTCCAAATGTTCCATCGTTTCCATGGAGACCAACATAAACCACAGAGTGGACTCCAAATGTTCCATCGTTTCCATGGTGACCAATATAAACCACAGAGTGGACTCCAAATGTTCCATCGTTTCCATGGAGACCAACATAAACCACAGAGTGGACTCCAAATGTTCCATCGTTTCCATGGAGACCAATATAAACCACAGAGTGGACTCCAAATGTTCCAACGTTTCCATGGAGACCAATATAAACCACAGAGTGGACTCCAAATGTTCCAACGTTTCCATGGAGACCAATATAAACCACAGAGTGGACTCCAAATGTTCCATCGTTTCCATGGAGACCAATATAAACCACAGAGTGGACTCCAAATGTTCCAACGTTTCCATGGAGACCAATATAAACCACAGAGTGGACTCCAAATGTTCCATCGTTTCCATGGAGACCAATATAAACCACAGAGTGCACTCCAAATGTTCCATCGTTTCCAAGGAGACCAATATAAACCACAGAGATGACTCCAAATGTTCCATCGTTTCCAAGGAGACCAATATAAACCACAGAGTGGACTCCAAATGTTCCATCGTTTCCATGGAGACCAATATAAACCACAGAGTGCACTCCAAATGTTCCATCGTTTCCATGGAGACCAACATAAACCACAGAGATGACTCCAAATGTTCCATCGTTTCCAAGGAGACCAATATAAACCACAGAGATGACTCCAAATGTTCCAACGTTTCCAAGGAGACCAATATAAACCACAGAGATGACTCCAAATGTTCCAACGTTTCCATGGAGACCAATATAAACCACAGAGTGGACTCCAAATGTTCCAACGTTTCCATGGAGACCAATATAAACCACAGAGATGACACCAAATGTTCCAACGTTTCCATGGTGACCAATATAAACCACAGAGTGGACTCCAAATTTTCCAACGTTTCCATGGAGACCAATATAAACCACAGAGTGGACTCCAAATGTTCCAACGTTTCCATGGAGACCAATATAAACCACAGAGTGGACTCCAAATGTTCCAACGTTTCCATGGAGACCAACAAAAACCACAGAGTGGACTCCAAATGTTCCAACGTTTCCATGGAGACCAATATAAACCACAGAGTGGACTCCAAATGTTCCAACGTTTCCATGGAGACCAATGTAAACCACAGAGTGGACTCCAAATGTTCCATCGTTTCCATGGAGACCAATGTAAACCACAGAGTGGACTCCAAATGTTCCATCGTTTCCATGGAGACCAACATAAACCACAGAGTGGACTCCAAATGTTCCATCGTTTCCATGGTGACCAATATAAACCACAGAGATGACTCCAAATGTTCCATCGTTTCCATGGAGACCAATATAAACCACAGAATGGACTCCAAATGTTCCATCGTTTCCATGGAGACCAATGTAAACCACAGAGTGGACTCCAAATGTTCCAACGTTTCCATGGAGACCAATATAAACCACAGAGTGGACTCCAAATGTTCCAACGTTTCCATGGTGACCAATATAAACCACAGAGTGGACTCCAAATGTTCCATCTTTTCCATGGAGACCAACATAAACCACAGAGTGGACTCCAAATGTTCCATCGTTTCCATGGAGACCAATATAAACCACAGAGTGGACTCCAAATGTTACAACGTTTCCATGGTGACCAATATAAACCACAGAGTGCACTCCAAATGTTCCATCGTTTCCATGGAGACCAACATAAACCACAGAGTGGACTCCAAATGTTCCATCGTTTCCATGGAGACCAATATAAACCACAGAGTGGACTCCAAATGTTCCATCGTTTCCATGGAGAATAATGTAAACCACAGAGTGGACTCCAAATGTTCCATCGTTTCCATGGAGACCAATGTAAACCACAGAGTGGACTCCAAATGTTCCATCGTTTCCATGGAGACCAATATAAACCACAGAGTGGACTCCAAATGTTCCAACGTTTCCATGGTGACCAATATAAACCACAGAGTGGACTCCAAATATTCCAACGTTTCCATGGAGACCAATATAAACCACAGAGATGACTCCAAATGTTCCATCGTTTCCATGGTGACCAATGTAAACCACAGAGTGGACTCCAAATGTTCCATCGTTTCCATGGAGACCAATGTAAACCACAGAGTGGACTCCAAATGTTCCATCGTTTCCATGGAGACCAATATAAACCACAGAGTGGACTCCAAATGTTCCATCGTTTCCATGGTGACCAATGTAAACCACAGAGTGGACTCCAAATGTTCCATCGTTTCCATGGAGACCAATATAAACCACAGAGTGGACTCCAAATGTTCCATCGTTTCCATGGAGACCAATATAAACCACAGAGATGACTCCAAATGTTCCATCGTTTCCATGGAGACCAATATAAACCACAGAGTGGACTCCAAATGTTCCTACGTTTCCATGGAGACCAACATAAACCACAGAGTGGACTCCAAATGTTACAACGTTTCCATGGTGACCAATATAAACCACAGAGTGGACTCCAAATGTTCCAACGTTTCCATGGAGACCAATATAAACCACAGAGTGCACTCCAAATGTTCCGTTTCCATGGAGACCAACATAAACCACAGAGTGGACTCCAAATGTTCCATCGTTTCCATGGAGACCAACATAAACCACAGAGTGGACTCCAAATGTTCCATCGTTTCCATGGTGACCAATATAAACCACAGAGTGGACTCCAAATGTTCCATCGTTTCCATGGAGACCAACATAAACCACAGAGTGGACTCCAAATGTTCCATCGTTTCCATGGAGACCAATATAAACCACAGAGTGGACTCCAAATGTTCCAACGTTTCCATGGAGACCAATATAAACCACAGAGTGGACTCCAAATGTTCCAACGTTTCCATGGAGACCAATATAAACCACAGAGTGGACTCCAAATGTTCCATCGTTTCCATGGAGACCAATATAAACCACAGAGTGGACTCCAAATGTTCCAACGTTTCCATGGAGACCAATATAAACCACAGAGTGGACTCCAAATGTTCCATCGTTTCCATGGAGACCAATATAAACCACAGAGTGCACTCCAAATGTTCCATCGTTTCCAAGGAGACCAATATAAACCACAGAGATGACTCCAAATGTTCCATCGTTTCCAAGGAGACCAATATAAACCACAGAGTGGACTCCAAATGTTCCATCGTTTCCATGGAGACCAATATAAACCACAGAGTGCACTCCAAATGTTCCATCGTTTCCATGGAGACCAACATAAACCACAGAGATGACTCCAAATGTTCCATCGTTTCCAAGGAGACCAATATAAACCACAGAGATGACTCCAAATGTTCCAACGTTTCCAAGGAGACCAATATAAACCACAGAGATGACTCCAAATGTTCCAACGTTTCCATGGAGACCAATATAAACCACAGAGTGGACTCCAAATGTTCCAACGTTTCCATGGAGACCAATATAAACCACAGAGATGACACCAAATGTTCCAACGTTTCCATGGTGACCAATATAAACCACAGAGTGGACTCCAAATTTTCCAACGTTTCCATGGAGACCAATATAAACCACAGAGTGGACTCCAAATGTTCCAACGTTTCCATGGAGACCAATATAAACCACAGAGTGGACTCCAAATGTTCCAACGTTTCCATGGAGACCAACAAAAACCACAGAGTGGACTCCAAATGTTCCAACGTTTCCATGGAGACCAATATAAACCACAGAGTGGACTCCAAATGTTCCAACGTTTCCATGGAGACCAATGTAAACCACAGAGTGGACTCCAAATGTTCCATCGTTTCCATGGAGACCAATGTAAACCACAGAGTGGACTCCAAATGTTCCATCGTTTCCATGGAGACCAACATAAACCACAGAGTGGACTCCAAATGTTCCATCGTTTCCATGGTGACCAATATAAACCACAGAGATGACTCCAAATGTTCCATCGTTTCCATGGAGACCAATATAAACCACAGAATGGACTCCAAATGTTCCATCGTTTCCATGGAGACCAATGTAAACCACAGAGTGGACTCCAAATGTTCCAACGTTTCCATGGAGACCAATATAAACCACAGAGTGGACTCCAAATGTTCCAACGTTTCCATGGTGACCAATATAAACCACAGAGTGGACTCCAAATGTTCCATCTTTTCCATGGAGACCAACATAAACCACAGAGTGGACTCCAAATGTTCCATCGTTTCCATGGAGACCAATATAAACCACAGAGTGGACTCCAAATGTTACAACGTTTCCATGGTGACCAATATAAACCACAGAGTGCACTCCAAATGTTCCGTTTCCATGGAGACCAACATAAACCACAGAGTGGACTCCAAATGTTCCATCGTTTCCATGGAGACCAACATAAACCACAGAGTGGACTCCAAATGTTCCATCGTTTCCATGGTGACCAATATAAACCACAGAGTGGACTCCAAATGTTCCAACGTTTCCATGGAGACCAATATAAACCACAGAGTGGACTCCAAATGTTCCAACGTTTCCATGGAGACCAATATAAACCACAGAGTGCACTCCAAATGTTCCGTTTCCATGGTGACCAACATAAACCACAGAGTGGACTCCAAATGTTCCATCGTTTCCATGGAGACCAATATAAACCACAGAGTGGACTCCAAATGTTCCAACGTTTCCATGGAGACCAATATAAACCACAGAGTGGACTCCAAATGTTCCATCGTTTCCATGGAGATCAATATAAACCACAGAGTGGACTCCAAATGTTCCATCGTTTCCATGGTGACCAATATAAAACACAGAGTGGACTCCAAATGTTCCAACGTTTCCATGGAGACCAATATAAACCACAGTGTGGACTCCAAATGTTCCATCGTTTCCATGGAGACCAATATAAACCACAGAGTGGACTCCAAATGTTCCAACGTTTCCAAGGAGACCAATATAAACCACAGAGATGACTCCAAATGTTCCAACGTTTCCATGGAGACCAATATAAACCACAGAGTGGACTCCAAATGTTCCAACGTTTCCATGGAGACCAATATAAACCACAGAGATGACTCCAAATGTTCCAACGTTTCCATGGAGACCAACATAAACCACAGAGTGGACTCCAAATGTTCCAACGTTTCCATGGAGACCAATATAAACCACAGAGTGGACTCCAAATGTTCCAACGTTTCCATGGAGACCAATGTAAACCACAGAGTGGACTCCAAATGTTCCATCGTTTCCATGGAGACCAATGTAAACCACAGTGTGGACTCCAAATGTTCCATCGTTTCCATGGAGACCAACATAAACCACAGAGTGGACTCCAAATGTTCCATAGTTTCCATGGTGACCAATATAAACCACAGAGATGACTCCAAATGTTCCATCGTTTCCATGGAGACCAATATAAACCACAGAGTGGACTCCAAATGTTCCATCGTTTCCATGGAGACCAATATAAACCACAGAGATGACTCCAAATGTTCCATCGTTTCCATGGAGACCAATGTAAACCACAGAGTGGACTCCAAATGTTCCAACGTTTCCAAGGAGACCAATATAAACCACAGAGATGACTCCAAATGTTCCAACGTTTCCATGGAGACCAATATAAACCACAGAGTGGACTCCAAATGTTCCAACGTTTCCATGGAGACCAATATAAACCACAGAGATGACACCAAATGTTCCAACGTTTCCATGGTGACCAATATAAACCACAGAGTGGACTCCAAATTTTCCAACGTTTCCATGGAGACCAATATAAACCACAGAGTGGACTCCAAATGTTCCAACGTTTCCATGGAGACCAATATAAACCACAGAGTGGACTCCAAATGTTCCAACGTTTCCATGGAGACCAACAAAAACCACAGAGTGGACTCCAAATGTTCCAACGTTTCCATGGAGACCAATATAAACCACAGAGTGGACTCCAAATGTTCCAACGTTTCCATGGAGACCAATGTAAACCACAGAGTGGACTCCAAATGTTCCATCGTTTCCATGGAGACCAATGTAAACCACAGAGTGGACTCCAAATGTTCCATCGTTTCCATGGAGACCAACATAAACCACAGAGTGGACTCCAAATGTTCCATCGTTTCCATGGTGACCAATATAAACCACAGAGATGACTCCAAATGTTCCATCGTTTCCATGGAGACCAATATAAACCACAGAATGGACTCCAAATGTTCCATCGTTTCCATGGAGACCAATATAAACCACAGAGATGACTCCAAATGTTCCATCGTTTCCATGGAGACCAATGTAAACCACAGAGTGGACTCCAAATGTTCCAACGTTTCCATGGAGACCAATATAAACCACAGAGTGGACTCCAAATGTTCCAACGTTTCCATGGTGACCAATATAAACCACAGAGTGGACTCCAAATGTTCCATCTTTTCCATGGAGACCAACATAAACCACAGAGTGGACTCCAAATGTTCCATCGTTTCCATGGAGACCAATATAAACCACAGAGTGGACTCCAAATGTTACAACGTTTCCATGGTGACCAATATAAACCACAGAGTGCACTCCAAATGTTCCGTTTCCATGGAGACCAACATAAACCACAGAGTGGACTCCAAATGTTCCATCGTTTCCATGGAGACCAACATAAACCACAGAGTGGACTCCAAATGTTCCATCGTTTCCATGGTGACCAATATAAACCACAGAGTGGACTCCAAATGTTACAACGTTTCCATGGAGACCAATATAAACCACAGAGTGGACTCCAAATGTTCCATCGTTTCCATGGAGACCAATATAAACCACAGAGTGCACTCCAAATGGTCCGTTTCCATGGTGACCAACATAAACCACAGAGTGGACTCCAAATGTTCCATCGTTTCCATGGAGACCAATATAAACCACAGAGTGGACTCCAAATGTTCCAACGTTTCCATGGAGACCAATATAAACCACAGAGTGGACTCCAAATGTTCCATCGTTTCCATGGAGATCAATATAATCCACAGAGTGGACTCCAAATGTTCCATCGTTTCCATGGTGACCAATATAAAACACAGAGTGGACTCCAAATGTTCCAACGTTTCCATGGAGACCAATATAAACCACAGAGTGGACTCCAAATGTTCCATCGTTTCCATGGAGACCAATATAAACCACAGAGTGGACTCCAAATGTTCCAACGTTTCCAAGGAGACCAATATAAACCACAGAGATGACTCCAAATGTTCCAACGTTTCCATGGAGACCAATATAAACCACAGAGTGGACTCCAAATGTTCCAACGTTTCCATGGAGACCAATATAAACCACAGAGATGACTCCAAATGTTCCAACGTTTCCATGGAGACCAACATAAACCACAGAGTGGACTCCAAATGTTCCAACGTTTCCATGGAGACCAATATAAACCACAGAGTGGACTCCAAATGTTCCAACGTTTCCATGGAGACCAATGTAAACCACAGAGTGGACTCCAAATGTTCCATCGTTTCCATGGAGACCAATGTAAACCACAGTGTGGACTCCAAATGTTCCATCGTTTCCATGGAGACCAACATAAACCACAGACTGGACTCCAAATGTTCCATCGTTTCCATGGTGACCAATATAAACCACAGAGATGACTCCAAATGTTCCATCGTTTCCATGGAGACCAATATAAACCACAGAGTGGACTCCAAATGTTCCATCGTTTCCATGGAGACCAATATAAACCACAGAGATGACTCCAAATGTTCCATCGTTTCCATGGAGACCAATGTAAACCACAGAGTGGACTCCAAATGTTCCAACGTTTCCATGGAGACCAATATAAACCACAGAGTGGACTCCAAATGTTCCAACGTTTCCATGGTGACCAATATAAACCACAGAGTGGACTCCAAATGTTCCATCGTTTCCATGGAGACCAATATAAACCACAGAGTGGACTCCAAATGTTCCATCGTTTCCATGGAGACCAATATAAACCACAGGGTGGACTCCAAATGTTCCAACGTTTCCATGGAGACCAATATAAACCACAGAGTGGACTCCAAATGTTCCAACGTTTCCATGGAGACCAATATAAACCACAGAGTGGACTCCAAACGTTCCATCGTTTCCATGGAGACCAATATAAACCACAGAGTGGACTCCAAATGTTCCATCGTTTCCATGGTGACCAATATAAACCACAGAGTGGACTCCAAATGTTCCATCGTTTCCATGGAGACCAATATAAACCACAGAGTGGACTCCAAATGTTCCAACGTTTCCATGGTGACCAATATAAACCACAAAGTGGACTCCAAATGTTCCATCGTTTCCATGGAGACCAATATAAACCACAGAGTGGACTCCAAATGTTCCATCGTTTCCATGGTGACCAATATAAACCACAGAGTGGACTCCAAATGTTCCATCGTTTCCATGGAGACCAATATAAACCACAGAGTGGACTCCAAATGTTCCAACGTTTCCATGGAGACCAATATAAACCACAGAGTGGACTCCAAATGTTCCATCGTTTCCAAGGTGACCAATATAAACCACAGAGTGGACTCCAAATGTTCCATCGTTTCCATGGAGACCAATATAAACCACAGAGTGGACTCAAAATGTTCCATCGTTTCCATGGAGAATAATGTAAACCACAGAGTGGACTCCAAATGTTCCATCGTTTCCATGGAGACCAATGTAAACCACAGAGTGGACTCCAAATGTTCCATCGTTTCCATGGAGAATAATGTAAACCACAGAGTGGACTCCAAATGTTCCATCGTTTCCATGGAGACCAATATAAACCACAGAGTGGACTCCAAATGTTCCATCGTTTCCATGGAGACCAATATAAACCACAGAGTGGACTCCAAATGTTCCATCGTTTCCATGGAGACCAATGTAAACCACAGAGTGGACTCCAAATGTTCCATCGTTTCCATGGAGACCAATATAAACCACAGAGTGGACTCCAAATGTTCCAACGTTTCCATGGAGACCAACATAAACCACAGAGTGGACTCCAAATGTTCCATCGTTTCCATGGAGACCAATATAAACCACAGAGTGGACTCCAAATATTCCAACGTTTCCATGGTGACCAATATAAACCACAGAGATGACTCCAAATGTTCCAACGTTTCCATGGAGACCAATATAAACCACAGAGTGGACTCCAAATGTTCCATCGTTTCCATGGTGACCAATATAAACCACAGAGTGGACTCCAAATGTTCCATCGTTTCCGTGGAGACCAATATAAACCACAGAGTGGACTCCAAATGTTCCATCGTTTCCATGGTGACCAATATAAACCACAGAGTGGACTCCAAATGTTCCATCGTTTCCATGGAGACCAACATAAACCACAGAGTGGACTCCAAATGTTCCATCGTTTCCATGGAGACCAATATAAACCACAGAGTGGACTCCAAATGTTCCATCGTTTCCATGGAGAATAATGTAAACCACAGAGTGGACTCCAAATGTTCCATCGTTTCCATGGAGACCAATGTAAACCACAGAGTGGACTCCAAATGTTCCATCGTTTCCATGGAGACCAATATAAACCACAGAGTGGACTCCAAATGTTCCAACGATTCCATGGTGACCAATATAAACCACAGAGTGGACTCAAAATGTTCCAACGTTTCCATGGAGACCAATATAAACCACAGAGATGACTCCAAATGTTCCATCGTTTCCATGGTGACCAATGTAAACCACAGAGTGGACTCCAAATGTTCCATCGTTTCCATGGAGACCAATGTAAACCACAGAGTGGACTCCAAATGTTCCATCGTTTCCATGGAGACCAATATAAACCACAGAGTGGACTCCAAATGTTCCATCGTTTCCATGGTGACCAATGTAAACCACAGAGTGGACTCCAAATGTTCCATCGTTTCCATGGAGACCAATATAAACCACAGAGTGGACTCCAAATGTTCCATCGTTTCCATGGAGACCAATATAAACCACAGAGATGACTCCAAATGTTCCATCGTTTCCATGGAGACCAATATAAACCACAGAGTGGACTCCAAATGTTCCAACGTTTCCATGGAGACCAATATAAACCACAGAGTGGACTCCAAATGTTCCAACGTTTCCATGGAGACCAATATAAACCACAGAGTGGACTCCAAATGTTCCATCGTTTCCATGGAGACCAATATAAACCACAGAGTGCACTCCAAATGTTCCATCGTTTCCAAGGAGACCAATATAAACCACAGAGATGACTCCAAATGTTCCATCGTTTCCAAGGAGACCAATATAAACCACAGAGTGGACTCCAAATGTTCCATCGTTTCCATGGAGACCAATATAAACCACAGAGATGACTCCAAATGTTCCATCGTTTCCATGGAGACCAATGTAAACCACAGAGTGGACTTCAAATGTTCCAACGTTTCCATGGAGACCAATATAAACCACAGAGTGGACTCCAAATGTTCCAACGTTTCCATGGTGACCAATATAAACCACAGACTGGACTCCAAATGTTCCATCGTTTCCATGGAGACCAACATAAACCACAGAGTGGACTCCAAATGTTCCATCGTTTCCATGGAGACCAATATAAACCACAGAGTGGACTCCAAATGTTACAACGTTTCCATGGTGACCAATATAAACCACAGAGTGGACTCCAAATGTTCCAACGTTTCCATGGAGACCAATATAAACCACAGAGTGCACTCCAAATGTTCCGTTTCCATGGAGACCAACATAAACCACAGAGTGGACTCCAAATGTTCCATCGTTTCCATGGAGACCAACATAAACCACAGAGTGGACTCCAAATGTTCCATCGTTTCCATGGTGACCAATATAAACCACAGAGTGGACTCCAAATGTTCCAACGTTTCCATGGAGACCAATATAAACCACAGAGTGGACTCCAAATGTCCCAACGTTTCCATGGAGACCAATATAAACCACAGAGTGCACTCCAAATGTTCCGTTTCCATGGAGACCAACATAAACCACAGAGTGGACTCCAAATGTTCCATCGTTTCCATGGTGACCAACATAAACCACAGAGTGGCCTCCAAATGTTCCATCGTTTCCATGGAGACCAATATAAACCACAGAGTGGACTCCAAATGTTCCAACGTTTCCATGGAGACCAATATAAACCACAGAGTGGACTCCAAATGTTCCATCGTTTCCATGGAGACCAATATAAACCACAGAGTGGACTCCAAATGTTCCATCGTTTCCATGGTGACCAATATAAACCTCAGAGTGGACTCCAAATGTTCCAACGTTTCCATGGAGACCAATATAAACCACAGAGTGGACTCCAAATGTTCCATCGTTTCCATGGAGACCAATATAAACCACAGAGTGGACTCCAAATGTTCCAACGTTTCCAAGGAGACCAATATAAACCACAGAGTTGACTCCAAATGTTCCAACGTTTCCATGGAGACCAATATAAACCACAGAGTGGACTCCAAATGTTCCAACGTTTCCATGGAGACCAATATAAACCACAGAGTGGACTCCAAATGTTCCAACGTTTCCATGGAGACCAATGTAAACCACAGAGTGGACTCCAAATGTTCCATCGTTTCCATGGAGACCAATGTAAACCACAGAGTGGACTCCAAATGTTCCATCGTTTCCATGGAGACCAACATAAACCACAGAGTGGACTCCAAATGTTCCATCGTTTCCATGGTGACCAATATAAACCACAGAGATGACTCCAAATGTTCCATCGTTTCCATGGAGACCAATATAAACCACAGAGTGGACTCCAAATGTTCCATCGTTTCCATGGAGACCAATATAAACCACAGAGATGACTCCAAATGTTCCATCGTTTCCATGGAGACCAATGTAAACCACAGAGTGGACTCCAAATGTTCCAACGTTTCCATGGAGACCAATATAAACCACAGAGTGGACTCCAAATGTTCCAACGTTTCCATGGTGACCAATATAAACCACAGAGTGGACTCCAAATGTTCCATCGTTTCCATGGAGACCAATATAAACCACAGAGTGGACTCCAAATGTTCCATCGTTTCCATGGAGACCAATATAAACCACAGAGTGGACTCCAAATGTTCCAACGTTTCCATGGAGACCAATATAAACCACAGAGTGGACTCCAAATGTTCCAACGTTTCCATGGAGACCAATATAAACCACAGAGTGGACTCCAAATGTTCCATCGTTTCCATGGAGACCAATATAAACCACAGAGTGGACTCCAAATGTTCCATCGTTTCCATGGTGACCAATATAAACCACAGAGTGGACTCCAAATGTTCCATCGTTTCCATGGAGACCAATATAAACCACAGAGTGGACTCCAAATGTTCCAACGTTTCCATGGTGACCAATATAAACCACAGAGTGGACTCCAAATGTTCCATCGTTTCCATGGAGACCAATATAAACCACAGAGTGGACTCCAAATGTTCCATCGTTTCCATGGTGACCAATATAAACCACAGAGTGGACTCCAAATGTTCCATCGTTTCCATGGAGACCAATATAAACCACAGAGTGGACTCCAAATGTTCCAACGTTTCCATGGAGACCAATATAAACCACAGAGTGGACTCCAAATGTTCCATCGTTTCCAAGGTGACCAATATAAACCACAGAGTGGACTCCCAATGTTCCATCGTTTCCATGGAGACCAATATAAACCACAGAGTGGACTCCAAATGTTCCATCGTTTCCATGGAGAATAATGTAAACCACAGAGTGGACTCCAAATGTTCCATCGTTTCCATGGAGACCAATGTAAACCACAGAGTGGACTCCAAATGTTCCATCGTTTCCATGGAGAATAATGTAAACCACAGAGTGGACTCCAAATGTTCCATCGTTTCCATGGAGACCAATATAAACCACAGAGTGGACTCCAAATGTTCCATCGTTTCCATGGAGACCAATATAAACCACAGAGTGGACTCCAAATGTTCCATCGTTTCCATGGAGACCAATGTAAACCACAGAGTGGACTCCAAATGTTCCATCGTTTCCATGGAGACCAATATAAACCACAGAGTGGACTCCAAATGTTCCAACGTTTCCATGGAGACCAACATAAACCACAGAGTGGACTCCAAATGTTCCATCGTTTCCATGGAGACCAATATAAACCACAGAGTGGACTCCAAATATTCCAACGTTTCCATGGTGACCAATATAAACCACAGAGATGACTCCAAATGTTCCAACGTTTCCATGGAGACCAATATAAACCACAGAGTGGACTCCAAATGTTCCATCGTTTCCATGGTGACCAATATAAACCACAGAGTGGACTCCAAATGTTCCATCGTTTCCGTGGAGACCAATATAAACCACAGAGTGGACTCCAAATGTTCCATCGTTTCCATGGTGACCAATATAAACCACAGAGTGGACTCCAAATGTTCCATCGTTTCCATGGAGACCAACATAAACCACAGAGTGGACTCCAAATGTTCCATCGTTTCCATGGAGACCAATATAAACCACAGAGTGGACTCCAAATGTTCCATCGTTTCCATGGAGAATAATGTAAACCACAGAGTGGACTCCAAATGTTCCATCGTTTCCATGGAGACCAATGTAAACCACAGAGTGGACTCCAAATGTTCCATCGTTTCCATGGAGACCAATATAAACCACAGAGTGGACTCCAAATGTTCCAACGTTTCCATGGTGACCAATATAAACCACAGAGTGGACTCCAAATGTTCCAACGTTTCCATGGAGACCAATATAAACCACAGAGATGACTCCAAATGTTCCATCGTTTCCATGGTGACCAATGTAAACCACAGAGTGGACTCCAAATGTTCCATCGTTTCCATGGAGACTAATGTAAACCACAGAGTGGACTCCAAATGTTCCATCGTTTCCATGGAGACCAATATAAACCACAGAGTGGACTCCAAATGTTCCATCGTTTCCATGGTGACCAATGCAAACCACAGAGTGGACTCCAAATGTTCCATCGTTTCCATGGAGACCAATATAAACCACAGAGTGGACTCCAAATGTTCCAACGTTTCCATGGAGACCAATATAAACCACAGAGTGGACTCCAAATGTTACAACGTTTCCATGGTGACCAATATAAACCACAGAGTGGACTCCAAATGTTCCAACGTTTCCATGGAGACCAATATAAACCACAGAGTGCACTCCAAATGTTCCGTTTCCATGGAGACCAACATAAACCACAGAGTGGACTCCAAATGTTCCATCGTTTCCATGGAGACCAACATAAACCACAGAGTGGACTCCAAATGTTCCATCGTTTCCATGGTGACCAATATAAACCACAGAGTGGACTCCAAATGTTCCAACGTTTCCATGGAGACCAATATAAACCACAGAGTGGACTCCAAATGTTCCAACGTTTCCATGGAGACCAATATAAACCACAGAGTGCACTCCAAATGTTCCGTTTCCATGGAGACCAACATAAACCACAGAGTGGACTCCAAATGTTCCATCGTTTCCATGGTGACCAACATAAACCACAGAGTGGACTCCAAATGTTCCATCGTTTCCATGGAGACCAATATAAACCACAGAGTGGACTCCAAATGTTCCAACGTTTCCATGGAGACCAATATAAACCACAGAGTGGACTCCAAATGTTCCAACGTTTCCATGGAGACCAATATAAACCACAGAGTGGACTCCAAATGTTCCATCGTTTCCATGGAGACCAATATAAACCACAGAGTGGACTCCAAATGTTCCAACGTTTCCATGGAGACCAATATAAACCACAGAGTGGACTCCAAATGTTCCATCGTTTCCATGGAGACCAATATAAACCACAGAGTGCACTCCAAATGTTCCATCGTTTCCAAGGAGACCAATATAAACCACAGAGATGACTCCAAATGTTCCATCGTTTCCAAGGAGACCAATATAAACCACAGAGTGGACTCCAAATGTTCCATCGTTTCCATGGAGACCAATATAAACCACAGAGTGCACTCCAAATGTTCCATCGTTTCCATGGAGACCAACATAAACCACAGAGATGTCCCCAAATGTTCCATCGTTTCCAAGGAGACCAATATAAACCACAGAGATGACCCCAAATGTTCCAACGTTTCCATGGAGACCAATATAAACCACAGAGTGGACTCCAAATGTTCCAACGTTTCCATGGAGACCAATATAAACCACAGAGATGACTCCAAATGTTCCAACGTTTCCATGGTGACCAATATAAACCACAGAGTGGACTCCAAATTTTCCAACGTTTCCATGGAGACCAATATAAACCACAGAGTGGACTCCAAATGTTCCAACGTTTCCATGGAGACCAATATAAACCACAGAGTGGACTCCAAATGTTCCAACGTTTCCATGGAGACCAACAAAAACCACAGAGTGGACTCCAAATGTTCCAACGTTTCCATGGAGACCAATATAAACCACAGGGTGGACTCCAAATGTTCCAACGTTTCCATGGAGACCAATGTAAACCACAGAGTGGACTCCAAATGTTCCATCGTTTCCATGGAGACCAATGTAAACCACAGAGTGGACTCCAAATGTTCCATCGTTTCCATGGAGACCAACATAAACCACAGAGTGGACTCCAAATGTTCCATCGTTTCCATGGTGACCAATATAAACCACAGAGATGACTCCAAATGTTCCATCGTTTCCATGGAGACCAATATAAACCACAGAGTGGACTCCAAATGTTCCATCGTTTCCATGGAGACCAATATAAACCACAGAGATGACTCCAAATGTTCCATCGTTTCCATGGAGACCAATGTAAACCACAGAGTGGACTCCAAATGTTCCAACGTTTCCATGGAGACCAATATAAACCACAGAGTGGACTCCAAATGTTCCAACGTTTCCATGGTGACCAATATAAACCACAGAGTGGACTCCAAATGTTCCATCGTTTCCATGGAGACCAACATAAACCACAGAGTGGACTCCAAATGTTCCATCGTTTCCATGGAGACCAATATAAACCACAGAGTGGACTCCAAATGTTCCATCGTTTCCATGGAGACCAATATAAACCACAGAGTGGACTGCAAATGTTCCAACGTTTCCATGGTGACCAATATAAACCACAGAGTGGACTCCAAATGTTCCATCGTTTCCATGGAGACCAATATAAACCACAGAGTGGACTCCAAATGTTCCATCGTTTCCATGGAGACCAATATAAACCACAGAGTGGACTCCAAATGTTCCATCGTTTCCATGGAGACCAATGTAAACCACAGAGTGGACTCCAAATGTTCCATCGTTTCCATGGAGACCAATATAAACCACAGAGTGGACTCCAAATGTTCCATCGTTTCCATGGAGACCAATATAAACCACAGAGTGGACTCCAAATGTTCCATCGTTTCCATGGAGACCAATATAAACCACAGAGTGGACTCCAAATGTTCCATCGTTTCCATGGTGACCAATATAAACCACAGAGTGGACACCAAATGTTCCATCGTTTCCATGGAGACCAATGTAAACCACAGAGTGGACTCCAAATGTTCCATCGTTTCCATGGAGACCAATATAAACCACAGAGTGGACTCCAAATGTTCCAACGTTTCCATGGAGACCAATATAAACCACAGAGTGGACTCCAAATGTTCCATCGTTTCCATGGTGACCAATATAAACCACAGAGTGGACTCCAAATGTTCCATCGTTTCCATGGAGACCAATATAAACCACAGAGTGGACTCCAAATGTTCCAACGTTTCCATGGAGACCAATATAAACCACAGAGATGACTCCAAATGTTCCATCGTTTCCATGGAGACCAACATAAACCAGAGAGATGACTCCAATTGTTCCAACGTTTCCATGGAGACCAATATAAACCACAGAGTGGACTCCAAATGTTCCATCGTTTCCATGGTGACCAATATAAACCACAGAGTGGACTCCAAATGTTCCATCGTTTCCGTGGAGACCAATATAAACCACAGAGTGGACTCCAAATGTTCCATCGTTTCCATGGTGACCAATATAAACCACAGAGTGGACTCCAAATGTTCCATCGTTTCCATGGAGACCAACATAAACCACAGAGTGGACTCCAAATGTTCCATCGTTTCCATGGAGACCAATATAAACCACAGAGTGGACTCCAAATGTTCCATCGTTTCCATGGAGAATAATGTAAACCACAGAGTGGACTCCAAATGTTCCATCGTTTCCATGGAGACCAATGTAAACCACAGAGTGGACTCCAAATGTTCCATCGTTTCCATGGAGACCAATATAAACCACAGAGTGGACTCCAAATGTTCCAACGTTTCCATGGTGACCAATATAAACCACAGAGTGGACTCCAAATGTTCCAACGTTTCCATGGAGACCAATATAAACCACAGAGATGACTCCAAATGTTCCATCGTTTCCATGGTGACCAATGTAAACCACAGAGTGGACTCCAAATGTTCCATCGTTTCCATGGAGACTAATGTAAACCACAGAGTGGACTCCAAATGTTCCATCGTTTCCATGGAGACCAATATAAACCACAGAGTGGACTCCAAATGTTCCATCGTTTCCATGGTGACCAATGCAAACCACAGAGTGGACTCCAAATGTTCCATCGTTTCCATGGAGACCAATATAAACCACAGAGTGGACTCCAAATGTTCCAACGTTTCCATGGAGACCAATATAAACCACAGAGTGGACTCCAAATGTTACAACGTTTCCATGGTGACCAATATAAACCACAGAGTGGACTCCAAATGTTCCAACGTTTCCATGGAGACCAATATAAACCACAGAGTGCACTCCAAATGTTCCGTTTCCATGGAGACCAACATAAACCACAGAGTGGACTCCAAATGTTCCATCGTTTCCATGGAGACCAACATAAACCACAGAGTGGACTCCAAATGTTCCATCGTTTCCATGGTGACCAATATAAACCACAGAGTGGACTCCAAATGTTCCAACGTTTCCATGGAGACCAATATAAACCACAGAGTGGACTCCAAATGTTCCAACGTTTCCATGGAGACCAATATAAACCACAGAGTGCACTCCAAATGTTCCGTTTCCATGGAGACCAACATAAACCACAGAGTGGACTCCAAATGTTCCATCGTTTCCATGGTGACCAACATAAACCACAGAGTGGACTCCAAATGTTCCATCGTTTCCATGGAGACCAATATAAACCACAGAGTGGACTCCAAATGTTCCAACGTTTCCATGGAGACCAATATAAACCACAGAGTGGACTCCAAATGTTCCAACGTTTCCATGGAGACCAATATAAACCACAGAGTGGACTCCAAATGTTCCATCGTTTCCATGGAGACCAATATAAACCACAGAGTGGACTCCAAATGTTCCAACGTTTCCATGGAGACCAATATAAACCACAGAGTGGACTCCAAATGTTCCATCGTTTCCATGGAGACCAATATAAACCACAGAGTGCACTCCAAATGTTCCATCGTTTCCAAGGAGACCAATATAAACCACAGAGATGACTCCAAATGTTCCATCGTTTCCAAGGAGACCAATATAAACCACAGAGTGGACTCCAAATGTTCCATCGTTTCCATGGAGACCAATATAAACCACAGAGTGCACTCCAAATGTTCCATCGTTTCCATGGAGACCAACATAAACCACAGAGATGTCTCCAAATGTTCCATCGTTTCCAAGGAGACCAATATAAACCACAGAGATGACCCCAAATGTTCCAACGTTTCCATGGAGACCAATATAAACCACAGAGTGGACTCCAAATGTTCCAACGTTTCCATGGAGACCAATATAAACCACAGAGATGACTCCAAATGTTCCAACGTTTCCATGGTGACCAATATAAACCACAGAGTGGACTCCAAATTTTCCAACGTTTCCATGGAGACCAATATAAACCACAGAGTGGACTCCAAATGTTCCAACGTTTCCATGGAGACCAATATAAACCACAGAGTGGACTCCAAATGTTCCAACGTTTCCATGGAGACCAACAAAAACCACAGAGTGGACTCCAAATGTTCCAACGTTTCCATGGAGACCAATATAAACCACAGGGTGGACTCCAAATGTTCCAACGTTTCCATGGAGACCAATGTAAACCACAGAGTGGACTCCAAATGTTCCATCGTTTCCATGGAGACCAATGTAAACCACAGAGTGGACTCCAAATGTTCCATCGTTTCCATGGAGACCAACATAAACCACAGAGTGGACTCCAAATGTTCCATCGTTTCCATGGTGACCAATATAAACCACAGAGATGACTCCAAATGTTCCATCGTTTCCATGGAGACCAATATAAACCACAGAGTGGACTCCAAATGTTCCATCGTTTCCATGGAGACCAATATAAACCACAGAGATGACTCCAAATGTTCCATCGTTTCCATGGAGACCAATGTAAACCACAGAGTGGACTCCAAATGTTCCAACGTTTCCATGGAGACCAATATAAACCACAGAGTGGACTCCAAATGTTCCAACGTTTCCATGGTGACCAATATAAACCACAGAGTGGACTCCAAATGTTCCATCGTTTCCATGGAGACCAACATAAACCACAGAGTGGACTCCAAATGTTCCATCGTTTCCATGGAGACCAATATAAACCACAGAGTGGACTCCAAATGTTCCATCGTTTCCATGGAGACCAATATAAACCACAGAGTGGACTGCAAATGTTCCAACGTTTCCATGGTGACCAATATAAACCACAGAGTGGACTCCAAATGTTCCATCGTTTCCATGGAGACCAATATAAACCACAGAGTGGACTCCAAATGTTCCATCGTTTCCATGGAGACCAATATAAACCACAGAGTGGACTCCAAATGTTCCATCGTTTCCATGGAGACCAATGTAAACCACAGAGTGGACTCCAAATGTTCCATCGTTTCCATGGAGACCAATATAAACCACAGAGTGGACTCCAAATGTTCCATCGTTTCCATGGAGACCAATATAAACCACAGAGTGGACTCCAAATGTTCCATCGTTTCCATGGAGACCAATATAAACCACAGAGTGGACTCCAAATGTTCCATCGTTTCCATGGTGACCAATATAAACCACAGAGTGGACACCAAATGTTCCATCGTTTCCATGGAGACCAATGTAAACCACAGAGTGGACTCCAAATGTTCCATCGTTTCCATGGAGACCAATATAAACCACAGAGTGGACTCCAAATGTTCCAACGTTTCCATGGAGACCAATATAAACCACAGAGTGGACTCCAAATGTTCCATCGTTTCCATGGTGACCAATATAAACCACAGAGTGGACTCCAAATGTTCCATCGTTTCCATGGAGACCAATATAAACCACAGAGTGGACTCCAAATGTTCCAACGTTTCCATGGAGACCAATATAAACCACAGAGATGACTCCAAATGTTCCATCGTTTCCATGGAGACCAACATAAACCAGAGAGATGACTCCAATTGTTCCAACGTTTCCATGGAGACCAATATAAACCACAGAGTGGACTCCAAATGTTCCAACGTTTCCATGGAGACCAATATAAACCACAGAGTGGACTCCAAATGTTCCAACGTTTCCATGGAGACCAATATAAACCACAGAGTGGACTCCAAATGTTCCATCGTTTCCATGGAGACCAATATAAACCACAGAGTGGACTCCAAATGTTCCAACGTTTCCATGGAGACCAACATAAACCACAGAGTGGACTCCAAATGTTCCAACGTTTCCATGGAGACCAATATAAACCACAGAGTGGACTCCAAATGTTCCATCGTTTCCATGGAGACCAACATAAACCACAGAGTGGACTCCAAATGTTCCATCGTTTCCATGGAGACCAATATAAACCACAGAGATGACTCCAAATGTTCCAACGTTTCCATGGAGACCAATATAAACCACAGAGTGGACTCCAAATGTTCCAACGTTTCCATGGTGACCAATATAAACCACAGAGTGGACTCCAAATGTTCCAACGTTTCCATGGTGACCAATATAAACCACAGAGTGGACTCCAAATGTTCCAACGTTTCCATGGAGACCAACATAAACCACAGAGTGGACTCCAAATGTTCCAACGTTTCCATGGAGACCAATATAAACCACAGAGTGGACCCCAAATGTTCCATCGTTTCCATGGAGACCAATATAAACCACAGAGTGGACTCCAAATGTTCCATCGTTTCCATGGAGACCAATATAAACCACAGAGTGGACTCCAAATGTTCCAACGTTTCCATGGAGACCAATATAAACCACAGAGTGGACTCCAAATGTTCCAACGTTTCCATGGAGACCAACATAAACCACAGAGTGGATCCAAATGTTCCAACGTTTCCATGGAGACCAATATAAACCACAGAGTGGACTCCAAATGTTCCATCGTTTCCATGGAGACCAATATAAACCACAGAGATGACTCCAAATGTTCCATCGTTTCCATGGAGACCAATATAAACCACAGAGTGGACTCCAAATGTTCCAACGTTTCCATGGTGACCAATATAAACCACAGAGTGGACTCCAAATGTTCCAACGTTTCCATGGAGACCAATATAAACCACAGAGTGGACTATAAAATGTTCCATCGTTTCAATGGAGACCAATATAAACCACAGAGTGGACTCCAAATGTTCCATCGTTTCCATGGTGACCAATATAAACCACAGAGTGGACTCCAAATGTTCCAACGTTTCCATGGAGACCAATATAAACCACAGAGTGGACTCCAAATGTTCCATCGTTTCCATGGTGACCAATATAAACCACAGAGATGACTCCAAATGTTCCAACGTTTCCATGGTGACCAATATAAACCACAGAGATGACTCCAAATGTTCCATCGTTTCCATGGAGACCAATATAAACCACAGAGTGGACTCCAAATGTTCCAACGTTTCCATGGAGACCTATATAAACCACAGAGATGACTCCAAATGTTCCATCGTTTCCATGGAGACCAATGTAAACCACAGAGTGGACTCCAAATGTGCCATCGTTTCCATGGTGACCAATATAAACCACAGAGTGGACTCCAAATGTTCCATCGTTTCCATGGAGACCAATATAAACCACAGAGTGGACTCCAAATGTTCCATCGTTTCCATGGAGACCAATATAAACCACAGAGTGGACTCCAAATGTTCCAACGTTTCCATGGAGACCAATATAAACCACAGAGTGGACTCCAAATGTTCCATCGTTTCCATGGAGACCAATATAAACCACAGAGTGGACTCCAAATGTTCCAACGTTTCCATGGAGACCAATATAAACCACAGAGTGGACTCCAAATGTTCCAACGTTTCCATGGAGACCAATATAAACCACAGAGTGGACTCCAAATGTTCCATCGTTTCCATGGAGACCAATATAAACCACAGAGTGGACTCCAAATGTTCCAACGTTTCCATGGAGACCAACATAAACCACAGAGTGGACTCCAAATGTTCCATCGTTTCCATGGAGACCAATATAAACCACAGGGTGGACTCCAAATGTTCCAACGTTTCCATGGAGACCAATATAAACCACAGAGTGGACTCCAAATGTTCCAACGTTTCCATGGAGACCAATATAAACCACAGAGTGGACTCCAAATGTTCCAACGTTTCCATGGAGACCAATATAAACCACAGAGTGGACTCCAAATGTTCCAACGTTTCCATGGAGACCAATATAAACCACAGAGTGGACTCCAAATGTTCCATCGTTTCCACGGAGACCAACATAAACCACAGAGTGGACTCCAAATGTTCTATCGTTTCCATGGTGACCAATATAAACCACAGAGATGACTCCAAATGTTCCATCGTTTCCATGGAGACCAATATAAACCACAGAGATGACTCCAAATGTTCCATCGTTTCCATGGAGACCAATATAAACCACAGAGATGACTCCAAATGTTCCAACGTTTCCATGGTGACCAATATAAACCACAGAGTGGACTCCAAATGTTCCAACGTTTCCATGGAGACCAATATAAACCACAGAGTGGACTCCAAATGTTCCATCGTTTCCATGGTGACCAATATAAACCACAGAGTGGACTCCAAATGTTCCAACGTTTCCATGGAGACCAATATAAACCACAGAGTGGACTCCAAATGTTCCATCGTTTCCATGGTGACCAATATAAACCACAGAGTGGACTCCAAATGTTCCATCGTTTCCATGGAGACCAATATAAACCACAGAGATGACTCCAAATGTTCCAACGTTTCCATGGAGACCAATGTAAACCACAGAGTGGACTCCAAATGTTCCAACGTTTCCATGGAGACCAATATAAACCACAGAGATGACTCCAAATGTTCCATCGTTTCCATGGAGACCAATATAAACCACAGAGTGGACTCCAAATGTTCCATCGTTTCCATGGTGACCAATATAAACCACAGAGTGGACTCCAAATGTTCCAACGTTTCCATGGAGACCAATATAAACCACAGAGTGGACTCCAAATGTTCCATCGTTTCCATGGTGACCAATGTAAACCACAGAGTGGACTCCAAATGTTCCATCGTTTCCATGGAGACCAATATAAACCACAGAGTGGACTACAAATGTTCCATCGTTTCCATGGAGACCAATATAAACCACAGAGTGGACTCCAAATGTTCCATCGTTTCCATGGAGACCAATATAAACCACAGAGTGGACTCCAAATGTTCCAACGTTTCCATGGAGACCAATGTAAACCACAGAGTGGACTCCAAATGTTCCAACGTTTCCATGGAGACCAATGTAAACCGCAGAGTTAAGCGAGCCTCATCAGATCATGCTCGCCATCGCCGATTTCGCTCAAATTTATGGTATACGAAGGGTTCGGAGGAATGAAAGTGACAGAAGTTTGAGCTCCAGGTGCCAAGCGTTTAGAAGAAACAGCATTTCTGACGTGGGTCGGGTGAGGCATGAGCCATTAATGTTAGCGTAGTTTTAAGGCAGTGTTTAGCGCAGCGTAAAGAGTACAGAACGGTATTCCGAGAGTCATGGTGTCGAACCCTGTTTAAATTTGTACGTTACTTAAACTCCCCGCCCAATTTAATGTTTGGCACACTCGTTTGTTTGACTTTTTTTCTTCAGAATTCTTATTTATTGGTAAACAAATGACCTACAGTATGTATCATTGAAATCTTAATTTTCCATCTCTGAATGAAATAAAATATTGGTCACTTTTCATAAAACGTTCACTTAAAGAGTTCACCAGAAGTTCTCCACTCATGTTCTGAACCGTTGTAATCATTTCTTGCATATCAATATTTCCCATTAGTGTCTTATAACCTCAAGTTATAAATAGGAATGCTCTCTCACAAGGACCAGACCCTTCTTTGCTCTTCTTAGCCATATCATTGAGCCCATTTATGAAGCCAGCCCTGATGACGTCACTGTAGATCAAACGAGCTTTCTTCTTCAGCTGTTCTATGTTCACATTTCCGTCGTCGTCCATCACGTTAAAAGCTTGCATCATGCACGAAATAAAGCATTTGGTGTTGCTTTGTATATCTTTGCATCTAACATATTTATAGAACTGGATCAAATCTTTTCGAGTTGTGTTGGTTTTTGAGAGGCAGTTTTCAGTGTGTGTTACTGTTGACTGACAGAAAAGCTTCTAACAATAGGCAACACAGGAAAATGAATGTGATATTTCAACCATAATATAGCCTACTATATGAGTACAACAGTGTGCCTTTCGGAGCGACCACAAGTAACCGATTGAAAAAAATGAGCATTCTAAAGATAATATTCCGGATCAGTGACGAATTGCACAATCATTTATTAAATTCCCTAAATTTGTTTATAAACAACAAATAAACAAGATGGCAGCCCCACTGTGTCACGTCGAGCCTTACAGTTGCACAACGACAATGTTTTAATGTGATATTTCTCCAATGGGTTCTCTTTATTATTATTCCTGTTTGTAAGGGTCCTATAATGTGATAGTATGAGTGGCTTTTACGGCTTGATGGCCTTCCTGACGCTAACTTCATCAGAGCAGAGAAAAGAATGAGATGTTGAGGAAGGAGTTGATGTAGCCATACGGAAGTATCTGCCCGGATTTGAAAACTCGAAACCATTTCTTGAGTGTGGTCCTATGGCTTTGGGCCTTAAAATATGATGCAGGAGAATTAATTAATTGATTTTCAACTCGTGTTAAATCCGGAGAGCTTGGTGGTTCAAATCTCGTTGCTGATAATGTGGTTTTTCCTCACTCCTGCCAGGCAAATGCCGTGATAGTAGCCTACCTCATTTCACATCCAGGGGAACCTAGCCCATTCCCCGACAATCACACGGGGCTCATGACCAAGGTGTCAGTGCCATATTAACGCAAGAAGGGATTGGTTGTGAAGGCGTAGTAACATTCCGGAACTAATGGACGAGCCATGGGGGTAGTAGACAGCATGGCTGCCAACACCTGCACAATGTCCCGCGGCAAGGTCACTAGTAATGATCGCGTGATGAAATATTTCCGCTATGTAACTGTTCACACTCGAATACTTTTCACTCAATAGATCACGTGCCCCACATGGTATAGCCACGCGTGGTAAGGCGCAATCCACGACTCCAAGTGAGGCCATCCTTAGTGCAGTTACCACACCGAGTTTTCAGCAATACTCACTCACGGGTTAGCGCCACAAACCTGGCGATTGTTAGTTACTTAGTAATTGTTGTTTTAAGGGGTGGAACTACAGGGTCATTATCTATGTGCACCCCGATAAACACGGCAAGCTAAGTCGGCTGTGACTGGCGCAGAACACGGGCACGCGTACCCGGTTCAGCCGTTGGTGGCGCGCACTTTCACACTTTTACCAAACATGTTCAATAATGTGTAACTACTTTCAGTGCTCATAGGCGATGCTGAAAATGTCCTTCCTCTCTTGTAACACACACCTGACATCTTCTGATGAAAGAATGTCTGTCAACTCTTTTATTATTTACGGAGCCTGTTTCCTTGAATCGTTTAGCGAGCCTCCTAATGTACTGGCAATAGGCACAGGTCTTCCTGGAAACTTGATTCGAAATTTTGTTCTCATTTCAGAACAATACCTTCTGCTTTCCACCATCGGATCTGCATGAGAGACTTCTATCACCAACCAGACGAACTATGCGTGTGCAAGCTTTGTAAGGGTCCTTGCGACAGATACCACGTGAGGACGTGCAAGTGCAGAGAGGTATCTCTGACGAAATTCTGTGAAAATTAGAAATATATGGACACCCCTCGGAAAGAGGCATTTACAGCGACAACGACAACATTTTGTATTAATGATGGTTCGTAAGGACTAATGAAAAACCCTAAACAATCTTCAATTGCAGACGAGTGGGCACTTTTGAAGAATGAAATAACAAAATCCGCAGAAGAAAACATTGGTAGGAAAGAAAGAATAGGTAGAAAACCGTGGATCACTCAGGATATACTAGAATTGATGGACGAAAGGCGGAAACACAAGAATGTAAGAGATGGAAAGGGGAAAGCAGAATACAGACGTCTGAGAAATGAGGTTAACAAGAAGTGCAAGGAAGCGAAAGAAGAATGGTTGAAAGAGAAATGTGCAGGTATAGAAAAATGTCTGAAATTAGGAAAAGTAGACACAGCATATCGAAGGATTAAGAATACATTTGGGGGAAAGAAGACTAAGTGCTGTAATATTAAGGACACAAATGGAAAGCCTCTAACAGATAAGGAAGAAAAGGTTGAGAGATGGAAAGCTTACATAGAGAGTTTGTATAAGGGAAAGGAGATTGAGAATCATGTAATGGAAAGGGAGGAGGAAATTGATGAGGATGCGAAAGGAGATTTAATATTGAGATCAGAATTTGATAGAGCTTTGGAAGACTTAAGCAGGAACAAAGCACCAGGCATGGATGATATACCGATTGAGTTGCTACGCTGCATAGGAGATGAAGGTCTGATGAGGTTATTTCACTTGGTGTGTAGGATTTATGAGACAGGTGAGGTACCCCCTGATTTCAAGAAGAACGTAATCATCCCTATACCAAAGAAAGTGGGAATTGACAGATGTGAAGATTACCGTACAATCAGCTTGATTACTCATGGTTCAAAGATCCTGTCTAGAATAATTTACAAGGGGATTGAAAGCCAGATAGAAAGGGAGTTGGGTGAAGACCAATTTGATTTCAGGAGAAATGTAGGAACAAGGGAAGCTGTACTAAGTCTTAGGCTGATTTGGAAGGTAGAATAAGGAAAAATAAGAGAACGTTCATGGCATTTGTAGACTTAGAAAAGGCTTTTGATAACGTTGATTGGACTAAATTGTTTGACATTTTGAAATCGATTGGAATAAAGTACAGGGATAGGAGGGTGATATACAATCTATACAGAAACCAGACAGCAGTCATTCGAGTTGAAGGACATGAGAGAGAAGCTGGTATTCAGAAAGGTGTAAGACAAGGCTGCAACTTATCACCCATACTTTTCAATCTTTACATTGAACAAGCAATGAAGGAAATTAGAGAATTTAAAGTGGGAGTGAAGATTCAAGGAGAAATAATTTCAACTCTGAGATTTGTTGATGACATCGTCATCTTGGCCGACAAGCCTGAGGATTTGAATGAGTTTTTGAATGGTATGGACTCCGTCTTACGGAAAAAATACATGATGAAAATTAATAATTGTAAAACAAAAATACTAAAATGCAGCCGAAATAAATCAGAAACCTCTATGGACATCAAATTGGCAGGTGAAAAGCTGAAGAAAGTAGGAGACCTCTGTTACTTAGGAAGCAAAATAACCAGTGATGGGCGAAGCAAAGAGGATATAAAAAGTAGGTTGGCTCAGCATTTCTACAAAAAAAAACAAGGAATCTGTTGACATCGAATATAGATTTAGGTATTAGGAAGTCATTTTTGAAAGCCTTTGTCTGGAGCGTAGCGCTCTATGGAAAAGAAACTTGGACTATTAGTGCAGCCAGAGGAGAATTGAAGCATTTGAAATGTGGTGTTACAGGAGAATGATGAAGATCAAATGGGTAGATAGGGTTACAAACGAAGATGTATTGAGACGAGTGAGAGAGGAGAGATGTTTCTGGCGACTGCTAATGAAGAGAAGAGATAGGTTAGTAGGACACATACTAAGACACCCAGGAATAGCAAGCTTAGTTATGGTAGGAAGGGTCGAGGACAAGAACTGTAAGGTTAGACCAAGGTTAGAATATGTTAAACAGATTGCCTCGGATGTAGGGTGTGGTAGCTATGTAGAGATGAAACGATTAGCTCAGGACAGGGAGGCATGGAGAGCTGCATCAAACCAGTCAAAAGACTGAAGACTCAAACAACAACAACAACGTAAGAACCACGTTCATGCACATTGTGCGCAATAAAGTATTTATTATATACGAATTCTGGACATACACACGTTCGCGCAGTGTGAATTGATGTCTAGGCATGACCAACAATCACACTAATCACAATACTCACTAACGTCTAAGCTTTGCAGATACACGTCCATATGAATGACAAAACACGTGCGAACTAACGATATGAGTCAGCGAATCGTGCCACGCCAGTCCCAGCCGACTTAGCTTGCCATGTTTATCGGGGCACACATAAATAATGAACCTGTACGAGGTCATCTGCCCCTAGTCCTGACGATTGTTTTCAATGTTATTGTTGTTTTTTGTCTGATAACTTGTGTTATTGTGGCTCTAGTTATAGTAGTAGTGTTTGCGAGAAATTTGATTTTTTATTTAATTTTATTTCACGGGTGCACTTGGAGTTAAAGAGATCCTTTACGGTAGAGCCCTACGTACAATACTTTTCCTACTGACTGGTTCCTAATTTAAGGCTACGACTTCCTCCGTCTCAATTTCCTCTCTGTTTTTATCATTTCAATTGATCTTGTTGACTTCATCGTTATGCTTTGGTCTACCGTTATGCGTTACGGTTACGGCGTGTATGACGTCATCATGTTGTTCAGTGCATATGCACCGAGTCTGAGTTTACTCCTGGGGTCTGGCGTTATGCGATACGGATACGGCGAGTGAGTGACGTCAAGCAGCAGAGTGCACCACCCGCTCTCCGTTCCTCGCGCGGGAAGCCTAAGTTAAAGGGTAATGGAGTCTGTTAAGCCTGAGTTTACTCCTGGGGTCTGGCGTTATGCGATACGGAGACGTCATGCAGCAGAGTGCACCTCCCGCTCTCCGTTCCCCGCGCGGGAAGCCCAAGTTATTGGGTATTGGAGTCTGTTGAAAGAGTGCTGGGGCTTCGAGCGAAGCGAGTCGCATTGCAAACAGTGACATGGAGGCGACAAACGAAGAGCAAAGAGGTGTTGTTCAGTTTCTAACAGCGAAAGGAATAGGGGGAACGGACATTCATCGCCGAATGTCTCAAGTGTACGGCAAACACTGCATGTCCCTTGCAAGGGTCAAGGCGTGGCACAAGCGCTTCAGGGAAGGACGGGTGTCGTTAGCCGATGATGCCCGGTCTGGGGCACCCCCCCCCCCCCCCCCCCCTGCATTACCGATGACAACGTCCAGCTGGTTGATGCACCCATTACCCAGGACTGCCGAGTGACAGTGAACGCCATAGCCGCCGTGGTGGGATTGAGCGTCGGAAGTGTGCACACCATCATGAAGGAACGACTGCACTTACGGAAAGTGTGTGCCCAATGGGTGCCCCCACAGTCTTCAACCACACCAGGAAGCATGTCGAATGGCCTACTGTCTTGGTCTTGGCTGGACGATTGATGCATGCTGCTGCTCGCTTTGTATCGTCACGTGACGTGCACGCGTGCCCTCCAGCGACGGGCTGACACCTTCCACGCTCTGGTCGGAACCACACCTCGTTACACACGCCACGATTAGCCGATGTCGTCAACGGTTTGCGCATTACAGCCTCCGGTTCGTTACTTTTTGAACGCACCTTATACATACCTTTATTAAAGAGATATATTTATATGATCTTTCAAGAGAGGCTCCGCCTGAGAGCTTTTTATCACCAGCGCGCCTGCTTATGAGACAGTTCCTGTAGAACGTTACGGTGTCCCCAGTGACACAATATTCGCGGTCAGTTTCTCCAGGAAGTAGAGTGAAGGTCACTGAGGTTTACTGAGTCTTCTCCTCCCGCTGTGTCCACACTCTTATCTGATCAGATCCTTTCTCCGCACTCTACTTGACTCATTGTACAGCTAGTGAGAGGTGCGTTGGTAAGAATGAGACTCCAGCAAAATCCAGCATCCTTTCGAACTTCGTCTTTAGACCTCGAGGTTCACTGAGCATCTTACTGTATACCCCAGAGACAATCTTATCGCTGTTACATCTCCCGTAATTACTCATTAATCTTAAATCAACAACAATAAGAACTACGAGATGCAGTGGATAACATTCTTATCTGCGTCACCCTTGAGGTCTGGGTCTCGTTTCCCATCTTAGCAATAATAAAATTGCTTTTCCTTCCTCTAACTGGTTGCTAACTTAAGACCCAGCAGGGGCTCACATCTAGTTGGACGTGAGTTGGCGACCACGGGACCCCAGCTGAGTTCGGCATTGCTTCTACTTACTTGTGACGGGCTCCTCTCCGTCGTCTTTCCTGTCAACCTCTCTTGGTCAACTCTTGAGCTCTTCCTACCCTTAATTGGCCCTTGTCTCATCTTTTCTGATCCCTTCCTTCTGCGAGGGGTCAGCCTTTTATTTCTTTTCATGTTATGTCCTGCCTTCTGCTCAAGGCCCATAAGGAGGCAGGGTGTATGTAGCCCCACCACTTTTGGTGCATCCTGGATATTGCTACACCCTCAGGAGTCACGGCTGGTGAGTTCGGGAGTTGGTGACCCCAAGGGATTCCTGAGCTGGGTCCGTTTTTTTCCCTTTTCCACTGACTTTGGGGCGGGCCCTCTCGTATGTCCCTTTACTATCTGCCTTTCATGGCTCTCCTTCCTTCCAAGTCCCTCAATCCGCCATCTTCGAGGGTTCAGGGCATTTCTTTTCTTCCTGTCCTTTATTTGCCTTATCCTTTATTTGCTTACCATTTCTTCTTTTAGTATGTAAGTTTGTAGTTAGTATCAGTTAAATTTTTTGATTCTCTTCTCATCTTTTACTATCACCCAAACCATTAGAGGCTGATAACCTAGATGTAAGGCCCCTTAAAACAACAATTATCATCAGCATCAGCTAACTTAAGGCCACGACTTCCTCCGTCTCCATTTTCTCTCTATAGTTTTCTGCAATAAGTTTCAATATTAGTCTCTAACATGGGGCCATTAGCTGGGAACCTACCATAAAAATACGGTAATACATTGCTTGTAATTCGCCCTAAAAGACAGAAAATATGGGAGCCGGGAGATTTGGTTACCTTACCCGCTAGGTCACGAATTTCGTTGCGGAATATATAGTGAACGACACTCATGGCAAAGGTATTAGCATACCGCGGAATCAGTGCTGGATTACCCATTAGGCCCGACTAGGCCCAGTCCTAGGGCCCCCAATAATCTGGGGTCCCCAAAATTTTATTCCGAAGATTTAGAAAAATGTTATCCACAACTGAGACAGTTATATTCAATTACAACGTCCTATAAAAACTGAGTTCACTCATTCTGAACTTTACGAAATTCTTATTCGAGACAAGCTTGAGTCTGTTTTTCCGAACGTTGAAACTGCTTTTCGCATTTTCCTGACCCTCATGATAACGAATTGTTCTGCGGAGCGCTCGTTTTCAAAATTGAAACGGATCAAAAGTGCGCAAAGAAGTATCATGTCACAAGAACGATTAGACTTGCTATGTTTAATGTATATCGAGTCAGATGTTCTGCGGGAAATTGATTTGATGACACTGTAGAAGATTTCATTGACCGAAAAAAAAAAACAGAAAAAAAATATTTTTTTTGTGTGTTGATGAATGTCAAGGCAGGGGCGGATCTAGGGGAGGGCGAGGAGGGCGACCGCCATGGATTTTTTTAATTTAATTAATTAATTATAGTTTTCAAACTAATTTATAGTTCATGTTCCTTTTTTCAGTACAGTTATGACCTCCCGTGACCGTTTAGCAAGTTTAGATTTCTGTGAAATAATAGAAGACTTCAGCCGGGTAAAAAGTCGCGAAGTAATATTTTAATAATTCATAGTTTACATACTCTTCTTCAAGGGGACGTAAGGTTTCTTTCATATTATCAAAAAAAATACGAGCCTTACAGTAGTCGAATATGATGTGTAACATCTGACGTAGAAGAACCCTCACGTGAAATTGTTGATACACCGGTATTTTATACTATTATTGGCACAAATATTAATCTATTGTAAAATGGAGTGTTTTACAGATATTGTAGTATATAATTCTTCCTCTTTTCTTAGTCGTTTACCCTCCAGATTGGTGGAACCCACGGACTCAGCGAGGGAACTCACCACTACCGCCTCTACGGGCAGTGTCCTAGAGCTGGGAACATCTAAACGGAGGGGATACAACTGGTGAGGTGTGATTAGCACCTCGCCCAGGCGGCCTCACCTGCAAAGCGAACAGGGGCCTCATGAGGGAAGGTAATGGAAGTTCAGGATGAATAGGCAAGGAAGAGGGAAGGAGGCGTCCGTGGCCTTGAAGAAGGTACTGTACCCGTAATCCACGTGGTCTTACCTGTTGAAATCCGATGGAAAAGCTGGATCGTAGATTCTAGAAGTTCCCGGCTGAAATAACCCCTAAAAGCCTACCAACTAGGATCAACCAGGGATCAGGATACGTCGATATTAAAGAATGCGGTACGAAGATGCCAGTGGTGTATAAATTACAATGGAACGTAGCTCTAAAAGAACTCGAACAAGAGACTCTAAAATAAAACGAATGTATCTCGAGCGTTAAGTTTAAGCAAACTCAAGGAAAAACCACCCACTGGTCCTCCTAACGCACTCCCTTTTCTAATAGAAAACACCAGTCGTTCAAAGATTTTTTAAAATTAAATTCTGTTTATTAACTGGCAAATGGTGTATGTCTGTCAACTAGACACAAAAATAAAGAAAAGCTTATTTAGATCAAATGACGAAAATAGTTTCAATAAACGCCTATAATAAGGCCCCATCTTACTGCTCTAAATCGCAGTGTTTAAATATCTCATCCATTGAACAAATTACAAGAAAAATACAATATTAAATCATGCACTGATGCTATACCCTTATTAAAAATTTATACATATCTTACATTTTATATACAGGTTATATCCTTAGTTAGGATTTTGTTATTATCGCTGCCCATTTCCATTTAATTTTACAAGTATATCTCAAGGTTATAATTCTCTTAATTTGTTGCATTCAACAATCAATTAAGATAATCGAATAGTGTTACAAGTTAGAAAATAGTTTATTAACTATCCAGATGCTTCAATGAATGCAGTAAATTTTTGCTAAAATCACTGAAATATCAAATGTATTATATTGCATGAATTAATTAAAGTTATTCGAGAAGTGGCTGTGTCACTTAAATATGTGTGTCATGATATAAGCAAATCATCTCCGGCAAATCTTAATAGGCAAGAATAAAAACGTAGGGTTACTTGAATTAATACTATCATTTAAGAGAAACATTCGTGATTCCAATTCACGTTTACTACAACTTCCTATCCAAATAGTGATAGCTCAAAAGCTAATTTCACTCTTACAAAACGAAATGACTACGTTAATGTCTTCACAAAATACTTCGAGTACATTATACAATATTAAGGTTGATCATCCAATGATGTCAAATATTCACTTCATTAACACAATAAATTCGTATTCATTAAATTGCAATACAACAATTCAGCTTTCCAAAGCTGTCAAGCATTTTTCCCAAACGTAATTAAACTTAAAACCTTTCAAAAATTACTCTGAAAATATCATGCCTTATCGTAGACGAGTATAGAAGTGTCACAGAGTACTTCTTTCCCAACTTCACTAAACAAGATTCAACAATTTATTAGATAAATTGTATTATCTTCTTCCATAAATTATCGTCATTTAAGTCTATGACAAATTCTGTTATACTTGTTTGAACTGTTAATTTAGTTCACTATTCCAATATATAGTTATTTCCATAATAATTTATATATAAAAAAATAATCGTAGATAGACACTAGTAAAATAGTCGGTTCAGTTTCGCCTATCCAAACTCGAAAAATGGCTCAACTACCCAGAAGAAAACACGTGAGATTTACACCATGGAAAGGAGTCTATTATCATATCAATAGATACACGCAAACCATTAAATCAAACGATGATCTAGCCAAGAGCCTACCAAAAAAACGAGTTAAAATAACACAAGCTAAAGACTGAACGAACTAAAGTTTCAGTTAAAAAGAAAATCTCTAATCAAAAAGAAATATGAAAGTAGGCTACAAATGCCTTGATAATCAATTCACAATTGTTCTCGCTGGACGATTTCTATAATTGCATACCCATGGAAAATAATGATGAAAATGAACTATCATTTCTAAAAGAAAGAATTTCTACTAGAATGTCATAATTCCAAACGAAGAGTATCACTGAAGTATTTTTGGAATAATTCAAGTGCACGTGTGTGTGGCCATCTTCTTCCTAATTGCTATTCTTATACAAAGATATCGTCGTCTTGGTCCTAATTATGCTGCAGATATCTTCCCAACAAAATTCAATGCTTGGTTTTATTTCCAAAATTTTTCAAAAAAAAACCAACAAGTAATGCTCTAAATAGCATTACGTTTACTGTTAACTACACAATAAATTACACTCTCCGACAGAAATGATAAATAGAACCAAATCTAGTCTTCGAATGAATTTCATACTATTTAATAAAATATTGGTGAAAAGTATCGAACTAAAAGTGACAAAGTCTACTGTCTACAAGAAAGAAAAGTTTTCCAGCTACCTTGGACGATGTTCTGGTTGAGATTGAAGAAAGTAAAGGAATATACATTTCTAACAGGAACTGAACCCTCATCCCTGAGTAGTCTATGGCTGGAGCTGTAAGTCGTCGAACCAACTTCCTCCTAACTCGAAAACCACTGGCTACGAAACGGAGCTCCTACATATTACTTGTACAAGGCTCCCTCGACGTTATCAGTAAAGTAGTTTCGTTCATTTGGAGTCGTTTCTTCATTCTCTGGTACTTCAAAACCACTGGATTAGAACGAACGCTTCCCATCGTTTCTTTTTCTTCATTGTAGTATTTATAAGGTTGTCACTCCAAATGATCAATCCTGCCTCTGCATTACATTCCTGTACGATCTGCTTAGCCCAACATTGCTACAGCAGCTATATTCTCACAATACAGTCCAGTCGTATTGTTCTTGATAATACTAATGCTTTCCTGCATTTCAACCATATATATAGTAGATTTCCTCATCGTGAAGTTTGTACTGACAAGTCCATGCAATAACTAAGCTCACTCGCGTATATCTACTCTCTGGGTTATGCCAAACACGCCAGAAGTACGAACAACCACATATTGCTATGAAGCAATCCGCCCGTTCGCTCCGCGCCGCGAGTAGAGTACACTCGTATGACTGCGTGATTAACGAAACTTTCTTACTGAGGCGATAGCATGTTCACTGCGTGTGTCACAAAACTCAAGTATGTGTCATATCAGAACTGCTCGTAGATGCCCCAGCTGGCAGTCTACCCATGATGCATCTCTCCTGTATCGAGGTTGACAATCGAACTCTGTCGATTATTATTTTATATACGCATCAGACAGTTGCAGGAATAAGTTAGTGAGCATGTCCTGTCCACGTGATCAAGAGCATGGCGGGATTGCCTATCTATCTCCTAAGTGAAAGATGAGAGTATAGCTCCTCCAGCCTGCAGCCAAATTAATGCCAAACAATAATTTCAAAATACGTCTCGCTGTCGTATCAGGGTTCAAGTATTCAGCTAAATACTGGCTCAGTACCATCCCGGCATTTGCCCGAAGACGAAGTGGGAAACCACGGAAAACTACTTCGAGGATGGCTGAGGTGGGAATCGAACCCCCTCTACTCATTTGGAACACCCGAGGCTGAGTAGACCCAGTTCCAGTCCTCATACCACTTTTTCAAATTTCGTGGCAGAGCCGGGAATCGAACCCAGGACCTCCGGGGCGGCAGCTAACCATGCTGACCGCTACGCTACGGATGCGTCAGTTTATAATACGGAACTCATTTTATTAGATGATTTGTAGCTTCCACCAGCACTAGTCTAAATAAAGAATACGATATGCATCAACTAGATTAATAGACGCGACACCGCTCATAACCTTAAATTCATTATAAACAGGTCCTCTTGATTCACAGACCAACACGTAATTTCATATGGATTCTGTTAAAATGAGTCTTATTGATATGATAAATATCGTTTAAAATGATAATCTGATAGCAAAAATATCTACTCCTTCCGGGATTCGAACCCAAGATCTCTAGAATCACAATCATAAGCACTAACCCCACGGCTACTTCGACTACGCAAATTGTGTGCACAAGATGGTCACTTATTTTCACGTTCCAATAATACTGCATTACGGAATTAAGTTTCATTTATATTTTGCTTGTTTCGATAATGTTCCTGCGTGAAATTGAGTTTAAAATGCCTTATGAATAGGCCCTCCTGTGAGTAAAGAGAATATATTCAGCAATAGTTCCTGAAGGCTTGCTCAATTCTCGTATAACCACAACGATTATATTATATTGGTGACTGCATTACAGTTATGTGGGTTAATATTTGAATAGCCATTGTGCAGAAACATAATACCGGCAATGCCAACTACTTACTATGTTTGATATTAAGGCATTTTACCATTTAAATACTGATACGATGACTTCGAACATGTACCATGTCATTTGTTTCAATCACTTGACACCAGAGTTCGCATGAGCGTTTTCCGTTCAGTATGTCATATACATTCCACATTGTTTCTCGTACCACTGTCAGCTGGGTCTTACCACTGCTCGCTGGATCGATCGATCAAGCGGGCAGTGCATACTTCCTTTTTCCATCACTGCCAGCTAGTACACATCCGTTCGATTGATCGAGCGGGCAGGGCATACTTCCGTTTTCCACCACTGCCAGCTAGTACACTTCCGTTCGATCGATCGAGCGGGCAGTGCATACTTCTGTTCGATCCACCACTGCCAGCTCGATCGTTCCGATCCACTTCCGTCCCCAATTTCAAAATCACTCCCACAAAGCTATCCAGCTGTTGTTGTTTGAGTCTTCAGTCTTTTGACTGGTTTGATGCAGCACTCCATGCCTCCCTGTCCTGAGCTAATCGTTTCATCTCTACATAACTACCACACCCTACATCTGAGGCAATCTGTTTAACATATTCTAACCTTGGTCTACCCCTACAGTTCTTGTCCTCGACCCTTCCTTCCATAACTAAGCTTGCTATTCCTGGGTGTCTTAGTATGTGTCCTACAAACCTATCTCTTCTCTTCATTAGCAGTCGCCAGAAACATCTCTCCTCTCCCACTCGTCTTAATACCTCTATGTTTGTAACCCTATCTACCCATCTGATCTTCATCATTCTCCTGTAACACCACATTTGAAATGCTTCAATTCTCCTCTTTTCTGCTGCACTAATAGTCCAAGTTTCTCTTCCATAGAGCGCTACGCTCCAGACAAAGGCTTTCAAAAATGACTTCCTAATACCTAAATCTATATTCGATGTCAACAGATTCCTTGTTTTTTGTAGAAATGCTGAGCCAACCTACTTTTTATATCCTCTTTGCTTCGTCCATCACTGGTTATTTTGCTTCCTAAGTAACAGAGGTCTCCTACTTTCTTCAGCTTTTCACCTGCCAATTTGATGTCCATAGAGGTTTCTGATTTATTTCGGCTGCATTTTAGTATTTTTGTTTTACAATTATTAATTTTCATCATGTATTTTTTCCGTAAGACGGAGTCCATACCATTCAAAAACTCATTAAAATCCTCAGGCTTGTCGGCCAAGATGACGATGTCATCAACAAATCTCAGAGTTGAAATTATTTCTCCTTGAATCTTCACTCCCACTTTAAATTCTCTAATTTCCTTCATTGCTTGTTCAATGTAAAGATTGAAAAGTATGGGTGATGAGTTGCAGCCTTGTCTTACACCTTTCTGAATACCAGCTTCTCTCTCATGTCCTTCAACTCGAATGACTGCTGTCTGGTTTCTGTATAGATTGTATATCACCCTCCTATCCCTGTACTTTATTCCAATCGATTTCAAAATGTCAAACAATTTAGTCCAATCAACGTTATCAAAAGCCTTTTCTAAGTCTACAAAAGCCATGAACGTTCTCTTATCTTTCCTTATTCTACCTTCCAAAATCAGCCTAAGACTTAGTACAGCTTCCCTTGTTCCTACATTTCTCCTGAAACCAAACTGGTCTTCACCCAACTCCGTTTCTATCTGGCTTTCAATCCTCTTGTAAATTATTCTAGACAGGATCTTTGAAGCATGAGTAATCAAGCTGATTGTACGGTAATCTTCACATCTGTCAGCTCCCACTTTCTTTGGTATAGGGATGATTACATTCTTCTTGAAATCAGGGGGTACCTCACCTGTCTCATAAATCCTACACACCAAGTGAAATAACCTGATCAGACCTTCATCTCCTATGCAGCGTAGCAACTCAATCGGTATATCATCTATGCCTGGTGCTTTGTTCCTGCTTAAGTCTTCCAAAGCTCTATCAAATTCTGATCTCAATATTAAATCTCCTTTCGCATCCTCATCAATTTCCTCCTCCCTTTCCATTATATGATTCTCAATCTCCTTTCCCTTATACAAACTCTCTATGTAAGCTTTCCATCTCTCAACCTTTTCTTCCCTATCTGTTAGAGGCTTTCCATTTGTGTCCTTAATATTACAGCACTTAGTCTTCTTTTCCCCAAACGTATTCTTAATCCTTCGATAAGCTGTGTCTACTTTACCTAATTTCAGACAATTTTCTATACCTGCACATTTCTCTTTCAACCATTCTTCTTTCGCTTCCTTGCACTTCTTGTTAACCTCATTTCTCAGACGTCTGTATTCTGCTTTCCCCTTCTCATCTCTTACATTCTTGTGTTTCCGCCTTTCATACATCAATTCTAGTATATCCTGAGTGATCCACGGTTTTCTACCTATTCTTTCTTTCCTACCAATGTTTTCTTCTGCGGATTTTGTTATTTCATTCTTCAAAAGTGCCCATTCGTCTGCAATTGAAGTTTGTTTAGGGTTTTTCATTAGTCCTTCCTTTATACTCTTCTTGAATCTTTCGTTTACATCCTTCTCTTTCAGTCTGTCTATTGCCCACCTTTTTGGCTTTTGACTTTTCTTCAGTTTCTTCAACTTTAATCTGCATTTCATTACGACCAGATTGTGGTCAGAGTTTATGTCAGCACCAGGATATGCTTTACAATCCAAAATCTGGTTTCGAAACCTCTGCTTGACCATAATGAAGTCGATTTGGTAACGCCCTGTATCTCCTGGTCTCATCCATGTGTATATTCTTCTATTGTGGTTATTGAATAAGGTGTTAGCTATGACCAACTCATGCTCGGTGCAGAATTCCAGCAGCCTGCTTCCTCGATCATTCCTTTCACCTAATCCGAAATCCCCTACTATTTTCCCTTCTCTCCCTTTTCCTACCACAGCATTCCAATCTCCCATTACTATAACATTTTCATCACCCTTGATATACCTCAGAATTTCGTCTATTTCTTCGTAGACCTTTTCAACATCCTCATCATCAGCTTGACTGGTAGGCATATAGACTTGTACCACTGTAGTGCAGGTAGGTTTAGTATTGATTTTTGCTACAATAATCCGTTCACTATATTGTTCATAATATTCCACCCGCTGTCCAAGTTTCCTACTCAATATGAGGCCAACCCCTGCTTGGCCATTGTTTGATTTAGTGCTAATGACCCTATAGTCTCCTGACCAAAAGTCCTGTTCTTCCTGCCAGCGCATTTCACTAATCCCAACCAAATCCAACCTCAACCTATCCATTTCCCTTTCTAAGTTTTCTAACCTTCCACTTCCAAGCAGACTTCTAACATTCCACGCTCCGATCCGTAGAATGTCAGATTTCCTCTTTGTCACTTCTGTGATGTTAACCCCCTCTCGAGTAGTCCCCACCCGGAGATCCGAACGGGGGACTAGTTTACCTCCGGATTGAAATTTTACAAGGGAGGAGGCCATCATCACATGTAATTATGCATAGAGAGGTGCATATCCTCGGGAATAGCATACGGCTGTAGTTTCCCGTTGCTTTCAGCCGAGCAACCGAGCGGAAATATGTTACACATCAAAATAATTTTTTTTTATTACATTTTACAGAAGTAAAAAATAGTATGATTTATTATCAAATCATCAGAAATGTTTTCAAATAACGACGATCGTTTCAATTGAAATGTATGTATATACGTAGGCCTATGTATCATTTAATAAAAAGTGTATTATTCATCTTGAGAAAAATAACTCTTGTATATACTATATTGAATGTACAGGTGCTAAAAAATAAAAATTCTTTGAAAACAAGAAGTTCCGTGACGAACTAAAGAGCCTACTTTTCACGCCAATGATTAATCTACAGTATAATGGTCTATCTAGAATAATGACGAAATTAAGTTGGTAATATCGAAATGTCTAATTAGTTCGAAATATTCCTGGTATAATGCAGCCTAATAGAGCACTACAGTTGGCAGTCCTGGTGACTGAATATATTCTTAGTTCCATCTCTTAAGGTACAGAATAAAAAATGTGGTTGAAGCCCAATGGACGTTACATGCAGTTAGACATTGGATCTATCAGCACGCGTAAAATCATGTTGGCAACAATGTCATGCGTGTGCTGGTTAGCAATAATCTGAAATATTATGATATCCTGTGGTGCCAATTTAGGATGAAATCCATTTGTTAGTATAGAAGTTACATTATTTTAAAATTGGACCTATCAGCAAGCATAGAATCATGTTGGCAGCACTGACTTATATTAATTACTCCAAATTAATCTAGAATGTCAGGTGCTATACGTGTGCAAAGTATAGAGCTGTTGGCTTGCATACTTTCTGATATATTGATATTAGGGTAAAAAAATATAGACAGCATTTATTAACAGTTGGCAGCCCTGATTGCTCTTAAGAACACTTATAGTCATATATGTTATGTTACACATAGCACATACGAAATTTGGTTGAAATCCAACTGATAGTATAGAAGTTACATGTATTTAAAAATTGGTCCTATCAGCAAGCTTATAATCATGTTGGTAGAACTGACGTATATAAGTTACTCCAAATTAATCTAAAATGTCAGGTAATATACGTGTGAATAGTTTAAAAGCTGTCGGCTTGCATACTTTCTGATATATTGGTATTTGGATCTTAAAAAATAGAGAGAGAGCAATTATTAACAGTTGGCAGCCCTGGTGGCTCTTAAGAATATGCTCAGTCATATCTGTTTATGTGCACATATTACATACAAAATTTGGTTGAAATCCAATTGATAGTGTAGAAGTTATATGCATTTAAAAATTGGAGCTATCAGAAGGCTTAAAATTATTTTGGCTACACTGTCACGTATGGCCTCCTGTAAATTAAACTGAAATAGTATTATCTACATGTGTGCCAATTTTGGAATAGCTCCCATACATACCTTCCAAGATATCCAACATGGAGCTCAAATTTCTAGTGCGTTTTTTCGGCAGTTGGTAGCACTGACATCATTTTCCGTTTAGGAGTTGATAGGGGACTCACTCACCCACACACACACACACACACACACACACAGCCAGACAGACAGATAGAAGGACAGACAGACAGACACACATTTGCCCGATCTCATAAGTCTACTTTTTCCTCATTTTTGCAAAATGTGAAAAGTAGGCTAAAAAAAAAGGGGCCCCAAAATTCTGAGGGATTTTGGCCTCTTTTTACCTTAATCCGGCTCTGCGCGGAATGTTCCCGCAAAGAAACGATAAGGGTAAAGACGAGTGGGCGAGATGTTTTTGGCGACTGTTATTATATGTCGCAGCTTATGCACCATAATTGAAAATACCGTCAACTGTTTTATTAATGTGCCTCAAAACAATGTTGACAGTATAAGATGAAGTTCCCACGCATGCGCCCTAACCTATAAAGCAAGCAAGCACCTGTAGCGAGTAAGGAAGTAGCTTCAGAAGCGCCGCGCTATGATATTATGTGGGTCTAAAAATGGCGGAACAGGTTGGTGTGGTCCTGACCTCCAGGTCAAGCCCGGGAACCTCCCTATCATGACGTCACGCTTGACCACTTCTCCATTCCAGACATGAAAGTTCTAGTCTTCGTCTCTTTTTAAAATCAATCAGAATAAGAGGCGCTTTCAGGTCAAACAGTTGTTCTTTCTACGGGCAGATGACCGTGATTTTCCCAGCAAATCCTTGTTGTAGGGAGTTAGCGACATCGAATCATGTATCCCAGTGTACTTGGGTGTGTAATCTGTCTGATAGCCTGTGTTATTGTTATAGCTACCACACCGTGCATCCGAGACATATCAACATTTTCTAACCTTGGTCTACCCCTACAGTTCTTGTCCTCGACACTTCTTTCCATAACTAACTTTGCTATTCCTGGCTGTCTTAGTATGTGTCCTACCAACCTATCTCTTCTCTTGATTAGCAGTCGCCACAAACATCTCCCCTCTCCCACTAGTCTCAATACCTCTTCATTTGTAACCCTATCTACCCATCTGATCTTCATAATTCTCCTGTAACACCACATTTCAATTCTCCTCTTTTCTCCTCCAGCAGTAGTCCACGTTTCACTTCCATAGAGAGCCACGCTCCAGACAAAGGCTTTCAAAAATGACTTCCTAATACCTAAATCTATATTCGATGGCCACATATTCCGTTTCTGTAGAAAGGCTTTCCTTTCCTGTGTTAACCTACTTATTATATCCTCTTTGCTTCGTCCATCACTGGTTATTTTTCTTCATAAGTAACAGAGGTCTCCTACTTCCTTTAGCTATTCACCTGATAATTCGACGTCCATAGAGGTTTCTGATTTATTTCGGCTGCATTCCAATAGTTTCGTTTTACATATTTTATTGCATTAGTGTGTGTGTGTAATTCAGACGAGGATTGGGAAGGAAGTGGCCGTGGCCTTATGTTACGAATCATCCCGGCATTTGCCTGAAGTAGAATTGGGAAACCACAAAAAAACACTTCCAGGATGGCTGAGGTGGGAGGTCCGGGTTCGATTACCGGCTCTACCAAGAAGTTTAATTCTGGTGTGAGGGCTGAAACGGGGTACACTCAGTCTCGTGAGGGAAAACTAAGAAGAGGCAGGTTCGACTCTTACATCAGTCATCTTAGAAGTGATTTTCGGTGATTATCCCACGCAAATGACGGGTTGATTCCTAACTTAAGGCCACGGCCGACTCCTTCCCAATCCTCACCATAATTACAGCTTGCCACGGTGGGTGAGTGGTTATCGTGTCGGACTACCAACCCCAAGATTGCAGGTTCGCTCCTGACCATGGTAAGTGATTTTTGAAAGGCGACAAAAATCACGACACTCATGTCATACGTCGTTGGTATGTTAAAGAACCCATTTGAATTCAGTAGGCCGTGTTCAATGGCAAAATTAATCTCGGGATTTTCCGCCAACACAAAGTTCCTCCATTCTCTACTTGAAAGCGCTGTAGTGTCAAGGAGTTTAGATATCTAACCTCCTTGACTTTCATAGCGTTCAAAGGAACGACGAAATTCGACATGCAAGCTACCCTCTGGGTGTCAATTAACAAAGCTTGCACCAGGCACCCGAGGTCATACGCTATTATTATTATTATACCATAATTACAGATACTAATGCACGGCCTGATAAATACTTCTTTCAAATTAGGGCTTTTAAATAGGCCTACTTGTTGCCATGGTAACCACGCTAATCACAGAGAGGCGTACTAACGTTCAACAATAGTAAGTAAGAAGTTCTTATAGCAACATATAGATGTATCTAGTGAACTAGATGACCAACACTTGTTGCCATGGTAACCACGCTAATCACAGATAGACGCACTAACTTTCAATAATAGTAAGTAAGATGTTCTTATAACAACATATAGATGTCTCTACTGAACCAGATGACCAACAATTGTTGCCATGGTAACCACGCTAATCACAGATAGGCGTACTAAATTTCAATGATAGTAAGATGTTCTTATAGCTACATATAGATGTCTCTACTGAACTAGATGACCAACACATGTTGCCATGGTAACCACGCTAATCACAGATAGACGCACTAACTTTCTATAATAGAAATTAAGATGTTCTTATAGCAACATATAGATGTCTCTACTGAACTAGATGACCAACACTCGTTGCCATGATAACCACGCTAATCACAGATAGGTGTACTAACTTTCAATAATAGTAAGTAAGAAGTTCTTATAGCAACATATAGATGTCTCTACTGAACTAGATGACCAACACTTGTTGCCATGGTAACCACGCTAATCACAGATAGGCGTACTAACTTTCAATAATAGTAAGTAAGATATTCTTATAGCAACGTATAGATGTCTCCACTGAACTAGATGACCAACACTTGTTGGCATGGTAATCACCTTGTCAATTTTTGTTGGTCCTTGCGCCTTAGCACTCTTAACTATCGCGGTCAATATTGAGGACCCAACATAAATGTGTCCACTCCAACCACGCCAATGCATTAGGGAGAGAAATTTCGCTGTGTAAGTCTGTGGGAGGTGCGCTGTAATGGGGGATCATTGCTTCACGCACCAGTGGGTGACCCCGTTAGCTTCGTGACTCGTCCACCAGGGTGCGGCATCGGACTCTCAGATCAGCGAGTCAATTGTTTGTCTGTATTTGGTATCACTTTTGAAGTGGGTAATGTGTTGTACCATTATGTACAGTAGGTTACACAGAATGCACCTGTACCCAGATATCCTCGGGGGTTTTCACACGCAATATTTAGGATGTTATTTGATATTTGTTTAAAATATTAATTATATCCTTAAGTCTCGAATATCCTTTACCCGTTTAACCAAGCGTCCGGATTAACCGAATTGAAAGAGAAAAAAATCTTGTTTTACCGTTTTTAAACCTCCAAAAGGTAAGAAAGACCCATCTAGGGGCGAAAAAATGAAAAATTATTTGTTTGGCGTTTCTAGTTATTTACAATGTAGATAACAGTAAATTGTCAAAAATAAGTCGAAAAAATATGAAAAATTGTCATTTTTTAATATATAAATGACTATGCTACACCATGAATGACAACGCACAATTTTACAGAGATTTATGTTTGTGCGTATAACTTCTTAACTATTATAGATAGATTTCTGAACTCACTTATTGTCTGCTCTGTTGAGCACAGACTTTGTGTTGATAACAATGACAACGTCCTGCATTGTTTATGTTACTAGCGGTTACTGAACATCGTCATCGCTGTGATTTTGCACTGACCTATTGAAGAAATATTGTTTAAGGGGCCTGAATTATTAATAATTGAATCGAGGGAAACAAGTCCACTTATTTGCAAACAGATAAGTCGAAATACGCATTTATTTATTTATTTATTTATTTATTTATTTATTTATTTATGTTCGACCCTGACTATTATATGTCAGAAAACTGTATCATAATGATGGTCATTATAACACTGTTTTTCATTATGAAACAGTTTCTCCCACCAATCACAGCTCAAGAAACAGTTGTTTGACCAATTAGATAAGGATATCATCGCACTTGCACTGAGTTCCAAGGCCTTGTAATTTAGATTTCACTGCGTTGCCTAGTGTCATAGTGGGGTAATCGAGGAGGCCATGGTCAAATACAATGCATTCTCTGCGTCCCATGCGCTCTGTTCAGTACATAAAACTGGCGAAATCTCGACAGATATTTATGAATATTTATGTTCGAACATAAAATAGTTATAATAATTTTCGTCGAACATAAACAGTCGTATGCAACTCGCCTTTAATAGTAATTAAGACACTCGTATGAAAATTATAAAACTCGCATACGCTCGTTTTATAAACATACTCGTGTCTTAATTATTGCCATTATAGGCTCGTTGCATAATGTACTATTATTTTTATTGTTTTAATTTACTTCTTTGTATATTTGTTTATTTATTTATTTATTTATTTATTTATTTATTTAAACACCAAAGGAAGTAGGAGAAGCAAAATAACCAGTGATGGACGAAACGATGCAAGTTATCGGGAAGGAATGTTCTAATAATTGTCAGAGGTAACAAAATGTAATGATAAACGTCAACCTCATATTTCTCAGTTTAACATTTTTCACTACTTTAGTACCATTTGTAAGAAAACTAACAAAGATAGGTCCATATTTTTTTAATGTATCAACATCATCCTATTGAACAGTAATAAGATATCCCTTTAAATAATATACAATGAAAAATGAAAATCCACAGCCTGCTTCCAGTCTCCGACCGGGTCAAGAATGGAATGAATGAAGCCCCCATCTAGCGGCGAGGATATGAATTGTGCCAGCTGCCGAGGCCTGACGCACTCCTCTGGGGCAATGATTAAATGAATGACAGATGAAATGAAATGATAGTGGAGAGTGTTGCTGGAATGAAATTTTGACAGGGAAAACCGGAGTACCCGGAGAAAAACCTGTCTGCCTCCGTTTTGTCCAGCACAGATCTCACATGGAGTGACCGGGATTGGAACCACGGACCCAGCGGTGAGATGCCGGCGTGCTGCCGCCTAAGCCACGGAGGCTTCCATAAATAATATACAATATAAAATATAAATATTTTTCGACATAATTTTGGATTAAAACGTCGTACCTTAAAAAAAATTCATATTAGCAAAAGTTTTTCGTTTCTGTCAATAATCCCTCCCTATATTATTCTGCTAAGGTCCCATTAACACCAACCTACACTGTAACCGAATTTTTGTTCGGTTACAGAGACTGTTATTATTTTTATCAAGTTGCCAGACATGGCTGCTTGTTCGTGGAGCGCCATGGAGTCTCTTGTGTGGTCAGTGTCCACAGGATTCTTTTTCTGGTGATCTACTGATGGGTGGCCTTGGCTGGTGGCACCAGGAGGCCTTGACTGTTTGGTCAAAAGCTTCCTTGGCATGTGGAGGTTGCCATGGGAATGGGATGTTTATGGGTGATTTTGAGGCAAGATGGTGGATTGTTGTTGATGTTTTCTTCCAGTCAATGAATGAAATGCTCACATTTGGATAACCATATTATAATTAATAAATATAGTGTGTGAAGATATATGGGTTGTGTGTCTTGTGTATTTGTGGATTCATTTAAAGCAAGTTTATTGCCCCACTACCTGAGATGATAAGTGGTTATGGTAGCCCAACTAGGGGTAAGTTTTTATAAATATTACAACACATATGGGGTACTTACAGGTTCAGCATAACCCAATGCGTAAGCGAAACGTACTCACTAACTCTTTAAATGCCTCACAATTAAATAAATACCTTTAAACATGTATATTTACAATGAAAGAATGCAACACGATAACCATGGTAACAGAATCTCACAGGTCCATCTATTTCTGTAAGACGCAATGCAATTCCAATTATTACATTAATGTGAAAGTTTCCACACGGTTATAAGGTTATCACTGAACCAAATTAAGCTGTAAAATTCATCAATACATACAGTATGATGCGCTTAAGGGGGTCAAGGGGCACTCTAGAATTTCCTCACGCAATTTTCACGTGTGAGTGTGGTACGAAAGTCGTTTTCACCCGACTATAAAGGGTCTCCGAAAACCACATTTAAAGGCCCATAAATTAACAGTGTCTGTGATATTCCCAGAAAACTAACTTCGGTCTGATATACCTATGAAGGAATGACTAACTCCTATCCACTGCACCAGTAGCTGAATTGTTAAAGTCTGATTATTCATACCAAGGATAAATCAATCATAGCATTCATGATTGAGATTTTGTTAAGTGTACTCTTTATAACTAGAATATTCGCGGGCGAAGCCGCGACGGGTAATGCTAGTCCTTCTTATTATTGCAGACGGCATTTCTTTTCTTCCTGTCCCTTAATTGCCTTATCCTTTATTTGTTTACCATTTCTTCTTCTAGTATGTAAGTCTGTAGTTAGTATTAGTTATAGTTTTCATTCTCATCTCATCTTTCACGATCACCCAAACCATTAGACGCCGATAACCTAGATGTTAGGCCCCTTAAAACATCAATTATCATCAACAATTACCGGGGCACTTACCTTATGCCTGTCTCTAATAAGGCTACACACACTATTACAGTCATCACAGCATTACAGGTTATCAGACAAGTTGAATGCTCCCCCAAGTACACGGAGCTAATAACCAAGATGTCGCAAGCCTCTAAAATGATTTAACTTTCTATTGCTGCGATTATAATCCCCGTTGTGTCAGTTACAATAAGCTATAGTATCATTCAGTTGTCTGTAGCCATTGTTCCATGAACTGTCGCTTTGTATGAACATGAATGGGGCCACTTTGTGTCTTGATACCGCCAGATACATATCATAAGGTCATACACATGTGCATTAAACCCAGCAGATATAAATAGTACTTCATTTATTCTCCTAAATCCATGCTCTAATAACATAAAAAAGAGGGGCGTAGTATATTGTTTTACACTTCATTTTTAGCCTATTTTCATTTTATGAAAAAAATAAGCTTATGAGATGACCTTTTGTCCGTGTGTGTGTGTGTGTGTGTGTGTGATGTGTTTGTGTGTCCCCCTAAAAACTTCTAAACGGCTGGAGCGATTTCAATGGAACTCGGTAAGTTCATAGCACTATTCCGGGCGACCCGGACCGTGCCCTTCAAATTTTGTTACGTCTCACCAATCCAACATGGCGGCTGTGCGAAATATTTCACCAGCATTCAATATCTCCGAAACTATTCCCGATATCACCCTGGAATTTTTTACGGTGATAAAGGGAACTACTATAAGTTCACCTATGTGAGTTTTGAAAACCTGGTAACTATAAAACCAACATGGCGGCCAAGCGAATTTGCGTCTTTTAAATAAACGTTTCTCGCGATTTAACCAACCAAACGCAATGAAACTTGGTACAGTATATGTTTATACACATTGTAATGTACTGCACCCTTCAATAAAGCATGGTATTCTCAAGAGTCATCTACGGGGTCGTGTTCAGTCCTGACTGCGTTATACAGCAAAGTTCGCTTAAAAACAACATGCTCTAATGAATAGAAAGGTCCATGACAGAGGCTATACTAGAAATAAAATGAATAACAAGTAGAATAAAAGAAATTTAATGACTGAAAATTATGTGCATAATAATAATAATAATAATAATAAATAAACGAAATCCTCCCTGACTTTCACCCCCTAATAAATAAATATAACACTGAGCGGTAGGAACTCGCTCGTTACAACAAAACAATGTGAATACAGCTTCACACAAAATTATAAATCATAACATAAACTTTGAGCTGTAAGAACTCGCTCGTCACAATATATGGTTACAAGTCCATTTTTCCTGGTCAAGAAGTAATATAATGCGTGGTGTACTGCTCGTTAATAAGAAACTGAGTACTGATGCGAGTCCGTTTACAACTGAAACAGTCATGTTGCTCACGGAGTTGCATATTTTAAATCACACTACGGCTATGGGACCCACCCTTAATTAATACACTAATTACTACTGACACATGCAAGATCTAATAATATAAAAAGATAAAGAATCTCCCTGAGATTCTAGCTGGTGCCAGAGCACACGGAATAAAAAGAGCATGCCAGAAATAGGCCAAAACGCACTCATCACAACTTGGGAACATAGCCTCGCGCACCCTAATGCCACACGGGGTCATTGGACGCGTAAAATAAACACACAAGAATTAAGCAATAGCAACAAAATACAAGCCTAACGGCTGAAAACTATGTATACATTTTTATAAAACGCCAGACAAACAGGAGTTTCGGAAGCTACCTTACAACTATGGACAACACCCATTTAAACAATCAAATACTCATTATAACCGATCAGGTTTTGTGAATTTTAAACAACGTCTAAAATTGAAGCACAGGATCCTGGCCTGTTACTAATGACAAGTCACGTTATCTGATTTGAGCGCGCCCCTCTTGTATGAGTCATCGCTGCCTCAATTATCTCTCTCAGTCCCTCAAGCAAACGCCAACATATCTCACCCATCCACCTGGATGGCAAGAAAACACAAATATATACCACAAGTCCAGCCTCGCGAGGTCATGAACTGGGCTGATGTGGAGCATGTCAGAATAATCACAATGATATATTCTCGCTAGCACATCATACATATCACACTTCGCACCAAAAGCTTGGACTGACTCTCATAAACATACCACTGGTTCGGCTCAAAACAGATCAACAATATTGCGTCCATTGACACATTAATAAAAATACACAACAAAAACTCGGGTGCAAAGTGCCAACCCGTTCAGATCTGCTGGAAAAGCCACTATCAGAATAATCCTGATCCGTCATAAAATTCTGCTCACAAATAATCTTTACCCTCCAAATTCTATTTTTAATCTCAAAATTAATTCAGTTCCATTTTTGTTATAAGGCATACCTCCGAATAATAATGCTTGACCGCGATTTACGCAAGCGAATGCGAGCACGAGCTGCGCGTCACCCCGTATAGTTGAACCAAACCAAATCACAATATTTACAAATTACACAACGCTCGGCTTGTCCCATACTTAACGTGTCAGTAAAACAAGAACTAAGAATCTACATTACCAAACAAGCAAACAAATATCTACAAAAATATGACCCATAATACCATAGCTGATTTAATAAATAAATAAATTCATTTTTACTCAATCCTTTAAAACAGCGTCAAGGAAACGTCTGCAGCCATCTCCTTTAAGATGTTTATCTCGTCATCGACATCTTCTGGCAAATGTCCTGCTGGTCCCAAGATCCGGTCTCGTTCCTAGACGTCATCTCGTGCTGAATTAAATAAAGTTTTGTCAGATACACACACGATATATTTCCTATTAAATTCACCTATCAAGTACTACATTCCTTGACAGTCTATTTGGTGAATTATTTCGATGAACTGGTCCTACTGGTAGTGCTGGGACTACAAATAAACCACTAAAGTTACACTTATAACTTGACGAAACTGTTCCATGTTCAAATACATGAAAAATATTGCAGAGTATGCCTCGTGTCCTCGGACACCTTAGGTCCTCAAAAACTCAAGTAAAAATCAACGTCACGTCCTCAGACGCACAAATGAAAGAGTGCTCACTCGAAGCTTTCTGGATCCTTATAAATGAAACCGGCTAGGGTAGGTGTGGAAGGGGATTTATGAAAAAATATTCCATAATAATTATCAGACTAGCATGCGATCGGTATCCTTGAGTTCGTAGCAGTGTGGAGGTTACGATTATGATGTAGCCGGCTCGAATCGATCATGGAATTAATCCGTAGATAACTCCCGCGTTAATTTACCAGGGTGCGTTACCAAGCCGAGTTGCCGCTAAAACAAGGAGTCTTGATATTATTGGTTCAGACTCTTGTATGTCTTTGCGCGCTTTTACATGTATTTCTGCGACTGGGAGTGGTTAACATGCTCAAATTTCTGTTTTCTGATTTTTTTTCTCTGTATAGTTTCCTGTCTACCATGTCTATTATTATTATTATTATTATTATTATTATTATACTTACGCAAAGAAGAGAATTCTAAGATACGCGTGAAGAGGAAGGAAAGAGACAGATCTCTTCTGGAATGGCAGGAAGAATGGGAACGTGAACATCGTGGCATGTGGACCGCTAGGCTCATCAAGCAACTGAGGCCATGGTTGTCGAGGGAACATGGTGAGGTTAATTATCACATTACCATGTTTCTCTCTGGCCATGGTTATTATGAAGCATACCTCCATCGAATGGGAATTTCACCGAGTTCACGGTGTCGTTATTGTGATGATCAATGGGATGACGTTCAGCACACATTCTTTGCATGCTCGAGGTGGAGAAATCTTCGAAGCCTTCTGGAGACAAAAGTTGGTGTCATTACACCAGACAATGTGGTGGATAAAATGCTCAGCAGCAGAGAAAGTTGGACACAGATAACTGTCTACATCTCTGAGCTGCTGAAATCAAGAAAAAAAGAAGAGGAACCGAGAAGATTGGTTGCTGAAGACAGTGAAGATGATGATGAGTAATTTCATTATCATCACATTTAATGAAATTGACTGAGACCTCTGGTCGTAACAGTGGCTCCACCCTGAAGTAAGGCCGAACAGGCAGTTCTGGGGTGGCCTTAAGCCAAGTATAGGGTTTGTGGGTTTTAGTAGGTAAGAATCCTGCACAGTTGTAAGTCCGGAAGCTTGCAATCTGTCTTTTGAAGATTTCCCCACGGTTTCCCTAAAAAAAAACTAATATATATATATATTTACATATGTTTCGCCCTGATTGGAGCACATAACCAAAACAAGTATATACATGTCTCAAAAACAATATTAAAGATTCAGCTTCTTATTTTCTTCTTTTCCCAATATATATATATATATATATATATATATATATATTATAGCAGTGGCTACGCTCACCAAAGTGCAGCGTTAGGTCATGGGGCCAAGCTCTCTGCTGACTCGGTAGACGCGTGGGTTCGAGCCCCACCGTCGGCCGTCCTTGAAATGGTTTTCCGTGGTTTTCCATTTTCACCACCAGGCAAATGCTGGGACGGTACCTTCCTCATCCTTGCCGAGTTTAATTCATCTGCATCCGATGTCATCCCGTCGCACAGGTCACCCACGGGAGTCGACTAGAAAGACCTGCACTAGGCCTCTCAGGAGGCCACAAGACAAAAATTATTATTATTATTATTATTATTATTATTATTATTATTATTGCTACCCCACCTCAACGGCACTGGCCAGCAGCACGTTGGTAACTCGATAGCCAACGCTTTGCTTACCAGAATGAGACGAGTACGGGAGCGTGGATGGGCCAACTTACCTGTATTCAGATGGTCCGGGTCACTTCCGCAGCAAAACCACCTCCAGAAGACAAGTCCCGACAGAAGAGCTCCAAAAGGGGTGGAAGGAAGAAGGAGAAGGGGACAACACACACAGGCTATCGTACAAACATCCCCCAAAAACCAACAGAACACCCGTCGGTGAAATAATGCCACAACAAAAGATATTAAAAATGGATAAACCAAAGGTTTAATATTAAAAATTTAAAGAAAACCTTCACTATAAACTGAACATGCATCAACCAACACAAATTTCCAAGAAGGCCAGATAGCGCCTAACATGCTTGCTTGCAAAGCCAAGAAGAGGAAAGACTTAATTTAAAATAAAAATAAAATATTAAACAGCCCAAAGGTTAAAATAGAAATGACATGCACAACACAATGAGAAAGGGCTTGATAAATTGCAAGGAAATGCAATCACGATCCGACATGCAGATGTTGAGGCCATGCCAAAAAAATAAGGATAGAAATTAAATTAAATTTTAATTAAAACAAAATTAAATTGGATAGAAAATAAATAAATAAATAAATGATATGCACGCCGGCGAAAAACACAAGGACATTTACCAAAAATCACAAAATTAACACTAACAGGATTACATTAAAAAAAAGGATTAAGTGAATTCACAACACGTCTGCTTTTGAGACCCGCGCCAATCGACTGCCAACGAGACCATAATGCATCACGGTAACAACATGGCCACACAAAAACATGCCAGATCGAAATTACGGCAAACAATTAATAAAATAAATTTTATCATCAGCGTAAGGAAATGTACGGCGGAAAACAATTACATTTAAAAACTATTACAAATGTAAAGGGCACGGATCATGAATAAATTAATTTGAATACAATATCAATCATAAGATTGGCAAACGAAAATAAATAATAATTTAAACGTGAAATAAACTAATAAATGTGTCTCCAGAAGGTAAACAAAAAAATAAATAAGAAACTTAATATATATAAGGAAACGTTATTAAAACGAAAAAGAAATTTTAGACCTACAAGCGAGAACACAACAGAAGATCAACATTCGTACACGGCCAAACTGGGAGCTCCCAAAATTAAATAATTAGATAAATTAAATTTAAAAAAAACGTACCTTACATCCTTCTCAGAGGAGACACACTGAAAACCAAAAAAAAACTAACATGTTTTAAATAAAATAAAATATGGCACTAGATTGCCCTGAAGAAGCCCGCCCAGCACATGCTTCGTTTAGGTCACAAGCGAAGGTACGCATCGAGATGCAATCACATTTCACACGTCTAAACGATGAAATTCACAACCTGAAGACCACAGGCAATTTCCAAGTAGAAATGGCATTCATATCTTCTCTTGAATATATTTATATTTCGAAGAGGATGGGGGAGGCAACCGCCCCCCCATCAGCGGAGACACCTTTCACGAGCAGTCCTTCTTATTTCTCTTGGCGACCACTAATAGCGACTCCCAAAATGGCGGAGAATTATTTTTGCGTGTCATTTTCGAACTGTATACATGTAAATAAATTTGTCCAATCACGGAGTGACACCTCAATACAACAATGTCATAAATAAGTTCATAATTTGGCGGTATCAAGAATACACACCGTTCTTTGTTTTATGACGTAGAATCATAATTGTTTTTCACTTATGTCACGAATTGGTAGAGTTTTAAAGGAAACACCAACGCACTCTATTGGTGAATAAGCAGGAACTACTTGGAGGAAGCCGAAGTCCGAGAGCAGGAGCCATCTCGCGTTGACCAACGGAACCACGACAACAGGCGGTCGGTTCAAATGTCATGAAGTATGATGCACCGGAATATACATGATTGAAAACGAAGAGACGTGCACTTGCACGTATCAGTCTCCCTCCCTTAAGCGTGAACACCGTTCACGAATATGCCTAGGCATAGACAGTACTCCTTAACTAGTCGATTCACCAAGCAAGTTTGCTGAAGAAAATGTTCAACTGTTAACTCCAATTGATGGATGAAACCGCATCGTTTTGGTTAGGAAGAATGCAGGGTCAGATTATCAGTGATGGGATAATTGATCACCTCGCAAACCACTTAGTCAACAGCATCACTGTGTCCAAAAATCCTCAGAAACGCAGTACACCAGCACCAGCAGTGCTTTCAGAGTCCGAGACACGTTAGATACATTTTCAACAAGTCCAATGTAGGTCGTTTTAGACGCAGTAGGTGGAAGCAATGTGCAAGATAAGATTCGACGCGTGGGCAGCCATTTACAAAAATAAAAGTTAATCTAATTTCAAAAATGTTTACAGAATTTACAATTTCTTACTACATGTTACAAGGAGAAACAAAGTTGAATTTAAATGAAGAAAATATTTCTGACCATGCCCTAGATCCGTGCTTACAAAATTTCATTAACAAGTTTACCTTTTTACAGATTCGAAGTACATTTCAAGATTACATGAGTTAGACGACTATACATTTCGAAGGAACTACGGTAGAGGAATGACCACTAAAATTCCCAAAGGGAACAGGAATACAAGGTTACCATGAGTTAGGTCTCCCACCGAGCCCAACTTACATATTAGCAACTCCTATGAAACATCAAAATTAGGTACACTTTTACAATTTACCATTACAATGGGAACTTCCCAACATTTACATTTTGTATCCCATCAGAGTTTGCAAACCCAATTAAATTCAAAATTCCACAAGGAACAGATACCAGAAGGCTTCAATGAATTTTAGGGACACTCTACATTATACAAAATTTGTTTTACAAAATTTACGGTAGCATTTCCTCATTAGACACCTCTCCACCTCGCTTAATGTGTGATAGATGCACTCTAGAAATTTTGTTGGCCTTAGGGTTTCGAACAAGAAGAGTAACAGGAGTCAAGAATGCCTCTACATAACTGGTTCGTGACCGCACGCATTACTTGGCATGGGGACACAGAGGAATTCAAACGCAGTTACAGTAACGACAAGAACGAAGAAGAAAATGCAGCGCAGAAAATCAAACACCAATACACACACACAAGGAACGAAATTGAGGTTCGACACCCGATGAGAATACCGCCGACATCCGCCTGGGTGAGAAAAATCCAACATAAAAGAACTAAGTTCAACAGTACACGAGGTACAAATGAGGTTTCCTCGTTCAGGTTAAAGACACGAACACGTACAACCAAAGGATGCCTAACATGGCCCGAAAATACGGTTAGATGAGAAACAAGCCGCTCTTGTCGAAAGACGAGGCTAACAGAGAACACTTACACACCATTCCAAACGATAAAGCCGAAAAATTTAGGATAATTAATCAAAAGCAGAAAATTTTACTCAACTACAGTGGCTGATGACCGAGATTGCCATAGCATGAACTAAAACAGAAGGCCTAAGTAATTTACGGTTAGCATAAGGCAACAGGTGACCCTGATTTCCAGCAACAAGAGATTACTGGCTGTTAGGTTCACTTCTTAATAAATCACATAGACTCCTCTAGAATGCATATTTTATTATTTGTTGTGGAAAGATTCACAAGACACACACCATATTGTTTTTGACACTGAACTTCACTGATATCAAAGACTATGTCAAAGATACTGCACTACACTCTTGTGCTTACTGCCAACACAACATTCTCCCACCTTGAGTTGTGGAAACAACTCAACAAAACAATAAAATAACATAACACATATATTTTCACAAAATAAATGAACACAGAAATAAATAAGTCACTCAAAATATCTCTTTGGTTTAACCACCACTCTCCCACTACTGGTTTTGATGAGATCAGAAGTATTAGTAGATGGTTTAACAGTCTTTGGATTTTTCTCCTTCTTCTCATTTTCATTCCACTCAACTTGCAGTCTTAAAGCATGATCTTCTCCAGATGTCACTTCAAGTGGATACACCCTCTGTACTGGCCTCAGTAGCTCTCCTTTTGTAGTCGCCAAGCGAACAACTCTCACGACACCACCTTTGCCAGGGATGACCTCCGTCACTCTTGCCAGCGGCCAGTCTAGTCTCTTCGTGTTGTCACTGGCTACCAGTACTACTTCACCTACACAGGGTTTGTGATGACTTTTCCTAATGTGGTTCTTCTGTATTAGCTGTCCAAGATATTCATTCCTGAATCTTACCCTTAATGTTTCCTTTACTTTCTGTCTGTACCTGAATCTTCTGTCAAGTTTTATGTCCTCGATCATGTCGATATCGGGCATTCCAATCTCCTTGACTTCCTGTAGGAACATTGCAGGGGTGATAGCCATCAAGTCTTCTCCATCATTGGACAGGTAAGTAAGTGGTCGTGAATTCATGACAGCTTCAATGTCACACAGAACAGTCATCATTTCTTGGTACGACAGACATGACCTTCCCAGAACTTTCCTGAGCATTTGTTTGAGGACACCAATCAGCCTCTCCCACCATCCTCCCCACCATGCTGCAGTGGGAGGATTGAATTTCCATTTCATTTGGTGTACAGAACTATATTCAGCAATTTTATCCCACTGAATTGTCTCCAACATATTGCAGGTGCCTTGAAAGTTTATCCCATTGTCACTATAGACAATCATTGGCCTTCCACGTCTGGACACGAAGCGCCAAAAAGCTTCGAGGAATGTTGCAGTAGCCAAAGATGTTACTAACTCCAGGTGTACTGCACGAAAAACCGCACACGTGAACAGACAGACCCAGGCTTTCTCTCCACCTTTCAAAATCAGAGGCCCGGCAAAGTCGACCCCTGTTATTTCAAAAATTGAGGCTTCTCTTACTCTGTCTATGGGGAGATGAGTTTGTTCTGCTTCAAGATGTTTTCCATGGTACCTCCTGCAGACAACACATGTTTTAATTGCACCCTTCACCGTTCTCCTTCCTCCAAGGATCCAATATTTCTGTCTGAGCCCACTGAGCAGAATCTGGGTTCCAGCATGACATAAGTCTTTGTGCTTCTCCCTAATGAGAGCGTGAACTGCTGTATGCTTCGCAGGAAGGATAGCAGGACAAAGGAAAGCATAATCATCTTTGCGCGATATAATTTTCGTTTTCAGTCTCATCACTCCCTCATCATCCATGAAAACACATAGTGAGTTGAATCTTTCATCCTTTTCACCAACAAAACACTCCTTTTGTATGAACTTCATCACGACTTTTTCTGCTTCTGTGGTTTCTTCAATGGATAGTTCGGTAGTTCTTCTATTATTTTCCTGTCGACAATTATACAGAAACCTCAAGATCCATCCTATCATACGAACTGTTCTACGGAAACTTGAGAAATAGTCAAGGTGCCATTCTTGGGTATTGGACTTGTCTTCTAACACCGTCATAGTGTTGACTTTCTTTTTTCTTTCTTGGAAGACTTCATCATCGTTTGTTGAAATTTCGGAGCTAGGCCATTGTGTAGTGGATTGTTTTAGCCATTTTGGCCCTTCCCACCATCTCTGTTGAAGTAACTGTTTTGTGCTACATCCCCTTGATGCCAGGTCAGCCGGATTCATGGTTCCTGGAACATGCCCCCACTGTTCTATTCTGGACAGTCTTCGAATTTCTTGCACTCTGTTCCACACGAAGGTCCCCCAAGGTTCGTCTAACTTGATCCAGGACAACACAGTCGACGAGTCACTCCAATAATAAGTAACTATTTCTTTTGCAGTTAATGTTGGCAGTACTGACGTCACTAGTCGAACCCCTATTGTAGCTGCTAATAATTCCAGGCGTGGTATGGTGATACTCTTCTTGGGTGCCACTCTTGTCTTGGCTTGTACAAATCGTAGCTCTATATTGTCAACCCTCTGTATTCGCAAGAATATAACTGCAGCATACGCAGTTTGACTGGCGTCGCAGAACACGTGAAGAGATATATCTTCAACCGACTGGACACTACCGATCAAACATCTAGGAATCTTAATCTCAGACAGCTGAGGTAGTTCTGCCAACCACTTCATGAATCTTCTCTTTGTCGTTTCGTCTACTCTGGTGTCCCAACCCAAGTCAGTGGCCCATAGTTCTTGCAAGATTAATTTTGGACAGAGAAATACCGGACATGCGAAGCCAATAGGGTCAAACACCTTATGTGCAGCTCCTAGTATAGCTCTTTTAGTGATTACATCATATTTGAAATCGTTAACATGAGTTAGATTCAGTTCAATGGTATCTTCTCCTTTATTCCAAATGAGCCCTAGCACATGAGTCAGATTTTCAGCTGTACCATCCTGAGAATACTCCCACCCTCGGAGATTGAAAGAAGCCTTATCCATTATTATGCTTGCCTCTCGCATGAATGAATGAAGGTCATTTCTGTTGTTAACACTAATAGCACAGTTATCCACATAAAAACATTCTTCCAATCTTTCTATTGTTGAAGTTGAGTAGGAACTATTATCGACTGTTTGTCTCAACTCGTTCAAGTGGAGTTTGATGGTTGCCGACAATAGGAACGGAGAACATGCAAGTCCAAAGACAACTCTATTGTGACGGAACACTTCTACCTTCCCTGTACATTCCTTTTCCCACCAAAGGAATCTCAGAAAATCACGGTCTCTAGGATTGACACTTATTTGAAGAAATGCTTTTTCTAAATCAGCCGTCACACCGATCTCATTTTCTCTGAACTTCAGTAGCGAACTAGGGATCAACTCTATGAAGTTAGGCCCTTTTTCAATACATTCGTTCAGAGATGGAGCGTTTCTCTGTTTCGCCGAGGCATCAAAAACAGGCCTGATCTTGGTGGTGCTGTTTTCTTTGAAGACAGGTCGGTGAGGTAGATAGTGTCCACTATTCTTCAGTTCTTCTTCAGGTACCCTCTCGATGATTCCTTGCTCCAACCAACTTCGTAAGACATTATCGTACTCCTGATAATGTTGTTCAGCTTGTAGTTTCTTTGTAGTGATTTCTAATCTGTGCTGAGCAATTTCTTTGTTGTCAGGGAGAGGTGGATGTTGTTCACTCCAAGGCAGACACACTTCATATCTGTTATCTTCATTCAGTCGTGCAGTCTCAAGGAAGTTATTTCTAACACGCTCATTCCTCTCGACGATAGATTCTTTCACAACAGGGTCAGTAATTCCAAGAATTTCTAAGTCCCAGAGATCAGAAATTCTTGTATGTTGGGAAAACAATGATGACACTAATAATGATGCCGAATCCCTTTGGGCCTTGTTACCTATGACTTTTCCCATTAGTGTCCACCCTAGGGAAGTCTCCACCAAAACTAGGCCACATTTTAGTTGATGTTTCCTCCCAGTGAGCAGTTCACCCGCCTTATCGGCCCCAATCAGAATCTGCACAGGCCCTCTCTCTCGTACATCAGTTAAACATATTTTCAGATCCCTTATCTCCTCACTCCAAGAACCATTCTTAATATATGGGACATCTTCACAAATTATCTCTTGGCTTAAAACTTCCAGCTCCTTGGAATAGTTTCCCTCCAATCGCTTTAAACTTATTCTGTAACAGTCGTGTTTTGCTTCTCGAGAACGTACTCCACCAAACAAGGAATGTATTAACGTTTCCTTCCTGATTGACTGATACCCCATTTCTTCGGCTAGGTCACGTGCAATGTAGGATTTAGTAGACCCAGTATCAATGACAGCTCGTACAGTTTTTTGTTTACCCTTTCCTTTAACGACAACTGCCAGGGTTTGCAAGTACACCTCAGGAGAACAAGACACATTAGCTAAAGCCTTATCCACATTATTGCCATCCTGGTGAACCAAATTCCTGTCTCCCTCGTAATTCTGCTTGGACACACTTTCATTTTCTTTGTCACGGAGCTTATAACACATTAATACCACATGTTTACCACCACAAACAATGCACCTGACAATCGATTTACAAGCTCTACTTGCATGGCCCTTCTTTAAACAATTGAAGCAACAGTGTTTATCAGTTAAGATTTTCCTTTTCTCCCCTACAGTCATTTTTTGTGCTTTAATGCACTCTGGGCTCGAATGAGGTTTAAGACAAAAAACACACTCCGGTCTCTTAGAAACATCAGCAAACAAAGCAGAAGCAGTAGGTATATTTGGTTCAATGACATCCCTTGGTTTCTTGTCTCCCTTAATCTTAGATCCTTGGGATGTGCTAATACTAAACCCTTTCATAGCCAATGAAATTCTTTCTTCACTTACTACTTCATTTTGAAGAAAAGCCATAAGCTGCTGCAAACGATCTTTGGATACGGAATCACACCTGAAGGAAGTATTCCTCTGCCATGCTCTTAATAGGTCTTCTGGCAAAGATGATTCAATTAGGGGATACAGCATTGCAGTACATTTTTCTGTAGTAACTCCTAAACTTTCCAGCGATCTGAGATGTGACTCTAATTTATCATACAAGCTACTCAGTGTTGGCCTTTCTTTGGAATTGACTGCATTCGTCAATACTAGTTTGAGCAATTCACGAACATAAACTTCCACCTGCAAGTCCTCTCTACCAAATCGAGCTTGAAGACTCTCTATAGCTTTGTCATAATTCTCGGCAGTGGGTGGAAAACTAGTAACTAATTCATATGCTCTGGAACCTTCTGTCATAGCCTGAATTAAATATTGGAATTTATCTTCCTTCCCAATGTCCTCATCCTCGTGAATTTTACGGAACTGGCTCCCAAAATATAACCAATCAATTATTTCACCAGAAAATTTCTTAAATTCTATTCTTGGAAGTCTATATTTCTTTTTATCACAAACATTGTCATTCACTACACTTTGCGGAGGGGCAATGGAAACAACGGGATTCATAAAACGTGTTGCTTTTGTTCTACAGCTAAGGAATTTGTGTTTGTAATCATCAGCTGATTCACATTCCGTTTCTATTTCGTCAACCTCACACTCGTCGTCCATCATCTGTTGAAATATTAATCCATCTAAATTAGAGATATCATCATACTTTTCTTGAAGGATTTCAAGTTGCACTTGCACTTTTTCCGTTTCAGTTTGATCATCTTCTAACAATGCCATTAGTTGATTGTGTGAGCGCGTAAATAACCGCCGCTTTACGGTTCTTTCTTTAGCGAGTCTTTCCATCTTCTTTCTTCACGGGAGCCTTTTACTATGAATGAGTCCTGTCACGGTCGCCATAAAATGTTAGGTTCACTTCTTAATAAATCACATAGACTCCTCTAGGATGCATATTTTATTATTTGTTGTGGAAAGATTCACAAGACACACACCATATTGTTTTTGACACTGAACTTCACTGATATCAAAGACTATGTCAAAGATACTGCACTACACTCTTGTGCTTACTGCCAACACAACACTGGCTTTAAAAGTAAAACAAGCTGACTTACAGAACCTGATGACCATAATGTCCAACAGAAATTTAACCCCAGTAATTTTAGAAGACCCTATATTAATAACTAACCAGAAAAGCACATTACATTATGGCTGTTCACGAACTGAGATCTCATATTCACAACAACATATTCATCGCACAACATACTCCAATAATAGCGATACATAATTTTAACCACCCACAAAAATAATTCCCATTAATACTCAAATATGCAAGTTATGTAGTCGTAGAGATATCATAACACAAACAAATACAATAAAAAACACAATACCCTTACAATTACATTACATTACACATACTTGCATTTCATCGAACAGACCTGTCCCATACCAAGCCAGTTCGGATCGTGCAAGTCCTATATACAACCTGCCCAGGGATCAAACCAAGAAAGAATCCCATACTTCAAACCTAGCTAACCCCAGACAGTAGATATCTCCACGTAAAACACTCCTACATATTCGCTTTAGTTCAAAATTACAAGGAAAGCAACTAATAAACATACGATCCTAACCTTACTTTAGCAAACAAAACAACGCCTGAATTACCCCACCCTACAAATCTAAATCAAAATCTAACGTTAACACATGCATACAGACATGATTTGCACAACATATACGCTTATCCCAGAACGATTGCAGTATAATGTAAGTTTAAGAACAAAAAATTACAAATCGCACACTGCAATAAAAACACTTCAAAACAAACACTTACCTTGAATGAATTTGGGAAGAATTCCTAGCCAAAAAATAGTGACATGCATGTTAAATGTGCCTTTGGCACCACACTAGGGTCATAGGGAGGGCAGATTTCCATAGGTTAGCCCTTTTAATCGGACTACACTTTGCCATAACACCAGTAGGCGTGACATTTCCATAATAAATAATTTACGAGGACAGCATATCACCACAGAATATCATGCAAAGAAACATACAGGAACACAACAGTCTTCTTAAACACCAACACTGCCTCGACACCTGAAATTTCGACAAAAACATCATGCACAACGTAGCCCAGAACTGCATACGTCACCACCTGCTTGGCTCGAGAACAGGGAGCTAATTTACAAAAATAGGCACAAAACATCAGGCTACCAGCTTCCGACGGGGCTCCAGGATGCCTTCACACGCAGCATATAGGCTATCAGAACATTAAGAAATCCCATTTCCCATGCCAAGAACACATGTCAGACACTCACCGGGCTTCATCTTCAGTGGGGATGTTGCACACAAACAGGATAAAACTACAGCAGGAAACACCTCGCTTATAACAGGACACTTACAGCATTCCACATGTACATTCAGAGGCAACCATGAAACAAAACAAACGACAAGGATTAGCTTTACACAACATTACGTGCACTTTCCTGACAAAATCACACCAACAACTGACCCATCGGCATTAGAGGGGTCCATAAAACTGACTGTGGGTACTGGGGAGGGGATAGTTACGGAAGTGAACATGAGCAGGATCTGCTACCAAAATGCTACCCCACCTCAACGGCACTGGCCAGCAGCACGTTGGTAACTCGATAGCCAACGCTTTGCTTACCAGTATGAGACGAGTACGGGAGCGTGGATGGGCCAACTTACCTGTATTCAGATGGTCCGGGTCACTTCCGCAGCAAAACCACCTCCAGAAGACAAGTCCCGACAGAAGAGCTCCAAAAGGGGTGGAAGGAAGAAGGAGAAGGGGACAACACACACAGGCTATCGTACAAACACCCCCCAAAAACCAACAGAACACCCGTCGGTGAAATAATGCCACAACAAAAGATATTAAAAATGGATAAACCAAAGGTTTAATATTAAAAATTTAAAGAAAACCTTCACTATAAACTGAACATGCATCAACCAACACAAATTTCCAAGAAGGCCAGATAGCGCCTAACATGCTTGCTTGCAAAGCCAAGAAGAGGAAAGACTTAATTTAAAATAAAATAAAAATATTAAACCGCCCAAAGGTTAAAATAGAAATGACATGCACAACACAATGAGAAAGGGCTTGATAAATTGCAAGGAAATGCAATCACGATCCGACATGCAGATGTTGAGGCCATGCCAAAAAAATAAGGATAGAAATTAAATTAAATTTTAATTAAAATAAATTAAATTGGATAGAAAATAAATAAATAAATGATATGCACGCCGGCGAAAAACACAAAGACATTTACCAAAAATCACAAAATTAACACTAACAGGATTACATTAAAAAAAAGGATTAAGTGAATTCACAACACGTCTGCTTTTGAGACCCGCGCCAATCGACTGCCAACGAGACCATAATGCATCACGGTAACAACATGGCCACACAAAAACATGCCAGATCGAAATTACGGCAAACAATTAATAAAATAAATTTTATCATCAGCGTAAGGAAATGTACGGCGGAAAACAATTACATTTAAAAACTATTACAAGTGTAAAGGGCACGGATCATGAATAAATTAATTTGAATACAATATCAATCATAAGATTGGCAAACGAAAATAAATAATAATTTAAACGTGAAATAAACTAATAAATGTGTCTCCAGAAGGTAAACAAAAAAATAAATAAGAAACTTAATATATATAAGGAAACGTTATTAAAACGAAAAAGAAATTTTAGACCTACAAGCGAGAACACAACAGAAGATCAACATTCGTACACGGCCAAACTGGGAGCTCCCAAAATAAAATAATTAGATAAATTAAATTTAAAAAAAACGTACCTTACATCCTTCTCAGAGGAGACACACTGAAAACCAAAAAAAAAAACTAACATGTTTTAAATAAAATAAAATATGGCACTAGATTGCCCTGAAGAAGCCCGCCCAGCACATGCTTCGTTTAGGTCACAAGCGAAGGTACGCATCGAGATGCAATCACATTTCACACGTCTAAACGATGAAATTCACAACCTGAAGACCACAGGCAATTTCCAAGTAGAAATGGCATTCATATCTTCTCTTGAATATATTTATATTTCGAAGAGGATGGGGGAGGCAACCGCCCCCCCATCAGCGGAGACACCTTTCACGAGCAGTCCTTCTTATTTCTCTTGGCGACCACTAATAGCGACTCCCAAAGTGGCGGAGAATTATTTTTGCGTGTCATTTTCGAACTGTATACATGTAAATAAATTTGTCCAATCACGGAGTGACACCTCAATACAACAATGTCATAAATAAGTTCATAATTTGGCGGTATCAAGAATACACACCGTTCTTTGTTTTATGACGTAGAATCATAATTGTTTTTCACTTATGTCACGAATTGGTAGAGTTTTAAAGGAAACACCAACGCACTCTATTGGTGAATAAGCAGGAACTACTTGGAGGAAGCCGAAGTCCGAGAGCAGGAGCCATCTCGCGTTGACCAACGGAACCACGACAACAGGCGGTCGGTTCAAATGTCATGAAGTATGATGCACCGGAATATACATGATTGAAAACGAAGAGACGTGCACTTGCACGTATCAATTATTATTGTTTGAGTCTTCAGTCTTTTGACTGGTTTGATGCAGCTTTCCATGCCTCCCTGTCCTGAGCTAATCGTTTCATCTCTACATAACTACCACACCCTACATCTGAGGCAATCTGTTTAACATATTCTAACCTTGGTCTACCCCTACAGTTCTTGTCCTCGACCCTTCCTTCCATAACTAAGCTTGCTATTCCTGGGTGTCTTAGTATGTGTCCTACAAACCTATCTCTTCTCTTCATTAGCAGTCGCCAGAAACATCTCTCCTCTCCCACTCGTCTTAATACCTCTATGTTTGTAACCCTATCTACCCATCTGATCTTCATCATTCTCCTGTAACACCACATTTCAAATGCTTCTATTCTCCTCTTTTCTGCTGCACCAATAGTCCAAGTTTCACTTCCATAGAGCGCCACGCTCCAGACAAAGGCTTTCAAAAATTACTTCCTAATACCTAAATCTATATTCGATGTCAGCAGATTCCTTTTTTGTAGAGAAGCTTTCTTTGCCTGAGCCAACCTACTTTTTATATCCTCTTTGCTTCGTCCATCATTGGTTATTCTACTTCCTAAGTAACAGAAGTCTTCTACTTCCTTCAGCTTTTCACCTGTCAATTTGATCTCCATAGAGGTTTCTGATTTATTTCGGCTGCATTCCAGTATTTTTGTTTTACATTTATTAATTTTCATCATGAATTCTTTCTGTAAGACAGAGTCCATACCATTCAAAAACTCATTCAAATCCTCAGGCTTGTCGGCCAAGATGACTATGTCATCAGCAAATCTCAGAGTTGAAATTATTTCTCCTTGAATCTTCACTCCCACTTTAAATTTTTCTCTAATTTCCTTCGTTGCTTGTTCAATGTAAAGATTGAAATGTATGGGTGATAAGTTGCAGCCTTGCCTTACACCTTTCTGAATACCAGCTTCTCTCTCATGTCCTTCAACTCGAATGACTGCTGTCTGGTTTCTGTATAGATTGTATATCACCCTCCTATCCCTGTACTTTATTCCAATCGATTTCAAAATGTCAAACAATTTAGTCCAATCAACGTTATCAAAAGCCTTTTCTAAGTCTACAAAAGCCATGAACGTTCTCTTATCTTTCCTTATTCTACCTTCCAAAATCAGCCTAAGACTTAGTACAGCTTCCCTTGTTCCTACATTTCTCCTGAAACCAAACTGGTCTTCACCCAACTCCGTTTCTATCTGGCTTTCAATCCTCTTGTAAATTATCCTAGACAGGATCTTTGAAGCATGAGTAATCAAGCTGATTGTACGGTAATCTTCACATCTGTCAGCTCCCACTTTCTTTGGTATAGGGATGATTACATTATTTTTGAAATCAGGGGGTACCTCACCTTTCTCATAAATCCTACACACCAAGTGAAATAACCTGATCAGACCTTCATCTCCTATGCAGCGTAGCAACTCAATCGGTATATCATCCATGCCTGGTGCTTTGTTCCTGCTTAAGTCTTCCAAAGCTCTATCAAATTCTGATCTCAATATTAATTCTCCTTTCGCATCCTCATCAATTTCCTCCTCCCTTTCCATTATATGATTCTCAATCTCCTTTCCCTTATACAAACTCTCTATGTAAGCTTTCCATCTCTTAACCTTTTCTTCCCTATCTGTTAGAGGCTTTCCATTTGTGTCCTTAATATTACAGCACTTAGTCTTCTTTTCCCCAAAAGTATTCTTAATCCTTCGATAAGCTGTGTCTACTTTACCTAATTTCAGACAATTTTCTATACCTGCACATTTCTCTTTCAACCATTCTTCTTTCGCTTCCTTGCACTTCTTGTTAACCTCATTTCTCAGACGTCTGTATTCTGCTTTCCCCTTCTCATCTCTTACATTCTTGTGTTTCCGCCTTTCATCCATCAATTCTAGTATATCCTGAGTGATCCACGGTTTTCTACCTATTCTTTCTTTCCTACCAATGTTTTCTTCTGCGGATTTTGTTATTTCATTCTTCAAAAGTGCCCATTCGTCTGCAATTGAAGTTTGTTTAGGGTTTTTCATTAGTCCTTCCTTTATACTCTTCTTGAATCTTTCGTTTACATCCTTCTCTTTCAGTCTGTCTATTGCCCACCTTTTTGGCTTTTGACTTTTCTTCAGTTTCTTCAACTTTAATCTGCATTTCATTACGACCAGATTGTGGTCAGAGTTTATGTCAGCACCAGGATATGCTTTACAATCCAAAATCTGGTTTCGAAACCTCTGCTTGACCATAATGAAGTCGATTTAGTAACGCCCTGTATCTCCTGGTCTCATCCATGTGTATATTCTTCTATTGTGGTTATTGAATAAGGTGTTAGCTATGACCAACTCATGCTCGGTGCAGAATTCTACCAGCCTGCTTCCTCGATCATTCCTTTCACCTAATCCGAAATCCCCTACTATTTTCCCTTCTCTCCCTTTTCCTACCACAGCATTCCAATCTCCCATTACTATAACATTTTCATCACCCTTGATATACCTCAGAATTTCGTCTATTTCTTCGTAGACCTTTTCAACATCCTCATCATCAGCTTGACTGGTAGGCATATAGACTTGTACCACTGTGGTGCAGGTAGGTTTAGTATTGATTTTTGCTACAATAATCCGTTCACTATATTGTTCATAATATTCCACCCGCTGTCCAAGTTTCCTACTCAATATGAGGCCAACCCCTGCTTGGGCATTGTTTGATTTAGTGCTAATGACCCTATAGTCTCCTGACCAAAAGTCCTTTTCTTCCTGCCAGCGCATTTCACTAATCCCAACCAAATCCAACCTCAACCTATCCATTTCCCTTTCTAAGTTTTCTAACCTTCCACTTCCTAGCAGACTTCTAACATTCCACGCTCCGATCCGTAGAATGTCAGATTTCCTCTTTGTCACTTCTGTGATGTTAACCCCCTCTCGAGTAGTCCCCACCCGGAGATCCGAACGGGGGACTAGTTTACCTTCGGATTGAAATTTTACAAGGGAGGAGGCCATCATCACATGTAATTATGCATATAGAGGTGCATATCCTCGGGAATAGCATACGGCTGTAATTTCCCGTTGCTTTCAGCCGTGCAGCAGGACGCAGTGTAGCCATTATTTGGCTTATATTATCAATATCTTAACCGTCTATAAGACTAGTAAAGAATTGATTTATTCTGAAAGGCTGCTACTCCCTTTCAGAATAAGTAAAGAGCAATTCTACTAAACAAAAATACTAACCTTCTACCGTACTAACAATTAAATACCAAAATTCTACTAACGAAAAAAATACTAAAGTTCCACCAACAACAAATACTACCACTAAAACAGTCTGTCACCAGGCACACTCACATGCACCCTCACACATCACAGTCTACTGAAACAATGAACTATAACTAATAAACAATGCAACTGCTACCAGACACACTCACACACCACAGTCTAATAGAACAACGACATATATCTAATAGAAAAACTAACTACCTACTTACAACTAAAACTAACTACATACGTACTGTACTGTTATTTGAATTGACAATATTTACAGTAATAATAATAATAATAATAATAATAATACTATTAAATTTTTATTAAACCCGAATTTATGTAATTAAGTACAGTTCACCTTAATCAGTCGACTGTACTATACCGATAATGTAATGAGACCTATATTAGACGAGGTGTTTGCAGTATATTCAGCTATGGTAGCAAAATGATCATTAAAAATTCTTGCGACACTTTGTGGGTCATTGATCTTCTTGGAGTCTCCTGATAATGTTATGTTATCTACTGCCGGTTTTGTATGCCTGCTTTCATTTTTTTCCACATAGCCCTAGTTTTATTTTTAGGTTCCAGGATATAATTAACATTTGACATTCACTTTGCTAATTTTATAACTTTGTTAAGTATGGTCTTATAGGTCTTGAAATACATGTTAAATTCATTAGAGGTTTCGTGTGAACCTTGAAAATCGTGGAGGAAACGCTTTCTTTTGCATGAAGTAATTATTCCAATAGTAAGCCATTGTTTTGATGGAGAAGAAACTTTCAGTCTAACACTCTTCAAAGGAAATGCAATATCGCATATATCTCGCATTCATTACTGATGCCGTCATATAAATGACCGTAATAACCTTGAGGTAGAAACACGTTCGATTTAGAGCGCTAGGAACTTACCCGAAGCAATACTAACAGGAAGAGCGAGCAACGAGTTGATCCGAACTTCGATACGAGCCGATTAGGGATTGAGGCGCCGCGTGCAAGCATACGGCGCAGCGTGAGTGTTAGCACGCTGTACATCGTTCGCCGCGTCTTCGGCCACAGTTGGCTAAATTCGCCGCCTTGAGACACGTTCGAATTAGCGATTAGCGCGCCACAACAGTTGCGCAAGTAGGCCTACTGTTACATCGCAGAGAAACGCAGTTCAGTCTTCTCGAATCTCAATGACTTCGTCCTTACGCATTGCGTCGCATCAGAACTCGGCCGCGTGCAAGCATACGGCGCAGCGTGAGTGTTAGCACGCTGTACATCGTTCGCCGCGGTTGGCTAAATTCGAGCTCGCTCGAGCATGTAGCGAGGAATCGATATGGAAGATGATCGATCGTATCGATCGCTAAGCATCTGCGCTCGAAATTCCTTTTCTGCCTTGAATCATCCTTAACGAGCGTATGACGTCTTTTTCCTACGTTCTTAAATATTAATGTCGCATAACCATAACAAATAGAAATAAATGGTTCGACGGACATTGTTGTGAAGAGCTTCTTGAAGACGGGCATCGCAAATGTATTGGACGGAAGTCAGGATGAAGCAGTATGGGATGATGACCAGAATGATGCACACGAGAGTATCTCGGAGATTGGCATCAGTGACGGTAGTGACAATGAATAGGGCGAGTACCGTATGCCAGTTGCCTTGCTTCAATAATGCAAATTTTGTGTTTTTTCGGGAATACGATAATTCCCCGCGTATATCTCGCACCGAAAAGTTTCACACATATTTTCGGTCAAAAAAGTGCGTGATATACGCAAGCAAATACGGTATAGGGTAAAGTAAGGTAATTTGGTGATAATTTTATATTATAGCAATATTAAGTATAAATATACATTATTTATTTACTTTAAATTCAATGTATCATAGAGAACAGACCGTTAGCTACAGGTTTTGATCATCAATGTCTTCTTGTAATTATTTTTTATTGAAATCTATGTCATTTTGTACAACTCACTTGAGTAAGGTTATTTGGTGATACATATATGTAATTTGGTGACAGTAGGAAGGTAATTTGGTGATAGTTGTCTAAACATGTTTTTACTTTCTAGAGTTGTTTAACTACATTCCACAGGAGTTTTTGTCTTATGATGAGTTTTCACAACACCCGTCACACATGTACACGATTACATCGTCGTCAATATCAGGCTTTCGTTTCATGTTGTCTTTTTTCCGGCATTTTACCGTAAGGTAATTTGGTGACAGTCTATTTTCTTAAAATAATTATGAAATTTGTTAATTTACACTACCTACAACTCTAATATCTATTAAATTCTCATTCCTTTAAACATTTAAAGAAATCAGACTCGAAATCTGATATAAAAATATAAAATAACAATATTGTGGCCTACCATCAGCTGAGTAGAAAATGCTTAAATATTTCGGTATTATCCTAAGGTTTGTGTCTAAAATGTCTGTGGTATCGAACTCTTCTCTCACTGTTAAAAATAAATCACTTTCTTAGGAATAGATTGACACAAAGACTAACTAAAATAAACGATATATTGACACACTAAATTTCACTTGAAGAGAACACTGTAATTAAGACGTCAGCACTTGTCAATTCACTGCCACTAAGTGTTACAAAATCGCATACCTCAGTAAGTGGAAGGGTCTAAGGATTATATGTGAGCTCAGAGCAAAGGAAAAACCCAACACTCCCTTCAAACAACAGGCGAGCTCAAGAATAGAATAGGTTTTGTGGTGGCATTCTTTTAAAAGTTTGTCGCCAAATTACCTGTCTCGCCAAATAACCTTACTTCACCCTACAGTGGAATCTGGTTAGCACGTTCTCGGTTACGACGTTTTCCCGTTTAACGCGATGATTTTCTCAAGTCCTACTCCCATTGCTGCTAAATACATGTTGATATATCCCCTTAATACGTTTTCTATTCCCGCTTACGACGATCAAATTTTCGTCGCGTGGCGTGATTTATACCGCCCGTACGCACAGAACGCAAGACAGAGACTTGTTTCTTTAAACAAGGTCACGTTGCGTATTTTGTAGCGCATTGTATTTTCGTCAGCTCTGAAAGCATTCTTTGTCCACCCCTAGTGGAATGGGAGCCCGGCCGCTTTGAGATAACATTCCTGGTCAACAAGCGGACGAGGGTTGCGACATGAGTTACTCTAAAGCACGGGTTAAACCAAGTGCTTTACAACAATACATAAAAACTATAATACAAACTATGAGGTGCGTTCAAAAATTAACGAGCGGAGGCTGTAATGCGCAAACCGGTGACGACATCGGCTAATCGTGGCGTGTGTAACGAGGTGTGGTTCCGACCGGAGCGTGGAAGGTCACAGCCCGTCACTAGAGGGCACGCGTGCATGTCACGTGACGATACAAAGCGAGCAGCAGCATGCATTGTGATAGCTCTTAACCTTAATTATCTTCTGTTGGGCGCCACTCATTACTATAATGATAAAATGTAGAATACACAAGACAGTATTCCCGGGTAGTAGGACAATAAGCTTGATTTAACAGCAATTCACTTTACCCTTCCCTCTCCTATAATCAGATGACTTAAAAATAACGGTAAAAAATAATCTCAGCACAATGTGATTGCAAGATAACTTTATAACGCTTTATAAATTGAACTACTCTTACTTATCGGAAAGCGCCGTACATTACTGTCTATCATAGTGGACCTTGTCTTACTTGTACTTTAATTTCCATCTACATACGTATTTTTGCGTGTGCCTTTATATATAACCCCAAGTTTACGAAAACCTTTCCGTAATGTAACAGAATGTGAATCCTTCCTGGGGTTTAATTCTATTCACGACTATATAAAGCAGCTGGTTGCATTTTTATCAATATGCATCAATTCAATGCAGAATAATCAACTAATAAACTTTTCACAGAGTATCAATCTCCCATCTCACTGCCACCTAGATCCGTATTGGTTTCAAACCCATTACAAGTTCTGCATTCTGCCGTGTCGCTTCTAGTCCATTTTATAACATATGACACAAGGCCACTAGACAACCGCCTAAGTACTACATCCACACTATATATCTGGGCACTTTCCGATTATAAAAACATAAACTATAACTATATACATATACAATAATGAACCGTGATGAGGAGTGTCTGTGCATATCTATGACCTGTCACAGCATCACTCGTCCAACGCTGCCAGTCGCATTGAAAACAGTGACATTGTAACATTTTTAATGAGTTAACAAAACGTGGTGATGACTATTGTGGTTCAATAAAACAAACATGATATGAATAAATAATATACACTGTGGTGTGACCTTACCTGTGATAGTGTAATATAATAAGTTGTTGAGCGCCAGATTCCTATTTAAGATAGTGAATCGAAATTTATTGATTTAACCTCGGCTATCAGCAGTAGAGTCGAAACCACTTACCCGGGCCGTAGTGAGACAAAGTCATCTAACCAATCCGTATTTAATCAAGGAGTATGATTGCCTTAAAGTACCAACTACAATGAAAGAAATAGGCATTACGTTAAAGGAAATGAATTTATTTACTCAAGAACAAAATACTAATAAAACAGAATAGTGATAGTCACACAATTGAATTTAAAATTACTCAATGCGGCAATTAATTATTTAAAAGAAAATGAATATTAAAATGAATTGAAAGTTAAATGAAGTTAAATTATAATAGAGACGATAGTTTTATTGAATTGTTGGCTCACCCAGTCGAAGATTCGTCATATTTAAGAAATGATCGATGATCTCCATGTTACGTCGCTTATGTTTAAAAAAATGATGTGATATCTCATTTACTATGAAATATCCTCATTAAGTACGTTGCCATCTGTAGAAAGACTCTTGATCAGGGATATAACCCATTATGTATTGATATAGATGTCGGCAAGACATCGTTCAGTGTCGACTCTCGGTGCTCAGTCCATTAGGACCCAGAAAGCAAGGTTACAACTTCCTTCCTTCATTAAGAGCTGTAGATTAATGCCATTCTTGTCCGATGTTGCAGGTACAAATACTAATGACTTCCTTGTCACGTGGTGTCACAGCTTCCCTCTCTCTTAGCCTTCTCCATTCTTGACTCATAACTTGCAATATATATTGACGCGTATATACCGTAGAAAATGGCGTGTTGGTTACACCATTGTGGGTTTCTTAACATCTCAGGAAAATGACGCAGTTAGCCGTGGTGTAATTCTTACTACGTCGTTCAGTTTGTGACGCACAGGGTTAGTCCATATCGCCAGTCTTGTTGCAATATATAATACTTCGTCTCTTTACAAGTAATTGTTAATAAAAATCTAATTGAATATAATAATCAAAACCGCTTACAATTATCTGATATAAAAATCATCTCATGGATGTACTAGTTAATAATAATAATAATAACATGATAATAAATGAATAACCCTTTAAATATAACCGCTATGGGATCGAATCGTTACAATCGCCCCTGATATAAATAATTTAAAATAAAATGTAACATTATTTATATCACTACACATCCTACACAAATGAATACAAATGTAAATATTAATACCCCCATAACGACAACATACAAATAATACCCTTCAACAATACATAAAAATATACAAGAACATACTCTTTTCACTTTACATATTTGTACTATCATTTCTCATTCTTCCAAATGTTCATAATGTTCATTCTTCTTTATGTATTAAACGAGCTGTAAAAAATATACATATAAAATGCCCTTCACTTTTATTTTTGACATATATGTCAACGCTGCACTCGTTTATATTTCGGTGATCGTATGCATGACATACAATTTTGGCTTCATCTCTTTTGAACGTAGTTTTTGTATATCAGTCTGGCGTAGAAGTACATTGTTGTAATACCAGCTGATTAACCCATAATAACTATTACAGCACACGATAATAGGATGCAAACAATACAATATTCCTTTCGTCTTTATAAAGGGATTACTCAAATGCAGTAAAATTTCAATAATTGAAGAAAAAAATAACTTAGCAAGATACCTAAGACAATTCCTATTTCAGTGCATATGTCATACATGTAAATATTTCCCCAAATACATAATGACATCGAAATACCTCAAAGCAGTTATTAAACAGTTCATTTAAATATCCAAGTTACTACTCACCTGCCTTCGTGGCTTAATTCTTTCTTAGGCCACGGCCGCCTCCTTCCAAATTAATACTTCCTAAGTCTCCACGACTTCTTAACTTCTCATAAAACCATAATTCCTCTTTACTACTTCTCGAAAACAATAACTTGAATTTTCAAAATCACCAATAAACATAAAATCTGACTTCTCGTTCACTTTATAAAATTTAACTTAGCGTCAAGATATAACTTTACCGTAACGTCATTCCTTACTTACCATAACAAAATGATTAAGACTTGGACAAAATACTACTCAATACCTGAATTACGTATATCACTAAACTATTTCACAAAAACACATGACAAACTCCTCGGAATAAATATTTCGTTCCACAAAATATTAATGCTCTTATACTTTGAACTTAGTCTATTCATGATTTGACTTTTTTGCTGAATGCCTAAAAACCCCCCTTAGTTTTCTCTCAAAACTCTTAATTAAGTACCGTGTCCTCCAAACACCACTTCCTACTTGTTCTGACCGCCTGGACTATAGCTCACTCTTGCTATACCAGAATCTCTCAAAACTCATCGTGACATCACACGTCACATACAAAAAAAACTCCCCTATTCGTGGTATAATCCCACATCTTCGTATTGTTACAGGTCACCTCTTACTGACCAATAACACACTAAATTTCAGCTAAAAAATCTTACATGCTTCGACTAATTCCTTGGAATAATAACATCACACTTAGCTTTCCTAACTATTGTCTTCCTAAAATAATGACAGTGTTCCTGTTGATAGTCAATAACACCGACACTCTTAATTAGCAAATATTCTCCCATAATCACTTCATAAAGCAAGTTCTGAGTTCTAACACAGTTCAGATACTTTCTGCTCTACCAAATTAACTGCGTAAATTACACCTGCCTTTAATTGAAACTTCATTATTACCCCTTAGGTATACTCACCTTACATTACTAACTTATTCTTGTCTTCAAAATATTAAACTTATCTTTACTAACTCCGTATGACATAAATAAAACTTTAATTTCTCGTCTACTAAAAAAAAATGATTTATATTTAAAATCTTAGAAACATCGAATTATAACAAATTCCTTTCACTTCTAGAAAATATTATGCCAACCTTTTAATTATAATTATTATCTTTACTTTAACCTGTGTGTAGGACAACAATCTACCACATCATTAATTCGTTATTATTCATCAGTAACTTTTTACTAAAAGTGGTTTAGCTCGATAACAAGCCTTGTAATATCTTTAAAACGTGCGTAACTGTAACAAAAACTTGGACAATCTTACCTTTGTAATCTCTTATTACCTTGTGTGCATACATCCATATATACTTTAAAAAAAACTCCCTTATTAACTTCACGTAGTCCCGTAGATACCATAAAAAACTCATAACTCAACGGAATATACCTCGCTGACCTACTTCATCCTCCAAAAACTTCTTAAAACTCCATTTGGCATCTTACCAAAAACTTCCTCAAAAAACAACTTCATTTGGCATCTTACCAAAAACTTCCTCAAAAAACAACTTCATTTGGCATCTTACCAAAACTTAAAAACCACATTGCTCAACGGCATTACCTTCGTTGGCCTACTTCTTCAAACTCACGTCCATTTACGTGAAAATACACACATACACACACACATATCTGTCAACAAGTACCAGATGTCCTAATTAGTTACTACTTCCTCATTTCAACCCGATGTTGGTTAATTCATACAACGCATTACCATTAACAATTCTAAACCACTTATAAATTTCTCAACATATATCCGCTGATAACCTCGCTGTCCTCAACTGAAACTTCTTTATTAAATCAATACTTAATTCTTCAACTCACTAGTTTTATTACCACTGTATCATCTTATCTTCACTCACTTTTGAATTAAATCTTTATTACCATTATTCTTAATTATGGTTGCCATAATAATTATTACTTTCTTTCGATTACTTACTTATGTAATAACCTTCCTATTTTTAAAATTTAATTCTCACTTCATCCAACTTACCTGCAGTTTAAGGACCTACATTCAACTTACCTGCATTGCTCAATAGCACGACAACCTTTGTCTTCCAAATTAAATGATTTTAGTCAATCTAAATCAATAAGCGTAGGCACTACGCGCCCCTTACCATCCTAACTTCACGACTGAATTAAAATTACACACAGCAGGTTCCTTATCTACCTCTTTTAAGTCATATTAAACTTCATTACTTAATATTTAAGTCATACGGAAGAGTAACTATCGGTAATATAAATTTACATCACTACTTTCTCTGGCATTTCACCGTTCTTACCATCTTCATCTTCAATTCTATCTCTTTCTAGGGTTCCATTTTCCTCTTTTCTTATAACATTACTTTCTACCTCTTTCGGACTACACTCATCAACAGTAACATTATACTTCGGCTTTCCTCCTATCATTTCCCCAAGTCTGGCTAATTCATTACGCCACTGCACATCATATGCTTTCTTTCTCTCTTTCATTCTGATTTCTTTTTCCACTTACAACTTAATTCTCTTCTCTTTCATTTTACTTCTAAAATATCTACCTACATGTCTTCCCTTCACTTCTCCACTACTAATATTTAATTTTCTCTTTAGCCGTTGCCCATTGCTTCTCCTCTTATCTATCTCTCTCCTCCTCTTAACCTGTTTACTAATTATGTTCTTCTGACTATGACTTAACGCACGCTTCTCTGCCACTAATAATTTCATATTAACTTCCTCTATCACAGGACTAAATTCTTCCCTAGTTTGCCTATCTAATTTATCTATGATTGTCTGCATCTTAATCTCTTGGGTGCTTAGTACTTTCTTTATCTTACCTACTTCTATCCCTATCTTTTCTCTCATCTTCTTCACTTCTTTTTCGCTACATTCTATAGTCTCTTCTACAGCTATCCTGCGTTCATCTAAAATCTCCTTCAACTCTACTATGCTTTCTCCTACTATCTCCTCTGACGCTAATCTATTTTCACCTAAAATCTCGTCTGACTCTAATCTGATTTCACCTAAAATCTCCGCTATTTGCCGTTCCTCACCTAAGATCTCCTCCGATTCCAATCTGCTTTCACCTACAATCTCCAATGACTCTAATCTACTTTCAATTACAGTCTCCACTAATTCCAATTTGCTTTCACCTAAAATCTCGTCTGACTCTAATCTGATTTCACCTAAAATCTCCGCTAATTCCAATTTGCTTTCACCTAAAATCTCGTCTGACTCCATTCTACTTTCAATTATAGTCTCCTTACAGGCTGTCTTTACTGATTCTACTGCAGTTTCCCCTAAAGTCTCTACCACCTGCCTAGTTTCCACTTCTACCAATTTGCTAAAACTTTCACCTTGAGTTGCTATTTTCTCTTCAATCACAGTTACTATTCTTTCCTGAATCCTACTTTCTGCTGCTTCTAATTTCTTATCTACTGTCTTAATAATATCTTTAGCCTTCATCTCTACCTCCTCCTTAATTTCACCTCTGATTTCCTGTTTCACCCCCTGAATACTCTCCTGTAGCATATCATACTTCATACTTAATTCTTCATTGACTTTAACCACACTGTCTAGTTTTACATTATTCTCTTCCAGCTTCTGATTTATTTTACTCATATCCTCTCTCATCTTTTGATTACTCTTATCTAATTTCTCACCTAAATCTCTACTCAATTCCTTCCTACTTTCCAAATTATCTTTCTTACTCTCTTCCATATTTTTATTCATATCTTTATCTAATTTCTCAAATTTATCATTGAATTCCTTCCTACTTTCTAAATTATCTTTCTTACTCTCTTCCATATTTTTATTCATATCTTTATCTAATTTCTCAAATTTATCATTGAATTCTTTCCTATTTTCTAAATTATCTTTCTTACTCTCTTCCATATTTTGATTTAGCCTACCAATATTTTCTTTCATCTCCCTACTATTTTTATTCATCTCCTGACTATTTTTATTCATCTCCCTCAAGATATCAGCTAATGAAATTTCATGGACCTCTAAGGACTTCTGTTTCTCCTGACTACCACTAGTCTCAGGATGTACCTCTGTATTCGTCTCGAGATTTTCCTCTGAATTCATGTCAGGGTTAACCTCAGGATTATTTTCAGGATTACTCTCAGGATTATTCTCAAGATTTACCTCCGACATCTTGGTATTATTCTCTACGCTCTCAACATCGCTACCGCTATCAACCTCCTTATAATTAACTTTCTTGACTGCATCCCTACTTCTCAACTGCCTCTGTTCCTCCTCCGACATCTCGAAGTACACCGTATAACAATTGCCCTTCCAAAATTTCACTTCACTTCACTGTCCCCCAAAAGCACTGACAATTTGCACTGAAATTATACACTCCTCTGACTAAATACCGAATGGTTTTCGTGTCCTACTTTGTGGCGCCAAATGTAACATTTTTAATGAGTTAACAAAACGTGGTGATGACTATTGTGGTTCAATAAAACAAACATGATATGAATAAATAATATACACTGTGGTGTGACCTTACCTGTGATAGTGTAATATAATAAGTTGTTGAGCGCCAGATTCCTATTTAAGATAGTGAATCGAAATTTATTGATTTAACCTCGGCTATCAGCAGTAGAGTCGAAACCACTTACCCGGGCCGTAGTGAGACAAAGTCATCTAACCAATCCGTATTTAATCAAGGAGTATGATTGCCTTAAAGTACCAACTACAATGAAAGAAATAGGCATTACGTTAAAGGAAATGAATTTATTTACTCAAGAACAAAATACTAATAAAACAGAATAGTGATAGTCACACAATTGAATTTAAAATTACTCAATGCGGCAATTAATTATTTAAAAGAAAATGAATATTAAAATGAATTGAAAGTTAAATGAAGTTAAATTATAATAGAGACGATAGTTTTATTGAATTGTTGGCTCACCCAGTCGAAGATTCGTCATATTTAAGAAATGATCGATGATCTCCATGTTACGTCGCTTATGTTTAAAAAAATGATGTGATATCTCATTTACTATGAAATATCCTCATTAAGTACGTTGCCATCTGTAGAAAGACTCTTGATCAGGGATATAACCCATTATGTATTGATATAGATGTCGGCAAGACATCGTTCAGTGTCGACTCTCGGTGCTCAGTCCATTAGGACCCAGAAAGCAAGGTTACAACTTCCTTCCTTCATTAAGAGCTGTAGATTAATGCCATTCTTGTCCGATGTTGCAGGTACAAATACTAATGACTTCCTTGTCACGTGGTGTCACAGCTTCCCTCTCTCTTAGCCTTCTCCATTCTTGACTCATAACTTGCAATATATATTGACGCGTATATACCGTAGAAAATGGCGTGTTGGTTACACCATTGTGGGTTTCTTAACATCTCAGGAAAATGACGCAGTTAGCCGTGGTGTAATTCTTACTACGTCGTTCAGTTTGTGACGCACAGGGTTAGTCCATATCGCCAGTCTTGTTGCAATATATAATACTTCGTCTCTTTACAAGTAATTGTTAATAAAAATCTAATTGAATATAATAATCAAAACCGCTTACAATTATCTGATATAAAAATCATCTCATGGATGTACTAGTTAATAATAATAATAATAACATGATAATAAATGAATAACCCTTTAAATATAACCGCTATGGGATCGAATCGTTACAACATGGAGGCGTCAACCGAAGAGCAAAGAGGTGTTGTTCGGTTTCTGACAGCGGAAGGAGTAGGGGGAACGGACATTCATCGCCGAATGTCACAAGTGTACGGCGAACACTGCATGTCCCTTGCAAGCGCTTCAGGGAAGGACGGGTGTCGTTAGCCGATGATGCCCAGTCTGGGGCACCCCCCTGCATTACCGATGACAATTTCCAGGTGGTTGATGCACTCATTACCCAGGACCGCCGAGTGACAGTGAACACCATAGCCGCCGTGGTCGCTCCACGACAATGCACGACCTCATACGGCCAACACAATCGCGGCACTCCTGCAGAAATTCAAATGGGCGGTTCTCGGCCACCCTCCATACAGTCCAGACCTCTCTCCCTGTGATTACGCCATGTTTGGTCCCCTGAAAAGGGCTCTGCGGGGCCAACGATTCACCTCGGACGCCGACGTCCAGCTGTACGTGCGGAACTGGTTCTCACCGCAGCCCAGGGAATTTTATGAGACAGCCATTCACCGCCTCGTGTCACAGTGGGACAAGTGCCTCAACAGCCAGGGCCAATACCTCTAACATACAGGTACTGGTTTCTGTAATTATGCCTCCGGCTCGTTACTTTTTGAACGCACCTTATATAATACATACATATCATGTATATACAAAATATCACTCATTCACTAGCCAGGAACATGTGGACAATAGGACCGAATGCTGCATACTCTTGTAGATGGTCGGCGGAAGATCCAATTCCTTCAGACTCTTGCGGAGTGTGTGAGGTATGAGGCCGTTGACTGACAAAATTACAGGCACTATCCGGACGTAATTCATCTTCCATATCCTCTTGATTTCCTCCGCAAGCTGTCTATATTTGATAATTTTTTCATTGTGTTTCCGATCAATATTGGTGTCGCTAGGGACTGCTATGTCTATTATAAATGTAGTGCCATCAACCTTATTTACTACTATGATGTCTGGTCGATTGTGATCTATTGTTATGTCTGTCACAATTCCAGTGTCCCAATATACATGGGTTGGTTTTTTAGTGTTGGCACCTTAGTTATAACTGGATAAATAACTCACTTAGATGGTTCCACGTTTCACAGGCTCTCGATGTAGTCCCCACCGTTGCGTACAACGTGTTCCCAGCGATGCGGAAGTCGTTGGATTCCGTTAGCACTGCCCAATCTATTGATGGTACGAAGAGAGCGCTCGGCAGCCTGCTTAACGTCTTCAATGGTACGGAAGCGCTCCCCGCGCATTGTCATCTTCATCTTCGGGATGAGATCATAGTCGCAGGGACTGATGTCGGGAGAATATGGGGGGTGATAGAGGACTTCCCAGCCCCAGCGATCCAACAATGCCGACACAACGCCTGCTGTGTGTGCCCTAGCATTGTCATGCAGAACGATGGGCGGTGTAACCATGTGGTGGCGCCGTTTCCTTCTCAGAGCTCCTCGGAGATGGTCTTGCCGAAACGAACAATAGTACGCCGCATTAACGGTTTGCCCTCGGGGAACAGTATGGCAGCGCTTCCGTACCATTGAAGACGTTAAGCAGGCTGCCGAGCGCTCTCTTCGTACCACCAATAGATTGGGCAGTGCCAACGGGATCCAACGACTTCCGCATCGCTGTGAACACGTTGTACGCAACGGTGGGGACTACATCGAGGGCCTGTGAAACTTGGAACCACACAATTGAGTTATTAATCCAGTTATAACTAAGGTGCCAAAACGTAAAAAAACAACCCATTTTACACAATTCATTTTCGAGGAGGGATGGTGGATGATACTTGTAGTATCAGTTAATTTATATTTCTGTGCGAGTGCATGATGAATGATGCCTGCAACTTGATTGTGCCGTCTTGTATATTCAAGTGATGCTAGTATTGGGCAACCTGCAGTGACATCGTCAATGGTCTCGAGATGAATGGCGCATCGCCTGCATTTGTCTGAAATTACACTGGTATCTTTGATGATGTATTTCTTATAATTTTTTGTAGCAATGACTTGATCTTGGATGGCAATTGCGAATCCCTCTGTTTCTCCAAACAGTCGACCACTTTGTAACCAAATAGACGCGTTTTTATCAATACTCTGTTGGGTTAGGTTGCTGTAGTATTTTCCTTGGAGGGCCTTTTCTCCCCATGCCTTTCTTTTTTCATGTAAGTGTAGTTGCTGGTTGATATGATCATCAGAGGTTGTACGAAGGTTCAATACAGTGTGCTTATCAGCAAGTACAATGGCTTTATGGAGAATGCTGTTTTCCTTCCTTTGATAGAAATATCTTCTACGGGTTTTAATTTGGTTCTGGAGCATAATTTGTGAGTCCAATACTCCTCGACCTCCCATCTTTCGTGGAAGAGTTACCCTTTCTATGCAGGCGTTTGATGATAGTGAGAAGGGTCCTTGTTTTTCTCTGCAGGCTTTCTATTTCTGTTGCTGACCATTTCAGAATCCCAAATGAAAATACTATTATTATTATTATTATTATTATTATTATTATTATTATTATTATTATTGCCTCCGTGGCTTAGGCGGCAGCACGCCGGCCTCTCACCGCTGGGTCCGTGGTTCAAATCCAGGTCACTCCATGAGAGATCTGTGCTGGACAAAACGGAGGCAGACAGGTTTTTCTCCGGGTACTCCGGTTTTCCCTGTCAAAATTTAATTCCAGCAACACTCTCCACTACCATTTCATTTCATCTGTCTTTCATTTAATCATTGCCCCCAGAGGAGTGCGTCAGGCCTCGGCAGCCGGCACAGTTCATATCCCCGCCGCTAGATGGGGGCTTCATTCATTCCATTCCTGACCCGGTCGAAGACTGGAAGCAGGCTGTGGATTTTCATTTCCATTATTATTATTATTATTATTATTATTATTATTATTATTATTATTATTATTATTATTATTATTATTATTATTATTGTTAGATGAAGCTTGCAACTGGCAGGCAGCGTAATATATCCAACGATGTGAAGAATGGCATAGTGGAACTAGAAGAGGCCATTGATTCTATAGCCTATTGTGATCGTACTTCACATGCGGCACACGACGAAGCTCACAAGGTTGTATTGAATTACCTACCGAAGGACATGACCCCCAATTCTAACAGCCGGAACGAAGTTACTTCGGGAACTGGAGCTGCTCAGGAGGGGGATAAGAAGAATGAGACAGAGTCGTCAGGAACATGGACTCCTGTTACATCGAGGAGAGACAGAAGATTGGTAAAGGTTAGAGAAAATGCTGAGAATAGGCAGGAGCATTTTGCTGATAATGTTGACATATCTACCCACCAAGCAACCCCAAACAGACAGAAGAGACCTAGTAGGCCAAGGCGAGCAGCCTTACTGATCAGACCAGCTGAAGGTAAATCATATGCCGATATTCTGAAGGAGATTCGCCAAAAAGCAAACCCTAATGATACAGGAACTGAAGTCCGGTCCATTCGACAAACTAAAGCGGGAGACGTCCTTGTCGAGTTGGGAGCAAGTTCCAGGGATAAAGCAGCTTTTGATAATTCTCTGCGAAATGTTCTGGGGTCCAGTGCTACAGTTCGTAGGCTTGAAGCGAAGGCAACTGTTGAAATCAGAGAACTTGATGCTCTAACTACTTCCGAAGAGGTCATGGAAGCTACCCAGAGAACTATCCCAGAACTCTCTCCAGATACCAAGGTGCTGGTGACGAGGACGAATACGAGGGAAGTGAAGATGGCTGTTGTCACATTAACAACTAGTGATGCAGATGTGCTCTTGAGGCAAGATCATATCACCATAGGATGGGTCAATTGCAGGATTAGACGGAGGATCATGGTATCTCGTTGTTATAGATGTCTGGACTATGGACATGTTGCTAGCAACTGCAAATGCACAGATAGAAGTAAACTTTGCTACAATTGCGGCGGGACAGGTCACAAAGCTAGAGGATGTACGGCCTCAAAGAAATGTGTTCTTTGTGAAGAACGAGGTTTTATCAAAGATTTAGCACATGCTATGGGATCTGGCCAGTGTAAGGTCTTCAGAGAAGCTTTGGACAAAGAAAAGGCACTGAGGTTCAAATGATTCGTATACTTCAGGTTAATCTACATAGAAGTAAGACAGCCAATGATCTGCTATATCAGCTAGTCACAGAGAAGCAAAGCGATCTCTTGCTAATCAGCGAACAGTATAAAGATAAAGAGTCATCTCTTTGGTTCAGTGACACACTTGGCACTTCTGCAATCTGGGTGTTGGATTCTAGAAAAGTTATTATAAAGGATCATGGAAGTTCTGATGGTTATGTTTGGGTGAAGACCAGAAGGGTCACCTATTTTATTGTTTACCTAACTCCTAATGAGGCAATTGAGCACTTCCGCCGCAAAGTAAATTCTTTGGAAGATGCAATTCTAAACGCCACAGATAGTGTCATAGTGGCTGGAGACTTTAACGCCAAAGCAGTGGAATGGGGTATGCCAAGTACAGATTCCCGGGGTAAGTACATTCTAGAGATGGCATCCAGGATAGGCCTTCTAATATTAAATATTGGTACAGTTCCAACTTTCCGTCGTCCAGGATGTGAAGGAACAATTCCGGATGTCTCCCTGGCATCAGAAGTAATTGTGCCATTCATTAAGAGATGGAAAGTGTTGGAAGATTATTGTGCTAGCGATCATCAAAAAGGGTTTGAACAATGGTGTTCATAATATCAGCCTTTGACTTTGAATCAAATGTTCAAGGACGGGAAGTACCTCCCCAGAAATGTCAACGGAGGAATGTAAATAGGATTAGCATGGACAAGTTCAAAGATATCATTGGGAAGGGTGCAGAACAGATTCGAAGTGCTGAAGCACGGAGAGAGTTTGAGGTTGAGGATCTGGTTTCTGCAACCATGAAAATTATTACTCAGGTTGTGATGTTTCGATGCCCTCCTCAGTACCACGTCACCAAAAGAGCCCTATATACTGGTGGACCAGAGAGATAGCAGAATTAAGGAAGAACTGCCTCAGGCTTCGCCGTTTTGCCCAGAGAGCAAGAAATCGGGAAGAAGCTAATGAAAAATCAGCGGAGCATAAAGCAGCAAAGAAGCTACTTCGGAAAGCCATAACTACGAGCAAGGTTCAGAGTTGGAGAAAGCTTCAGGAAGATATTGACACTGATCCATGGGGTTCGGGTTACAAAATCGTAACACAGAAACTTGGAAGTCACAGAACATCGTGCATCATGGAGGATGATATTATGAATACCATTGTTCAAACCCTTTTTCCAACTCATTCCACAAGACCTGAGAAGAATTTTGAAAGTGATCTAGATTTCCCACTGTTTACTGAAGATGGACTTCGGGTTGAAACACATTCTTTACGGAACAACAAGGCTCCGGGACCGGATGGGATTCCTAATGAGGTTCTGAAAATAATAGTTGAACAAGATATGTTGTTGTTATTGTTGAGAATGTTCAATGTGTGCTTGAAAGCGGGAATCTTTAGCTTTCGCTGGAAGATCTGTCGCTTAGTGCTCATTAGTAAGGGCATGGGTGACCCTGAGTTACCATCATCGTACCGCCCACTTTGTATGCTTGACACAACAGGCAAACTATTTGAGAAACTCATAAGATGGAGATTGCTTGAAGCAATAATCGCAGCCGGCGATTTATCACCAAGACGATTTGGATTCAGGGTAGGCCGGTCGACACTGGATGCAGTGCAAGAAGTCGCCGATAAAGTACGAAGAGCGGAGAGTTATAATCATTACTCTCGTCGGGTGATTCTTTTTGTTACACTGGATGTTAAAAACGCTTTTAACTCTGTCAAATGGACAGATATCATGGATGCTCTAGAATTTTCATTCCATGTTCCAAGGTATCTCCTTCGGATCTTAGACTCTTACTTGAAGGATCATGCTCTGCTCTACGATACTACAGAAGGGATCCGTAGAGTACAAGTCACGGCTGGGGCTGCCCAGGGTTCGATTCTAGGACCTGATCTCTGGAATGTTACATATGACAGCTTGTTGAGGCTTGAAATGCCTGAAGAAACTATTCTAGTAGGATATGCAGATGATGTTGCTGCTCTTGCAGCAGGAAGAAGTGTCGAGCAGGCACAGTTGCGACTCAATATGGTAATGCGCAAAATCAATAGATGGATGGAGGAACATGGTCTGTCTCTAGCACTTGGTAAGACGGAAATTGTCATCCTAACAAAGAAGAGAATTCAGACAATACTTCCAATACAGGTAGGACAAATTCAAGTAGAGACGCAGCCAGCAGCAAAATACCTGGGCATCATGATCGACAGTAAAATGAATTTTGGAGAACAGATTAGACGGACTGCAGATAAGGCAGCCAGAGGAGTAACGTCCCTCAGTCGGCCCATGGCCAATGTTGGTTGGCCAAAATCTAGTAAGAGAAGACTATTGATGACAGCCATCCATTCAGTTCTGCTGTATGGAGCGGAAATATGGGCGGATGCCCTGGATAAGGAAATTTATAGGAAGCCACTGGCGCAAGTGCAGAGGCGGGGTGCTTTGCGCGTGGCATCTGCATATCGCACGGTCTCTGAGGAAGCAGTTCTCGTTATTGCCGGGATTATTCCGATTTTTTTTCTTGCGAAAGAACGCAAGAACATTTACTTGAGGAAATCTGATACGGGTTTACAAAATGCAAGACGATCGGCAAGAGTACAAACCTTTCAAAATTGGCAGAACAAATGGGAGCAAGGAGATCAAAGCCAATGGACTAAGAGAATGATCCCTCAGAGAGGAAACATGGTGAGGTTGGTTACTATCTCACTCAGTTCTTGACTGGCCATGGGTACTTCTGTTCCTATCTTAAGAAGATGGGGAAGGTGGATTCATCAGATTGCATCTACTGTATCAACGAATTAGATAATGCTAATCACACCTTCTTCTCTTGTGGACGGTGGGTCCAAAATAGGCAGTCTCTTCAAGATCACATTGATGTAGAGATATCCCCGGACAATATTGTTGCAGTGATGCTACAAAATGAGGAAAACTGGAAACTGGTAGCAAGCTTTGTTGAAGATATCCTCCGAACAAAGAAGACGGATCTGGATCGCCACTGAAGATGATTCATTACGGAAGAGTGCCCTACAGGCAAATATAAAATGACTCTAGCCTGAAGTAATGTGATAAACGGTTCCAGGCTAGTGTTCAGAAGTAACTGGGGAGTTTTAGTCGGTAGTCTGCTACTCAGGAGCAGGAGCCCGACACTCTGTGCGTAAATGCATTTCTTCCCCTAAAAAATATTATTATTATTATTATTATTATTATTATTGTTACGTGCAATGCCCTTTCCAACGTTTTTAAATATGTATCTTCCCTGGATGTGACTTCACGACCTTTGAAACGACCGCCTGGTGACTTGGTTCCGATTTTGAACACGAGATGGCAGCTGCTATCGGACTTCGGCGCTGCTAGCCGTGGTTCCTTCTTCTTCACCACTAGAGTGTGTTGGTGGTGCCTTATAAACTCATCCTATTCCAGTCATATTTGAAGGCAATTATTATTCTACGTCATGAAACAAAAAACTGTATATACATGATACCGCCAAATTAATTACATAATAATCACATTGTTGCTTGAGGTGTCATGCTGTGATTGGACAATTACTTTAACATGAATGCAATGCTGTTTTGACGTGTGATTCTCCGCCATCTTGTGAATTGATTGTCTGTCGTCTAGGAAGCAACTAGCCAGCTGGTGTGACAGAGTATCTCTTCGTGGGCTGGGGGCATTGGCCCCTAGCTTTTACAAAATATGAATACCTATTCAACTAAGGAAATGCCTGTGCTCGTAAGGCTTTAATTTTCATCGTTTCGCCGTGAATAGGAAGTAAGGCATGCAAATCGCATCTAAATACAAACAGGAGTGCTTGTGATACCAAAACGGCGCATGGCTGGGTGGGCCATTTTCAGGCAATATAGTGCCGTATCTGGATCGCCACTGAAGATGATTCATTACGGAAGAGTGCCCTTCCACTTCTCCACTGAGAAGTTTTTAAGGTACGTAATGTTATTCTAAAACTTATATATTTTATTATGGGAGCTCCAATATTGGCCTTGCATGTATGTTGTGATGCTGTGTTTTGTTTCGCCTGGTAGGCCTAATTTTTTTATGTTTTAATAATGTTACCAGATATATATTAATTTTGTTATTTTTCTTCGTAACTTCTGGAGACACATTTCTAGTTTATTTAACGTTGTGAATTTTTATTTATTTAGTTTTTGGCAATCTTGGGATTGGCATATTATTAATCTGATGTAAGATCCGATGCACCACCCTCATGTCAATAGTGTTAAAGCGTAATTCCTTCCTCCTTTTTATTTCTCTCTGATGATTTTAAAATTAAATTATGCTAATTGTTTGCCGTAATTCGATCGGACATGCGGTCTCTGTTTTTTAGTGGCCATGTTTGTTTTTTGTTTTGCCGGGATGCATTCTGGTCTCGGGGGCATTATCTTGGCGTCGAGCGGTAAACTCAAACGTGTTGTGGTGTTAGCTTAATATGTTTTTTATTAACTTTGTTGGTTTAACTTTGTGTTTTTGTTAAATGTTCCTGTGTTTTTTCTCCGTCATGCAAATTATGGATTTATTTTCTGATCCAATTTTATTTTATTAATTTAATTTTAAATTTTTTCGTTTTATGTCGTGGCCTGGATCACTGCATGTCGGATCGGGATTGCATTCCCTTGTAAATTATCAAGCCCTTTCTCATTTAATTATGCCTGTATTTTTTTAATCTTTGGGCTTTAACTTTTTAATTTTATTTAATTCTTTTCTTTTTTTTTTGCTTTGCAAGCAAGCACGTTCTGTTTTCTGGTGAAGGAGTTCTTTAAATTTTAACATTAAATTTTATTTTAAATTTTTAAGCAACTGTTGTGGCATTATTTCGTCGGCAGCAGTTCTCTTAGTTATTGGGGGGTGTCTGTAGTCGAGCCTGTGCGTTCCCTTCTTCTCCACCTTCCTTCCACCCCTTTTGGTGTTCTTCTGTTGGGGCCATGTCATCTGGAGGTGATTTTGCTGTGGAAGCGGGGCGGACCTCTAAATAAAGGTAACATCCACGCTGGCCATCCACTTGTCAATTATTCTTATTATTATTATTATTATTATTATTATTATTATTATTATTATTAAAGGTTGTGATGGCCATGTTTGACATACAGTGTGCTTGTGCGGTACTGGTGTATTTATCGAAAAAATGGTTATTTGTGGAAGTGAGAATTGTATTCCAGCTTGGGAACAGGTCAGTGTGTTTCGTAGTTCATAGTTTAACATACGGTGCTCACTAAATTGTATTCCTCAAATCAACTTAATCGAGTGTAGACTGGATTTGTTACGTGATTTTGGGGTTAAGTTTTATCGTGTACTATTAGCTCATAGAGCATGAAGTTTCCTCTGTGACAGGAAGTGACGTAATCTTATCGTATTATCCAAAGCCATCTGAGCTTAGATTAGTAGTATAGTCAACAGAGCCTATACGTTCCGTCGTCAGGGGGCAGTAAGAAGGTCTGGCCCACTTCGGCGGCCTTTAGAGCCCCGCTACCTAGGGTACGAGCTTGTTAATAGAGCGAGGGTCTGGACTCTTTGGAGACAGCGCTATTTTCTTCCCACACCACTGGCCTGACCTACACTTTACCAGTTTCGGAACATGAATCGTCTTCTAACGAGCCAGGAAAGAGATGCGAACTGGAAAAATGAGGTATGGCCTCGATTGTCTAAGGTGAATATAACGGGAGATTCATCGAGTGATGGGGCAGTTGCGGAAGATACAATACTTCTCCCATCCCAACATCTTAACAAACTGAGGAGAACGAAAGAAGAGGCATTGCAGAAATGCTATAATATTATTCAAAAGATGAAGCTTGCTGCGGTGAAACAGAAAAACATGTCCAAGGATGTGAAGGATGGTATTGTGGAGATGGAGGAGGCCATTGACAGCATTGTCTTCTGTAAGAATGCTAGGTACAAGGAGAAACAACAAGCCGACGAAACCACAATAACTGATCGAGCACAAGCATCAAACTCTCTTGATGACGAAAGAGAAATGGAAGAAAAGGAAAGAGGAGAAGTAGAGTCATGGACTAAGGTTGTGTCCAGGAAGAAACCACGAGAGAAAAGGAATCAAATGCAGGTTGAATTGCAGCGGGAAGATTCTCCAGGCAAGAGACAGAGTCAAATGCTCAAGAAGCAACTAACAAAGTCTCGACTGCCAGCTGTGTTAATTAAGCCAGCAGAAGGCAATTCGTACGCCGATGTGTTACGGGAGATTCGGCAGAAGGCAAATCCTGCTGACACAGGAACGGAAGTTAGGTCTATAACCCAGACTAGAGCCGGTGAAGTTCTTGTTACTCTCGGGAAAAGCAATCGATATAATTCGGCATTTAGCGACTCACTGAAGAATATCCTGGGACAAGATGCGACAGTCCGCAGTCTCGAGCCAAAGGTGACAATTGAGATTAGAGATCTTGATGCTCTCACGACCAAATATGAAGTTTTAGAGTCCATTAAGGATATTATTAACGAACCCCTGGATGGTCTGAGGATTATGGTAACGCAGACTAACAGTCGGAAACAGAGAATGGCTGTTATAACTCTGCTGGAAAAAGCTGCAAATGATCTTCTAAGGGAAGGCTTGGTTCAAGTAGGATGGGTCAGTTGTAGAGTGAGGCGGAGAATACCAGTTCTTCGATGCTACCGATGCCTTAGTTATGGTCATATAGCCAAAATTTGTGAGGGCCCTGACAGAAGCAAGTCTTGCTTCTACTGTGGACAGAATGATCACAAAGCGAAGGATTGCATCAACCCAAAGAAGCGTGTCTTATGCGAGGAGAGTGGCGTTACGCAGCAGGATTTTTGTCATGTGGCCGGATCGGGCCAATGTAAGGTGTTCCGAGAGGCCCTGGAGAAAGCGACGTACCTGAAACGAAAATGAACCGAGTTCTACAAGCTAATATAGAAAGGAGTAGAACAGCCCATCATCTGTTGTACCAGCTAGCTGCCGAGAAACAAACTGATCTGCTGTTAATTAGTGAACAGTACCAAGATAAGGAGTCACCTCTCTGGCTTAGAGATCAATTAGGCACCTCTGCTATTTGGATCTTAGACCCTGGAAAAATTCCAATTAAAGAACATGGGAGCGGGAACGGATTCGTTTGGTTAAAGAGTAGAGGAGTCACATATTTTAGTGTCTATCTTACTCCAAATGAAACAATGGGAAAATTTCGCCAGAAAGTCAACTCTCTGGAAGATGTCATTCTTAATACAACTGGAGCAATCATTGTAGCTGGGGATTTCAATGCCAGAGCAGTGGAATGGGGTATGCCACATACCAATTCCCGAGGTAAGTTCATTCTGGAAATGGCATCAAGGACAGGGCTTGTGATCTTAAATGTAGGTGCAGTGTCAACTTTTCGGCGTCCGGGTTATACAGAGACCATTCCGGATATCTCCATGGCTTCTGAGACGTTAGTACCACACATCAAGGAATGGAAGGTTTTAGAAGACTACACTGGTAGTGATCATCAGTATATTAATTTTGGTGTGTGCAGTAATATAAGTGGGAAGAAATTATCTACTTGGAAACAACGGAGATGGAATTTGAATAAGATCCATCTTGATGCATTTAAGGAGGCGTTAGCCAGTGGTGTAGAACTAATTGAGGATATGGAGCCTGACGGAGAGGCTGATGTTGAGACTCTCGTTTCCTCAACTATGAACCTTATTACATTGGCTTGTGATAACTCAATGCCAAGTTTAAGATCACGCCATCGGAAGAGCCCTGCATACTGGTGGACACATGAAATTGCAGAATTGAGGCGGAATTGCCTTAGACTCCGACGTGCCGCACAACGGACAAGAAATCTGGATGATGCCAATGCCTTATCAGCCGAACATAGACATGCAAAGAGGCTACTTCGGAAAACCATAAATCAAAGCAAAGCTGAGAGCTGGAGGAAGCTATGTGAGGATATCGACACTGATCCATGGGGTTTGGGTTATAAAATTGTCAGAAAGAAGCTTGGGTCACAAAGAACACCGTGCGTCATGGATGCAAACAGTATGGCCATTATTGTCCAAACTCTTTTCCCAACACATCCAACAATCCCTGAGCATAATTTCGATGTAGATATTGAAATTTCTCTTTTTATTGAGGATGAGTTGAGTAGGGCTACTCAGTCTCTGCGAAGCAAAAAATCCCCTGGTCCTGACGGCATCTCAAATTGGATTCTCAAATTAATAATCGAGTTACATCCACAATTAATATTACGAATGTTCAATGAGTGTCTAAAATCAGGAGTGTTCAGTATCTGCTGGAAGGTCTGTCGTCTGGCGCTCATTAATAAGGGAAAGGGAGACCCGGATTTACCATCATCATACCGCCCTCTCTGTATGCTTGATACAAGAGGGAAGCTCTTTGAGAAGCTTCTGAGGGTCAGGTTGCGCCAAGCGATCATGGCAGCGGGCGACTTATCACCAAGACAATATGGATTTCGAACAGGAAGATCGACCCTGGATGCGATACAAGAAATTGTTGCAGCTGTCCAGCGGGCGGAGAATTACAATCACCACTCCCGTCGTGTGGTTCTCTTTGTTACTCTTGACGTAAGAAATGCATTCAACTCTGTCAAGTGGAGTGACATGCTGAATGCGTTGGAGAATACATTTCATGTTCCAAATTATCTCTTACGGATGATAAATTCCTACTTGAAAGATCGTTCGTTGCTTTATAACACGACAGAAGGACAACGCAGGGTAGGGATCTCAGCTGGAGCAGCACAGGGTTCGATTTTAGGACCAAATCTATGGAATATCACATATGATAGCTTGCTGAGATCTGAAGTCCCTGATGAAACTATCCTAGTAGGTTATGCAGATGATGTTGCTGCTCTTGTAGCAGGAAGAAGTGCTGAGCAGGCACAGTTGCGACTCAATATGGTAATGCGTACAATCAATAGTTGGATGGAAGAACATGGTCTGTCTCTAGCACTTAGTAAGACAGAAATTGTAGTCCTAACAAAGAAGAGAATTCAGACAATACTCCCAATACAGGTAGGAGACATACAAGTAGAGACGCGGCCAGCAGCAAAATATCTGGGCCTCATGATCGACAATAAACTGAATTTTGGAGAACAAATTAGATGGACTGCAGATAAGGCGGCAAGAGGAGTAACGTCTCTCAGTCGGCTAATGGCCAATGTTGGTGGGCCAAAATCTAGTAAGAGGAGATTAATGATGACAGCCATCCATTCAGTTCTGCTGTATGGAGCGGAAATATGGGCGGATGCCCTGGATAAGGAAATTTATAGGAAGTCACTACCACAAGTGCAGAGGCGGGGTGCTTTACGCGTGGCATCTGGTTATCGCACGGTCTCTGAAGAATCAGTTCTTGTTATTGCTGGGATAATTCCATTTTTTTCTAGCGAAAGAACGCAAGTACATTTACTGGAGGAAATCGGAAGTTGGTTTACAAAATGCAAGACGAACAGCAAGAGCACAAACCTTTCAAAATTGGCAAATCAAATGGGAGCAAGGACACCGAAGCCAATGGACTAAGAGAATGATACCCCAGGTGCAGGTTTGGACAGAGAGAAAACATGGTGAGGTTGGTTATTATCTCACTCAGTTCTTGACTGGCCATGGGTACTTCTGTTCTTATCTTAAGAAGATGGGGAAAGTGGATTCACCAGATTGTATCGACTGTAATGAGGTAGATAGTGCTAATCACACCTTCTTCTCTTGTGGACGGTGGGTTCAAAATAGGCAGTCTCTTCAAGATCACATTGGTGTAGAGATATCCCCGGACAATATTGTTGCGGTAATGCTACAAAATGAAGAACATTGGAAACTTGTAGCAAGTTTTGTTGAAGATATCCTCCGAACAAAGAAGACGGATCTGGATCGCCACTGAAGATGATTCATTACGGAAGAGTGCCCTACGGGCAAATATAAAATGACTCTAGCCTGAAGTAATGTGCTAAACGGTTCCAGGCTAGTGTTCAGAAGTAACGGGGGAGTTTTAGTCGGTAGTCTGCTACTCAGGAGCCCGACACTCTGTGCGTAAATGCATTTCTTCCCCTAAAAAAGTATTATTATTATTATTATTATTATTATTTGGAACTGAGCCCAACAGTGGGCTACGGTTGTTTCAGCATACGGTCAATCCTAGAGAGTTAACTACTGTGCTGCATTAGCTGTACCTTTCTCAGGACAAGAACATTGTAGCCAGACGTAATGACTTTCAGACTAAGTAATAAACTAATGGATTAGGAGGATAAACATCTAACTCCTTGAGGACATATGTTGATGTATCAAGAGAGTCAAATGAAGGCAATATTGGATGTAGATAACTAATATCTTCTATTCTTATCTTAATAATCATATTTCACTTCAAAATAACAACGGAATTTTCAGGTTAAAGTTTATAAGAATACCACACTGATGACTTCAAACAAGTCATATAGCTAAGAGAACAGGAAAAGGAATTTCAATTGCTATCCACCAATGACTTCAACAGTTCAAGTTCAATCTTTGTATCAGAACATTTACTGTCACTAAGTACAATCAAATCATCAGTACCTACAGAATTTTCGACCCTTCCATACTGTGATTGAGTAATATGATAAGGTGTCTATAGTTTTACATACCAGGTGAAAAAGTATTTGAATGAATATTGGGGAAATATCTTAAGTTTGATATTTTATCGTTTGTGAAATTTGAGTGCTATCTTCAAAGTCTCCTTCTGATTCAGTCTTCAGTATGCCAACTTTGCATTCTGAGTAGTGGATAGCAATTATTACGCATAAAGAGTTTTAGTTTGCTTTGAAAACATTTGATTAAATCACAAATCGATAATGACGTACCTCACAGTGAAAACCCAATTCTTTTCCGCAATTTCAATCTTCTATTACTTCTGCAAACTTCTTGGATTAGCTCCCTACAGTCTGAGGAGAACAGACGAAGTTAAGCTGATGATAACTAAGACTGGAATGTGTTATTCCATTTTGATATTCTCAATTCTCAGTGTGGGATTAGTTTACGATTTGTTCGCCAACATCAGTCACATCGGAATCATCTCCAGCAACTTACTGGCCAGCGTAAGTGAGATAATCTCAGAAGCGAGCCTCATCTTTCTAGCTTTAGTGTCCATGGTAAATCAAGGCGTGAGAACAAACAAATTTGAAATGATGTTCGATAAAATTATAACAACAGATCAGCAATTGATGAACAGTTTTCACAACAATTACAAGAAAATTCGACGGATTATCATCTTACAGGTAGTAGGTTTAACGTGTGTTGTGTTGGTCGGCGTGGTATTTTTTGGTGTTACGAAGTATATTGTTGGTCCCGTCCAATTCATGTTATTGACTATTTGTTTTTGCCAATCATTAATCATCGCTTTACAATTCATCAACTTTGTGATGCTCTTGAAGAGCCGTTTCAGGATTCTGAATGATATTCTGAGAGGGTATTTAAATCAAAGTCCTTCAGTGTTAAAGTGTACTAAGAACTGTGAAGTATCAGTGTTACCAACAGGAGGACAAACTGTTTTACCGATAAGATCACTAAGAATAGTTTATGATAATCTTTTTACCATAACAGATTATGTGAATGCTATTTATGGTTTAGACATATTTTTACGTATTGTGAGCCAGTTCTTTGGCCTGATTTCTACCTCGCATTATCTGATAGAGTTATTGACGGGCAGAATTTTTATAAATACCATGTCAGCAGTGATGTTGTTGATGTATTGTGTAAGCTTTATGTTGAGTATTGTCTCCATATCAACCACCTGTCACTTAGCGACTTCTGAAGCTAAACAATTGTCAGCTACTGTGTCCACTCTGATTCTACAACAACCTCCAGGTTCTCGTATGATGGAAGAACTCACATCCTTCTCCTTACAATTATCACAATCAGAGATCAAATTTACTGCCTTTGGATTCTTCACGCTAGATAGGAACATGTTATGTGTCATCGCAGGAGCATTGACGACTTATATCTTGGTGTTGAGACAATATTCTTAACCCTTTATGGGATCATCATCATCACTGGCACGACAGTCCTCTTTGGGCCTTGGCCTTCTGAAGGTGTTTTCCCCATTATTTCCTGTTAAGTGCTGAGCTCCTCCAATTCTTGATTCCAATTGTCTTTGGAACGTATAGAATGCTGGGTTATCCGAAATAACATGAGGATAAGTGCAGCAAAAAGTAAATGCCTGTCTTTTACTAACTGCAGAAAAGGGACAATAGCTGATTATAAATTAGGAAACAAAATTATTCCTCGAGTGGAATCATGCAGCTATCTCGGGATTGCCATAAATAAAAGGTTACACTGGGGCGAGCACGTTGAGAGCGTTGCTAATAAGGCACAAAAGTCATTATACTTTGTTATGAGAAACATGAAGGGTAGCAGTATTCAGGCCAAAGAATTAGCTTACAAATGTCTTGTGAGACCAATTTTGGAATACGCCACGAGTGTGTGGGAACCCTACCAATCAACTCTAACGAACAAATTGGAGATGGTGCAAAGGAAAGCTGCAAGATTCGTACTTGGCAAATTCTCCCAAACTGACAGTGTCACTGACATGTTAAAGTCATTGGGTTGGGAATCCCTACACAGCAGAAGACATAAAAGAAGACTCCAGGAGATGTACAAAGCATACACAGGGGAGCCGCCTGGAATGAATTGTGAAACTGATTATATGGGTAGGAGAGATCACGAATACAAAATTAGGCTCATCATTCAAAAAACAAACTTAGCTAAGTATTCTTTTATAAACAGGGGTATTCAAACATGGAATGAGTTGCCTGAAGAAGTCTTAGAACCTTTTCCTAACAGTTTAAAAGTTTTCAAGAGGAAATTAAATGTTGCATTCAGGGAACCCAGAGACATTATGGAGAGAAATTGAGTTATAGGCAGCATGTAAATATCTTGTTACCACCAGGTTTTGCCTAACTGTAACAGTACCTATTAATAAATAAATAAATAAATAAATAAATACATCCTCTCTCACTCCATCTTCCCACCTTAACTTTGGTCTTCCGACTTTCCTGGTTCCTTCTGGCATTGCATTCAATATCCTCTTTATCATTCGGTCTTTAGCACGCAGCACATGTCCTGCCCTCTCCAACCTTCTGATCTTTATACATTTTACAATATCTGGTTCATTATATACGAGGCACGTTCAGAAAGTAAGTTCCGTTTGGTAATAAAATTATTTATTGCACAACATTCTACACCTCTTAAACTACTTTTCCACATAACTGCCGAACTTTTGCAGGCATTTGTCATAGAGTGGCACAAGTTTTTAGATACCTTCTTCATAGAAGTTTGCCGCAGACCGTAAACGATAGTGAAGACTCCCCTGTAAGATAGCCTACCGTTTGGCCACCACTGTTAGGCAAATTGCGTGCTTACCAGGAGAACTGCGTATGTTTAGGAGTTCCCCTGACCACATACGCAATTTGCCTAACAGTGGTGGCCAAACGGTAGGATATCTTACAGGGGAGTCTTCACTCTCGTTTACGGTCGGCGGCAAACTTCTAAGAAGAAGGTATCCAAAAACTTGTGCCACGCTATGACAAATGCCTGCAAAAGTTCGGCAGTTATGTGGAAAAGTAGTTTAAGAGGTGTAGAATGTTGTGCAATAAATAATTTTTCTGTATCTGTACACAATTCAATTTTATTACCAAACGGAACTTACTTTCTGGACGTGCCTCGTAAATCATAGAGTTCATGGTTATATCTTCTTCTCCATTCACCGTTTTCCTCCACTGGCCCAAAAATTGCCTCAAAATCTTTCTTTCAAATATACCAAGTTGTCTTTCATTAGATTTTGAGAGTGTCCAGGTCTCAGCACCATATGTTAATACAGGCTTTACTAAAACTTTATACATTAGGACTTTAGTTTTCCTGAACAACAGCTTGGACTTCAGATGCTTTCTGAGGCCATGATAACACTTGTTAGCAGACAGTATACGCTTCTGGATTTCAGAGCTAACATTGTTCTTGGAATTAACTTCTGATCCAAGATATGTAAAGCTACGCACAACATCAAACTTATACTAATCAATTTCTATGCATGTGGAGCCACTAGGGTATTCTTTCTTGGTTACGGGCATATACTTAGTTTTCTCTTCATTTATCTCTAGATTCATCTTTCTTTCTGCTTTTTCAAAGTTAGTGAAAGTTTATCCCATTGCTCTTGGTGTTCTTGCAATTATATCGATATCATCAGCGTATGCCAAAATTTGAACAGATTTATATAAGATGGTTCCTCTCGTGTTGAATCCTGAATCTCTAATAACCTTCCCCCTGCCTAACTCCATTCTTGGTCGTTACAGCATTTGATATCATGTTCTGTATCTTAATTTGACTCCTAGTATTGTTCATGGTAGCTTTCACCAGAGTGATCAGTTTATTAGGGATCTCGAGCTCTCCCATTGCTACATAGAGATTATTTCTGTCAATAATGTCATAAGCTAACCTAAAATCAATGAACAGTTGGTGTGTATCAATTACAAATTCTTTACATTTTTCAAGCATCTGTCGGATTGTGAAAATCTGATCCGTAGTAGCTCTTTTTTTTCGCGAAATCCACATTGATTTTTCACATATGGCGCCAGTCTGCTAAAGAAGATGTTGGAGAATATTTTATAGGCAATGGATAATAGGCAAATCCCTCTATAGTTAGGGCACAACATGATATCACCTTTCTTATGTATCGGGCAGATGATACCTACATTCCATTCATCAGGAATCATTTCAACTATCCATATCTTAGGCACAAGTTTGTGAAAGTGTTTAGTAAATTCATTTCCAGCATTTTTCACAAGCTCTGATTGTATCAGGTCCAATCCTGGGGCTTTATTATTCTTTAATTTTTTAATGGCAAGCTCAACTTCTTCAATAGAAGGTACCGATACTTCTCTTTCCGATTCTCTTGTATTTACAGGAGGTAAGGTTTCAAGGTCGTCAGCTGGACTTTCATTCATCAGTTCATCAAAATATTGTGCCCATCTTTCTAGTATTGCTTCCCCACTCCCTCTTTATCTCTACACAAATTTGTTCTAGGCTGGAAATCCTTATGGCTCTTATTTAACTTCTGATAGGAAGCTCTCACATCATTCATCCCCTTCAACTGTTCCATTTCTTCCAATTCCTTCCTCTCATACTGTCTCTTTTTCTTGTGCAATCTCTTTTCTTGTCTTCTGAAAGTTCTGTACTCTTCTACAGCTTTTCGGGTGTGATTCCTCTGTTGCATTCTCGTGTATGCTTCATTTTTTAAGGTTGTTGCTCGTTCACACTCTTCATCAAACCACTAGTTATACCTAACTTTCTCTTCCCTTCCTAAAACTTCATTTGCAGTTTTTAATGGTGTCACTTTAAGATTCTTCCAGATTTCATCAATACTCTCACTATTAGACAAATCTATCAGAGCCTCATTAAGCAGTTTGACATATCTCAAGGCGGTTTCGGGCTCCTTCAGCCGCCCACAGTTAAACTTTCTTGCATTGGATCCATGCTCTATTCTCGCATTATATATTCGACTTCTAATGGTTGCTACCACAAGGGGGTGGTCGGAGTCAGTATTGGCCTCGTATAACTTCTAATATTCATCAAGTTTGAGAAGTGTCTAGCATCTTTTAGGAGGTGGTCAATTTGGTTAAAAGTACTTCCATCTGGAGATTTCCATGTCATCTTATGTATTGTGCCCAATGAGGACACGGCAGACTGGCATCGAACTCGGGTCTTGTCAGAGAAGACCATGCCCATGATTCTAACTAGAATAGAACCATTGATCTCTGAGGGGGAACAGTTACAGGGAACCCGAAGAGCAATGCGTTAAATAATGACATATAATAATATAGCATGATTTCACGGCCAGTATGTGAATATCATAGCAGTTTAAGGTGAAGAATTGTAAGCAAATGCAAGCAAATATACGTTTTCGAAGCATACAAGAAGGAAAGCAGGCCAGTTTGACATTTTACTAATCGCACCCGGCGAATGGGAGGAGACTCTTGGAGCCGGAAGGACTATTTCCGTCTGGACCGTGGAGACAGCTCGAAATTAATGACTCGGGTATTCACCGCTTGACAACGATGGAGGCTGTAGTGGGGATGATTGCCCACGGAAATTAATTGATTACAGCCAAGTGGAGCATTGAAATGGAGTGAAATGTACACCCAGGTGAATATATTCAAGGAGAGATAATTTAGGAGTGATTTCACGCCTAAATTAAAGCCTATATCTCTAAATGAGCCTGCGAACACAAGGCTTACGCACTAGACTATAGGATTGGTTTAGAGACACGCATTAGGGGATTCACCATGGTGGCGTCCTAACGCTATGGAATAAGGCAATTAATTGTAATTAATTGGCCGAAGCGATCGCCGGCACGCGAACGTTTATGAAACCTCCACGCCTAAATAAACAAGGTGTATATGTCATTTCGGCTGAAAATGTATTATTTCAAGAAAAGAGTCGCACCCATATGTCCCGTGGACTACTTTTTGCGAGAAACCTTTAAAAGGGGGAGCAGAGCAGAACAAGTCAGTCTTTTCTCCAGTTTTTCTGCAGTCTACACGTAACTAATACGCTGCCAGTAAGCGCGCGAAATGTTACAGCATCGATGCTCAGCAGTTGAAGAACAATGGAAGCACATCATACAGCATCATAAGTATAATCATGAAGTGCGTCAGAGTTAATCTAATACAGATATTTATCCATTATCTGACGCAAATATAAATTCGCTACAGCGAAAGAGTAATTTATAATGTTTTTGGACATTACATATACCAGGAGGTATTGTCAGAGTTGTATATGACATTATCATCAGGATCACTACAATTATGGGGGCCTGGGAGGCATCGCCAATTAATCTTGACAGTGAACTGAACGGTATTGAAGGTGACGAGGATCGAACGCACGTACACGCAGATAGACTTTCACGGAGACCAGCGGATGTCGTAGCTTCATCGCATCTCTGAGGTCAGGCGTTAGGAGGAGTCCGATTAAGGATCGACCTGTGAAATAGTGAAAAAGTGTACATACATTTTATTATAGTGATTTCAAAGTGTTTATGTGTATTGTGATTAATATGTATTGTGTAAAAGTGAGAGAAGCCACTGATAAGAGTATGATTATCATGTGGGAAATATGTGAAATCAAGTGTCGTGTGAGATATAGCATGATGGCTTAAATCAAGCGTCATGGTAGGCCCGGAGCTGGGATGCTGGTATAATCCAGCGAAAATGAAAAAGTGAGTACCAATTTACAATGTTATTCTAACTAAATAGTTCACCATACAACGATGCATCACTTAAGACTAAGATGTAACAGTCGCTTTTGAACGAGTTTTCACCACTCGTCTTGAATAGAATATGTCTTGGAAGGTGATTTGTTTATGGCCATTCAGGCCGAAGTTAGTGATGAATGTAACGATAACGTTAAATTATAAATAATAATAATAATCTGGGGTCGGTAACAGTAAAGTAAAGTAATAGGCATTTCGGCCTAAATAGCGTTCAAAGTGTGTCATGTCTAATATAAAGATACTGTATTTTGGTAAACAGTAAGAAAGTGACGTGGAATATAGCGAGATACGAGAGTTTTTCAGTGTCAATGAATTGTTGAATGAATATTTGATATGGTCAATTCTTAGGATTGTATTTGAGAACCATTAAAGTAATGTAAGCCAGTAAATTTATACTTGTTTTTAGGAGCTATTTAAAGCTTTGGCTTAAGTGTAATTGCAGAGAGAACGCGGGTGCCTTAATAATTGAGTCATATATGAGAAGTATTGTTTGAAGCCGCATAGAGCGAGCGAAGTAACGTAGAATCCTGTGATTTACGTAAATAAAGTTGCGGGGACCAAACTAGCATAGCTTGCACGTTAGGTGAAAAGTTGGCTAATCTACGAGTTAGTATCGCCGTTGTGCATACTTTTATTATTCGCAGCGAATTGGACAGAGCCTGTCTGTATCCATCGCTTGCAGGAATAGTTGCCGCAAGGGATGTTCTTCGAGACTCCGTGAGCACATGTATAAAATGATCTGCCCTGAGAGGTAAGAATCAAAGTTCGTCGTTTAGGAAACGCAGATTTCCTTATTATGTTATTGAGACAGCTGCTGGTGAAAATCTTGTATTTTCATTATTATGCGCGTCCAAAGCCACTAGTATTCACCTTAGAACGGCAAGGCTATTACAGAATCCATCCCCAGCCATGAATGTTAATAGGAGCCGAGTTGAGCCCATTACACTATAAATATAGGTGTTAAATAATTAGAATGACTCAATTACTTGAGAACAACACTTAGCGTAACTCCATTGTACTGCAATTGTAAACAAAGATGACCTTGCTAGCAGATGAGAGGGAGTGGGAGTAGCCCACTGAGATGAGCGGCCATCTTGCGCGCCAGCTGGAACTAATTTTATTGCCTGCTAGGGGAAGGGGAGGTTGGTCGGCCAGTCCCTTTAAATTAGAGTCATAGTGGGACACTGAAGAATCTCGATATTCGATATGTAATTAAGATATGATTGTTATGATGATGCCAATTGAATTAAATGATGTGTTTCAACACACATACATTGTCGGATCAATGAAATCGGATAATATTTGGCCCAGTTATTCTCTGAGGAGGAACACTGAACCAAATAAATTGTAGGCATCTTGTTAAAGTGCACTTTTGCCCAGTTCACGCTAATTTATGCAGACGGGTATGTGATTTCTAAGAACATGACACGTTTGTAACGATAATAATCTCGACAAGACCCAGAAAATCGTTGTATGGTGAAACTATAGACATTTCTATCCATGTGTATTTTGGAAGGGAAACGTACCACTTTTTAGCGTTTCACATTGATGGAAAAGAAGGAAGATGATTCACACGACACAACAACATTTGTTAATTAAGGCATAGAATAATGAATTTATGCTAATGAAAGTAAATGCCCGCAAGAAACGGAGTAATGTTTTATTATTACAGAATTAATGTCATTTAGATGTGATATGTGACTTTTGTGTTGTGATACTCCAGTTATGTAAAATTGTGTCACATAAAGAACACTATGGAGACTCGCAGAGGTCTGAAAGTATCAATGATAGGATGCTAGAAATAGATTTGAGTGCAGTGTAGCACTAATTAAGAAGAGACTCACAAAATAACCCTGATTTTAATTGTGGGAATTAAATGTAAATTATCCTTTGTTTGTATTTGTTGTATAGCCATGATTTTATATCAGTAAATGTTTTATTTTAGGAATATGTTGTTTCTTTCATGTAGAGTAGTTACCTGGTAGACTCAAATCCTGAGCATATGGTCGTATGGTTGGCAGGAACGTCCCATACCTCGAAAGACCGTGAGTTAGCTGGGATACGAACACATGTTCCACATGATGACAATTGGGAACAGTATGTCCTTGTGATTAAAAGTTGTATTCCCTCTACCATATTTCTTGAAGAGGCAAAATGTACAAGTCTAATTCCATTATCATTAGAAGTATCATGCAGACTGTGTTTTCCAATCCTTTCTTCCTTTCCTATCTTCGCATTCATGTCCACAAAAATTATTTTACAATCTGTCTTGGGCATTCATTATAGATTTCATCTAATTCGTCATAAAATGAATCTTTATCTTCATCACTCCTCCCTTCCGTTGGAGAGTTAACACAGATAAGGCTATAATTGAAAAACTACCCTCTAATTCTGAGTCTGCACAGTCTATGCGATTTTGCCCGAAAATCCATGATAAGATGTTTCACCTGCTTATTAACAATAAAACCAGTACCAAACGTATGTTCCTTCTTCTGACAGCTGTAGAATACCATATGGTTCTTTTTCTCTATCACCCCTTCACCACTCCATCTCACTTCCTGAATAGCAGTAATATCTAATCGATACTCATCAAGCTGATCGCACAACTCCGACCTCTTGGATTCATCCCTGCTTGGAGAAACTCGTCCAGTGGTCGAGATTTATAACCTTAGTTTATTTATAAACTAGCAAACCACCCGGCTTCGCCCGGTATCTTTAACGGTGTACCCAGCGTAAGCTTAAAAGGCGGATGGACGGCATGTTTTTCTTCGAATAGATTCTCTGAAATCGTTACTGCTCGGCTTTCTTTGGTCACAAATGAATGTTTTTCTACAGAAACCTTCCTCTGGAAATCCTTTACAGAATGGTGAAAACCGCATCAAAATCCATCCAGTGGTTCTCGAGATTATCCTTGACATTCAAGAATCGGGGACTTTGTTTATACTAAGTAGAGATTTAGTTTTGATCATTTGTTGCTGAAGAAGACTCCACTTATGATTGAAACAAACACAAGTTTTGTAACAATTAATTTTGAATAAAGGCGGATATCGTATTTATCAATATTATTCGTATTTAAATCATTGTTATTTATCGAGCATGGTTAATATTTTAGCCTATTTTCATTTATGATAAAATAGGCTTATGATGTCAACTTTTGTTCGTGTGTGTGCGAGTCCATGTGTGTGTGTGTGTGCCTAATAAAATCTAAATGGCTGGAGGGATTTCAATGAAACACGGTAAGGTCATAGTATAGGGTGCCAGGGAATGTTCTCCGCAGTGCCTAGGCACTGCTACGTTAGGTGAGAGCCGGAGTTTAGTTGGCAGCACTGCACAGCACAGCTCACACGTGTGTTCTGATATCCTGTCGACCTTGGAGAAGACCAGCTCGGCGAGTGAGCGAAAGGTCTGACCCTGGAGGAAAGAATAAGAGGAGATGCCCTGAGCTCGTTTGAGTGAAGCCAAGCGCTGCAACCGAAGTGGGCGTAACCTTAACTCGTATTCGGTGTTCTGTGACTTGCATGAGGCATTGTGCACGGCTAAACCTTATTTTGGCCCTGGTTTTTATCGCACTCCGGTTATGCAACTTTGGAAACGTAATAACAGTAGTGATAAGTTATTTAAAAAACTCTTCAATTCTAATCTCATTCCTCTGAAAATCCCAAATTATCAAACGGCTGTCGGTCAATAATTACGGTAGGCTTACGTAATTAATCAATTCGAGGCTAATCGTCAAGTTTCTACCCTCCACAAAGAAAATAACTTACGGTACCGAAACGCATAGGCTATACCGTATTTTTGTGCAAATATGCGTCCTTTCTTAATTGTTCTGTTTATTAATGTTGAGGTTCGTATTCTTGAATATCAAAATGTGTACGACCAATGAGTGAAAGTGGCTCGAAATTAGGCCTAAAAACTGATGAATGCCTCAACACCAATAAGAACATAAAACTCAATTCGGTATAAATACCGTAATTAGTTCGGCATCATTAATTCCCAAGATGTTCCTTCTTTGGTATAACTCGCACCTTCAGACACCTGTATTCAATTTAATCACTGTTTCAGAGTATTATTACGTTTTGCCGCGTCTTCCTTACAAAACTAGCCTCGCAAAGGTGCTCTCATATTTATATATAAATTGGCTTTTAAAACGATAACGCAGCTTATTTGTGCCAAGTACCGTGATGCACAGAGTGTATTCTGCCTATCCAAGAAAAAATCTTGACTTGTCATTGCAGTTTTATGTCACTAAAATCCAAGACTAGTTGGAGTGGTTTACGGCTTTAAGCATAGGGACAGCCATTTTCTTGCAACCAAAGTGGGCGAGCCGTTTGGCTTCAGTAGCTTGCGCTAGGCAGCACAGCGAAGGCATCTCCTTCCGTTCTTTCCTCCATGGGTCTGACACCGCGCTGCCAACTTAACTCTGGGTCTCACCTAACGTAGCACAGCGGAGAACATTCCCTGACGCACTGTACTACGAGGGCAGATCAAAAAATAAGTTGCACTTTCCAGTTATGGCCATTTATTACACCACCTATACAACAGCAACACGCCTATAACGACATACAATGTAACGTCACTTTTCCACATAGTTTCCAAGAGACTCCAAACATTTCTGCGAACGCACAACCAACTTGTCGATGCCGGATGCATAGAAAGTTCCTCCAGCGTTCTGCAACCACACGGAGACAGCGGCCTTCACCTCCTCATCGGTCTGGGAATGTCGACCACCGTTCTGTCTAATGATCGCATTCACACTGTTGACATTTGCACGGGTCCTGGACGTTGCGGGCCTGCCCTCGCGATATTCGTGCGTCCGGCTTCGAATTGCTGACACCACTTTACGATCCCTTGCCGGGAAATGGCCCGCTCCCCATACACAGCACTAATTTCACGATGAATGTCCGTGCAATTCTTCCTTTTGGCCTATAGGAATCGGATTGTAGCACGCACCTCATGTTTGGAGTGAACGTCCAGTCGACGCGCCATTGCTTTTGGCCGCTATTCACACCATACAAGACGAGACACCACAGCGACCTGCCTAACAGATGTGTGGGCAGTGTCTGTCCCTTTCTCCGCTGTGTCCACGTTTGCGACACACAGTGCGCTGCTGCAACGCGTTAGTGCAACAAACTTTTTGATCCACCTTCGTATTTTGGCCGACCCCGACCGTGACCTTCAAATATTATTATGTCTCACCAATCCTACATGGCGGGTGTGTGAAATATTTCACCGGCATTCTATATCTCCGAACCTATTACTGAAATCACCCAGAAATTTCATACGGTGATAAAGGCCACTAATAAAAGTTCACCTATGTGGCATTCAAAAACCTGTGAACTACGATAGGAACATGGCGGCCAAGCGAAGTTGAATCATTTAAAAAGACTTTTCTCACGATTTAACCATCCGAACACAGTGAAACTTGGTACAGCAAATGTTTATACACATTGAAATGCACTGACATCTAATTTAGTTCAATTGTTTATACTTCGTATAACATCTAGATGAAGCCTCCGTGGCTTAAGCCGCAGCACGCCGGCCTCTCACCGCTGGGTCCGTGGTTCAAATCCCGGTCACTCCATGTGAGATCTGTGCTGGACAAAACGGAGGCAGACAGGTTTTTCTCCGGGTACTCTGGTTTTCCCTGTCATAATTTCATTCCAGCAACACTCTCCACTATCATTTCATTTCATCTGTCATTCATTTAATCATTGCCCAAGAGGAGTGCTTCAGGCCTCGGCAGCCGGCACAGTTCATATCCTCGCCGCTAGATGGGGGCTTCATTCATTCCATTCCTGACCCGGTCGGAGACTGGAAGCAGGCTGTGGATTTTCATAACATCTAGATGGCGGCTGTGCGAAATTTTAAAATTAAGTTCTTATTTCATGTGTCCTAATCATGCGATCGAATTCAACGTTGGAATAATAATAATAATAATATTAATAATAATAATAATAATAATATCGCATGGCCTCGGGTGCCGGGTGCAAGCTTTGTAATTTGACACCCAGAGGGTAGCTAGCATGTCGAATTCCGTTGTTCCTTGAAGCACTATGAAAGACAAGGAGGTTAGATATCTGAGCTCCTTGAACACTATAGCGCTTTCTAGTAGAGAAATGAGGAACTTTGTGTTGGCGGAAACTCACGAGATTAATTTTGCCATTATGAACACGGCCTACTGAATTCAAATGGGTTCTTTGACATGCCAACATCGTATGACATGCGTATCGTATTTTTGCCGCCTTTCAAAAATCACTTACCATGGCCAGGAGCGAACCTGCAAGCTTGGGGTTGGTAGACCGACACGTTAACCACTCACCTACCGTGGCAAGCTGTTGGAATAATGAACATACTCTATGGCGCATGCTGAGCTTCTATGCCCAAGATCTTGGGTTCAAACCCGGCTGAAGTCGTCGGATTTTTTTAAGAGCGTTAAAAATCCCTCAGTATGCCTTCCTTCGGAGGGGAAGTAAAACCGGCGGTCCCATGTCATAGATTTATGGCATGTTAACGAACCTTCCACTAATTACACCTGTGTGAAGCTAAATTATAGGTTAAAAATTTGAACCACGCTCCTAGGTTCCAACGTTTGTCTCCAGGAGACGACTGCGGTGGCGTCTAGTAACCAAGTTCTGAACTAGTAGTCGTTTGGCGGCAAATTCAATTCAGTGTCTGCAGTCCTTACTTGAATTAAAACAGATAACACACACTAATACAGTCAACACAATTAACACCGGTTAACAGACAGTTTCTACACACACCCAAAGTACACGGGGCTACATGACCGCATTGTCGCAGCCCCTAAACTGAGGAACCAACCAACCTAACGCAATGGCCTACATACATGTATATTAAAATCCAACATGGCGAGCATCCGAAATATTTGGACGGTTCTCAATATCTATTAATCCATGACAGCAAGCAAACTGTATTTTTGTATGTTGATAAAGGCTATTAACATTAGTTCCGCTAAAGGACTTCCAATAACCTAGTGAGCACAAATCCAACATGGCGGCGACGCGAAATGTAGGTATTCAAATGGATGTTTCTCGCGATTTAACCATCCGTGCAAAGTGAAACTAGGTACGGTATATGCGTATACAAATTTTAATCCACTGGCATCTAATTTAGTTCAATTGTTTTCATAACCACGGCGGCTGTGTGAAATTATGTTGTTGTTGTTTGAGTCTTCAATCTTTTGACTGGTTTGATGCAGCAATCCATGCCTCCCTGTCCTGAGAAAACCGTTTCATCTCTACATAACTACCACACCCTACATCCGAGGCTATCTGTTTAACATATTCTAACCTTGGTCTACCCCTACAGTTCTTGTCCTCGACCCTTTCTTCCACAACTAAGCTTGCTATTCCTGGGTGCCTTAGTATGTGTCCTACCAACCTATCTCTTCTCTTCATAAGCAGTCGCCAGAAACATCTCTCCTCTCCCACTCGTCTTAATACCTCTTCGTTTGTAACCCTATCTACCCATCTGATCTTCATCATTCTCCTGTAACACCACATTTCAAAAGTTTCAATTCACTTCCATAGAGTGCGACGCTCCAGACAAAGGTTTTGAAACATGTCTTCCTAATACCTAAATCTATATTCGATGTCATGACATTTTAAAATATCGTTTTTATTATATCTTGTGTCCTAATCATGCGATTGAAGTTTGAATAATACACCTACTCAATAATCTTCATGTAATAGTACACAACTCTAAGGCCTACAAAATCCAACATGTCTTCCATCCGAAATATTTAGACGGTTCTCAATATCTACGAATCTATTAGAGCAATCAAACTGGAATTGTGTATATTGATAGCGGCAGTTAACATAAGTAGGACATATGATAATAAGTTATTTAGTTCTCCATGGAACTACTTCTTATTTCTTTTGAAATACGCATACCAAAAAGAAAAACTAGCACTACCCGTCGCGGCTTCGCCCGCGAATATTCTAGTTGTAAAGAGTACACTTAGCAAAATCTCAATCATGAATGCTATAACTGATTTATCCATGGTATGAATAATCAGACTTTATCAATTCAGCTACTGGTGCAGTGGTTAGGGGTTTGTCATTCCTTCATAGGTATATCAGAGCAAAGTTAGTTTTCTGGGAATATCACAGACACTGTTAATTTAAGTGTCTTTAAATGTGGTTTTCGGAAACCCTTTATAGTCGGGTGAAAAGACCTTTCGTACCACACTCACAAGTGAAAATTGCGTGAAAAAATTCTGGAGTGCCCCTTTACCCCCTTAAGCGCATTATACTGTATGTGTTGATGAATTTTACAGCTTAATTTGGTTCAGTGCTAACCTTATAACCGTCTGGAAACTTTGACAGTAATGTAATAATTGGAATTGCATTGCGTCTTACAGAAATAGATGGACCTGTGAGATTCTCTTACCATGGATACCGTGTTTCATTATTTCATTGTAAATATACATGTTTTAAGGTATTTATTTAATTGTGAGGCATTTAAAGAGTAAGTGAGTGCGTTTCGCTTACGCATTGGGTTATGCTGAAACTGTAGGTACCCCATATGTGTAGGTTGGTGTTAATGGGACCTTATTTTCGGTACAAAACTGGAATGGGACCTTAGCAGAATAATATAGGGAGGGATGTGTTTGAGTCTTCAGTCGTGAGACTGTTTTGTCTCCCTGTCCGGAGCTAATCGTTTCATCTCTACATAGCTAGATCACCTTACATCCGAAGCAATCTACCCCTACAGTTCTTGTCCTCGACCCTTCCTTCCATAACTAAGCTTGTTATTCCAGGGTGTCTTAGTATGTGTCCTACCAACTTATCTCTTCTCTTCATTAGCAGTCGCCAGAAACATTTCTCCTCTCCCACTAGTCTCAATACCTCCTCATTGTTAACCCTATCTACCCATCTGAACTTCATCATTCTCCTGTAACACCACATTTCAATTCTTCTCTTTTCTGCTGCTTCATAGAGCGCCACGCTCCAGACAAAGACCTTCAAAAATGACTTCCTAATACCTAAATCTATATTCAATGTCAACAGATGCCTTTCTATAGAATTGCTTTCTTTGCCTGAGCCAACCTACTTGTTATATCCTCTTTGCTTCGTCCATCACTGGTTATTTTGCTTCATAAGTAACAGAAGTCTCCTACTTCCTTTAGCTTTACACCTGCCAATTCGACGTACATAGGGGTTTCTGATTTATTTCGACTGTATTCCAATTGTTTTGTTTTATATTTGTTGATTTTCATCATGAATTATTTCCTCGCGACGGTCTCCATACCATAATAATAATAATAATAATAATAATAATAATAATAATAATAATAATAATAATAATAATAATAATAACAATAATAATAATAATAATATATATATATATATATATATATATATTTTTTTTTTTTTTTTTTTTTAGGGAAAGAAATGCATTTACGCACAGAGTGTCGGGCTCCTGCTCCTGAGTAGCAGACTACCGACTAAAACTCCCCCGTTACTTCTGAACACTAGCCTGGAACCGTTTAGCACATTACTTCAGGCTAGAGTCATTTTATATTTGCCTGTAGGGCACTCTTCCGTAATGAATCATCTTCAGTGGCGATCCAGATCCGTCTTCTTTGTTCGGAGGATATCTTCAACAAAGCTTGCTACCAGTTTCCAGTTTTCCTCATTTTGTAGCATCACTGCAACAATATTGTCCGGGGATATCTCTACATCAATGTGATCTTGAAGAGACTGCCTATTTTGGACCCACCGTCTACAAGAGAAGAAGGTGTGATTAGCATTATCTAATTCGTTGATACAGTAGATGCAATCTGATGAATCCACTTTCCCCATCTTCTTAAGATAGGAACAGAAGTACCCATGGCCAGTCAAGAACCGAGTGAGATAGTAACCAACCTCACCATGTTTCCTCTCTGTCCAAACCTGCACCTGAGGGATCATTCTCTTAGTCCATTGGCTTTGATCTCCTTGCTCCCATTTGTTCTGCCAATTTTGAAAGGTTTGTACTCTTGCCGATCGTCTTGCATTTTGTAAACCCATATCAGATTTCCTCAAGTAAATGTTCTTGCGTTCTTTCGCAAGAAAAAAAATCGGAATAATCCCGGCAATAACGAGAACTGCTTCCTCAGAGACCGTGCGATATGCAGATGCCACGCGCAAAGCACCCCGCCTCTGCACTTGCGCCAGTGGCTTCCTATAAATTTCCTTATCCAGGGCATCTGCCCATATTTCTGCTCCATACAGCAGAACTGAATGGATGGCTGTCATCAATAGTCTTCTCTTACTAGATTTTGGCCCACCAACATTGGCCACGGGCCGACTGAGGGACGTTACTCCTCTGGCTGCCTTATCTGCAGTCCGTCAATAATAATAATAATAATAATAATAATAATAATAATAGATACTAGCTTTACAGTAGTCGCATATGATATGTTATCCTACCTTGAAGTTGTTACCGTTTCTATATCCTTGGCATTCATCAACACACAAAACATATTTTTATCATTTCAAATGATCTTGTCAACTTGATCGTTATGCTTTGGTCTACCGTTATGCGTTACGGTTACGGTGAGGAAATGTACTAAGGTTGCACTTGAGCGTATGACGTCATCATGTTGTTCAGTGCATATGCACTGAGTCAGAGTTTACTCCTGGGCTATGGCGTTATGCGATACAGAGACGGAGAGCGCGTGACGTCATGCAGCAGAGTGCACCTCCCACTCTCCGTTCCCCGCGCGGAAAGCCTAAGTTAATGGGTAATGGAGTCTGTTGAAAGAGTTCTGGGGCTAGCCCTCCTGCCTTTCTAACATGTGTAGCATTTGTAGCATGCGTCATTTGAAATGATACAAAGTCTAGTCTCTCAGACTGACTGTAACTTTTTAATTTTTTACACTCTCATAATACATAACAATTCCAAGACTCACTTTTTTTTCTTTACTGCCTACTTGATATTTCTACTCTCGCACTGCCTTCTTGATACTCTGCTGTTACATCACTCTCCTGACAGTAACTAAGTTACGTTAACAGAGAGTGACTTTTTTTTTCTTCACTGCCTACTTGATATTTCTACTCTCGCACTACCTTCTTGATACTCTGATTTACAAAGTAATCCGTATGTGATATACATTCCACATGGTACCACTGCCAGCTGGATCACATCCCTAAGCAGCCAGGAGGGATGCGATCCAACTGGCAGTGCGTCTTACACACTTCCGTCCGATCCACTTCCGTCCCATTTTTCAAAATCACTCCCACAAAAATATCCAGCAACCGAGTGGAAAGATGTTACACATCAATAATAATAATAATAATAATAATAATAATAACGACATATTCATGATTCGATGTCTTTCAGCGTAGCGAGGAACTGTAACTTTTCTTAGAGTGGTCTGTACAGGCTGTAATAATCCCCTTCATGAATGTACCCTCTCTGACCTGAGCTTGTGGTATGTTATCCTTGAGAAATGAAGGCAGGCTGTAAGTTATTGGCTTATTACCAGACATTAGAAACATGCTAACACTACTGCTTCTAGTGTTTCAAAAGGTCTCCACATCTGAGATAAAAATATAGTTCCAGATCAGTTTCATAAGCCAAGGTTCTCCGTTGGATCCGGTTGCTCTTGGCAAACCCGACACATACATTACCTATCATTCTAGATTACGGTATACTTCCCTTGTGGTGAAGGGCTCAGTCACAAATTTACAATTGTTATCTTAGTCGACACACCAGAGGATTTGAATGGGTTTTTATCATTTTAAATGATCTTGTCGACTTCGTCGTTACGCTGGGGTCTGGCGTTACGTTACGGTGACGGGACGAAATGTACCCAGATGCACTGAGGTGTGTGACGTCATAGTACCGCTTGGTGTATGTGTTCCCCGAAAATCTCTACTTCGTTAGTATAGGACAAAAATCCCCGATTCTTGGATGTCACGGGTAATCTCGAGAACCACTGGAGGGATTTTGATGCTGTTTTCACCATTCTGTAAAGGATATCTCGAGGAAAGATTCTGTAGAAAATAATTTATTTATGATCAAAGGAAGCCAAGCAGTAACGATTTCAGTGAAAAAGTCGAAAACAAACTTGGCGTCCGTGCGCTTCTTAAGCTTACGCTGGGCAAACCGTTAAACATATCAATATACTATGAGCGTAAGAATTGGTCAGCATGAAAAGTTCTACAAAACAGTCTGCGAGAGCATATCTCTATCTTCAATACATCGCCCACTATGAGTGTTTTTAGACTGGATGGAAGGGGCAAGTCCCCGTGTGCTCTGGTGAGCGTGACGGCATCCCGCGCGCTTGACCTTGCTTTGCCCTTGGTTTGCACTTGCCGTTCGCGAGTAGTTTGAAACAAGGTAAACTATTATAAAGCAAGATAAGTATTATGCAGATAATTTTCTAACATGTCAAGAGTCTTTGGCTTCGATCGAAGCGAGAAGCCTCCAGACTTTCTAGCATTTTTCAGCATTTGTAGCATTTAGAATGATACAAAATCTAGTCTTTCAGACTGACTGTCACTTTTTAAATGGTATGGATTCTGTCTTGAGGAAAGAATTCATGATGAAAATTAATGAATGTAAAACAAACTAAAGTATATTGGAATGCAGCTGAAAGAAATCGGAAACCCCTCCCTACTGAAGTCAAATTGGTAGATGAAAAGCTAAAGGAAGAAGGAGACTTCCGTTACTTAGTGAGCAAAATAACCAGTGATGGACGAAGCAAAGAGGATATAAAAAGTAGGGTGGCTCAGGCAAGGAAAGAATTTCTACAGCAATCAAATATAGATTTAGGTATTAGAGAGTCATTTTTGAAAGTCTTTGTCTGGAGCGTGGCGCTATATGGAAGTGAAACTTGGACTATTGGTGCACCAGAAAAAAGGAGAATTGAAGCGTTTGAAATGTGGTGTTACAGGAGAATGAAGAAGATCAGAGGGGTAGATAGAGTAACAAATATAGAGCTATTTATACTAATGGGAGAGGAGAGATGTTTCTGGTGACTGCTAATGAAGAGAAGAGATAGGTTGGTAGGACACATACTGAGACACCCAGGAATAGCAAGCCTAGGGTCGAGGACAAGAACTGTAGGGATAGACCAAGGTCACAACCTTGCTTTTTTTTATTTTATTACGAGTTTCTTGATATGTTTTTGGTTAAGATTTGTATCGTTTATGTGTTTTGTTTTTGTGTTAGTTTTTGTATTTTGTTTCCGTGGTTTGTTTCATTTTTGTATTTGTTTTTGTGTTTTCGTGTTTTTGTGTTTTGATTTTGTGTGTTTTTGAGTTAGTTATTGTGTTTTGTTTTTGTGTTAAATTTTGTGTTTTAATTTTTGTGTTTTGTTTTTGTGTTTTTTGTGTGTTTTATTTTAGTGTTTTGTTATTGTTTTGTGTTTTGATTTCTGATTTTAGTTTATGTTTTATTTCATTCGTTTTTTGTTTTGTTTTCTACTTTCTTTTCAGTTTTTGGCTTTTGATTTTGTACGATTCATTACGTGTTATTGCATTTGCTTTTGTCTTGCTTTATTTGTAAACATTTTATTAATCCAGTAGATCAAAGAAATCCAGGAAATATTTAACTTCATCAAAGGAAGACTGAATGATGAAGAAATAACTTGCTCGTAATTATGTTAGTTGTTGCTTTAGAAACCATTCTCTTATAAAGGGTTGAAGCAAGGGGTCAACATCTATTTCTCGAAAAGAAGCTAAAGGAAATTACAGAAATAAATGCCAATAAAATAATCTTATCTCTACTAATGACTCAAATTAAGTCGACAAAACACGCGTAGTTACGTGAGGATAAACTTGTTAGGTCTGCGGAGAATGAGCTAGTGTTCGTAATAACCTCGCTGAAGGTCGAAGTGTTCTCGATTGATGTGAGCGATATTGGTTATAATGGAGCTTACCGTGACTAACGGCACGCACTAGGGGCACATTACGGCATGGGTCAACACGACAAGCACCCCCGCCCAGAGCAGCCAACCTGACCATTGTATTTTACATTCACCAGGAAGTAAGCCGACTCAATGTTTGTAGTTATGGGGGAAAAGTGTTAAGGTTACATTGTTAGTAACTTATTTAAGGTGACTTGATCTATAATCACCATGTTTGTAGTTTGGGGGACAAGTGGTAAGGTTACATTGTTAGTAACTTATTTAAGGTGACGCGGACTATAATCACCATGTTTGTAGCGATGGGGGACAAGTGTTAAGGTTACATTGTTAGTAACTTATTTAAGGTGACGTGGACTATAATCACCATATTTGTAGCGATGGGGGACAAATGGTATGGTTACATTGTTAGTAACTTATTTAAGGTGACGTGGACTATAATCACCATGTTTGAAGTGATGGGGGACAAATGGTAAGGTTACATTGTTAGTAACTTATTTAGGTGACGCGGACTATAATCACCATGTTTGTAGCGATGGGGGACAAGTGTTAAGGTTACATTGTTAGTAACTTATTTAAGGTGACGCGGACTATAATCACCATGATTGTAGTGATGGGGGACAAGTGGTAAGGCTACATTGTTAGTAACTTATTTAAGGTGACGTGGACTATAATCACCATGATTGTAGTGATGGGGTACAAGTGGTAAGGTTACATTGTTAGTAACTTATTTAAGGTGACTTGATCTATAATCACCATGTTTGTAGTGATGGGGGACAAGTGGTAAGGTTACAATGTTAGTAACTTATTTAAGGTGACGCGGACTATAATCACCATGTTTGTAGCGATGGGGGACAAGTGTTAAGGTTACATTGTTAGTAACTTATTTAAGGTGACGTGGACTATAATCACCATATTTGTAGCGATGGGGGACAAATGGTAAGGTTACATTGTTAGTAACTTATTTAAGGTGACGTGGACTATAATCACCATGATTGTAGTGATGGGGGACAAGTGGCAAGGTTACATTGTTAGTAACTTATTTAAGGTGACGTGGACTATAATCACCATGATTGTAGTGATGGGGGACAAGTGGTAAGGTTACATTGTTAGTAACCTATTTAAGGTGACTTGATCTATAATCACCATGTTTGTAGTGATGGGGGACAATTGGTAAGGTTACATTGTTAGTAACTTATTTAAGGTGACGCGGACTATAATCACCATGTTTGTAGCGATGGGGGGACAAGTGTTAAGGTTACATTGTTAATAACTTATTTAAGGTGACGCGGACTATAATCACCATATTTGTAGCGATGGGGGACAAATGGTATGGTTACATTGTTAGTAACTTATTTAAGGTGACGTGGACTATAATCACCATGTTTGTAGTGACGGGGGACAAGTGGTAAGGCTACATTGTTAGTAACTTATTTAAAGTGACACGGACTATAATCACCATGTTTGTAGTCATGGGGGACAAGTGGTAAGGCTACATTGTTAGTAACTTATTTAAGGTGACGCGGACTATAATCACCATGTTTGTAGTGATGGGGGACAAGTGGTAAGGCTACATTGTTAGTAACTTATTTAAAGTGACACGGACTTTAATCACCATATTTGTAGCGATGGGGGACAAGTGTTAAGGTTACATTGTTAGTAACTTATTTAAGGCGACGTGGACTATAATCACCATGTTTGTAGTGATGGGGGACAATGGTAAGGCTACATTGTTAGTAACTTATTTAAGGTGACGCGGACTATAATCACCATGTTTGTAGCGATGGGGGACAAGTGTTAAGGTTACATTGTTAGTAACTTATTTAAGGTGACGCGGACTATAATCACCATGATTGTAGTGATGGGGGGGGGGGACAAGTGGTAAGGCTACATTGTTAGTAACTTATTTAAGGTGACGTGGACTATAATCACCATGATTGTAGTGATGGGGTACAAGTGGTAAGGTTACATTGTTAGTAACTTATTTAAGGTGACTTGATCTATAATCACCATGTTTGTAGTGATGGGGGACAAATGGTAAGGTTACATTGTTAGTAACTTATTTAAGGTGACGCGGACTATAATCACCATGTTTGTAGTGATGGGGGACAAATGGTAAGGTTACATTGTTAGTAACTTATTTAAGGTGACACGGACTATAATCACCATGTTTGTAGCGATGGGGGACAAGTGTTAAGGTTACATTGTTAGTAACTTATTTAAGGTGACGTGGACTATAATCACCATATTTGTAGCGATGGGGGACAAATGGTAAGGTTACATTGTTAGTAACTTATTTAAGGTGACGTGGACTATAATCACCATGATTGTAGTGATGGGGGACAAGTGGCAAGGTTACATTGTTAGTAACTTATTTAAGGTGACGTGGACTATAATCACCATGATTGTAGTGATGGGGGACAAGTGGTAAGGTTACATTGTTAGTAACTTATTTAAGATGACTTGATCTATAATCACCATGTTTGTAGTGATGGGGGACAAATGTAGTAACTTATTTAAGGTGACGCGGACTATAATCACCATGTTTGTAGCGATGGGGGACAAGTGTTAAGGTTACATTGTTAGTAACTTATTTAAGGTGACGTGGACCATAATCACCATATTTGTAGCGATGGGGGACAAATGGTAAGGTTACATTGTTAGTAACTTATTTAAGGTGACGTGGACTATAATCACCATGTTTGTAGTGATGGGGGACAATGGTAAGGCTACATTGTTAGTAACTTATTTAAGGTGACGCGGACTATAATCACCATGTTTGTAGTGATGGGGGACAAGTGGTAAGGCTACATTGTTAGTAACTTATTTAAGGTGACACGGACTTTAATCACCATATTTGTAGTGAAGGGAAGCAAGTGGTAAGGTTACACTGTTAGTAACTTATTTAAGGTGACGTGGACTATAATCACCATATTTGTAGCGAAGGGGGACAAATGGTAAGGTTACATTGTTAGTAACTTATTTAAGGTGACGCGGACTATAATCACCATGTTTGTAGCGATGGGGGACAAGTGTTAAGGCTACATTGTTAGTAACTTATTTAAAGTGACACGGACTATAATCACCATGTTTGTAGTCATGGGGGACAAGTGGTAAGGCTACATTGTTAGTAACTTATTTAAGGTGACGCGGACTATAATCACCATGTTTGTAGTGATGGGGGACAAGTGGTATGGCTACATTGTTAGTAACTTATTTAAAGTGACACGGACTTTAATCACCATATTTGTAGCGATGGGGGACAAGTGTTAAGGTTACATTGTTAGTAACTTATTTAAGGCGACGTGGACTATAATCACCATGTTTGTAGTGATGGGGGACAATGGTAAGGCTACATTGTTAGTAACTTATTTAAGGTGACGCGGACTATAATCACCATGTTTGTAGCGATGGGGGACAAGTGTTAAGGTTACATTGTTAGTAACTTATTTCAGGTGACGCGGACTATAATCACCATGATTGTAGTGATGGGGGGGACAAGTGGTAAGGCTACATTGTTAGTAACTTATTTAAGGTGACGTGGACTATAATCACCATGATTGTAGTGATGGGGTACAAGTGGTAAGGTTACATTGTTAGTAACTTATTTAAGGTGACTTGATCTATAATCACCATGTTTGTAGTGATGGGGGACAAATGGTAAGGTTACATTGTTAGTAACTTATTTAAGGTGACGCGGACTATAATCACCATGTTTGTAGTGATGGGGGACAAATGGTAAGGTTACATTGTTAGTAACTTATTTAAGGTGACGCGGACTATAATCACCATGTTTGTAGCGATGGGGGACAAGTGTTAAGGTTACATTGTTAGTAACTTATTTAAGGTGACGTGGACTATAATCACCATATTTGTAGCGATGGGGGACAAATGGTAAGGTTACATTGTTAGTAACTTATTTAAGGTGACGTGGACTATAATCACCATGATTGTAGTGATGGGGGACAAGTGGCAAGGTTACATTGTTAGTAACTTATTTAAGGTGACGTGGACTATAATCACCATGATTGTAGTGATGGGGGACAAGTGGTAAGGTTACATTGTTAGTAACTTATTTAAGGTGACTTGATCTATAATCACCATGTTTGTAGTGATGGGGGACAAATGTAGTAACTTATTTAAGGTGACGCGGACTATAATCACCATGTTTGTAGCGATGGGGGACAAGTGTTAAGGTTACATTGTTAGTAACTTATTTAAGGTGACGTGGACTATAATCACCATATTTGTAGCGATGGGGGACAAATGGTAAGGTTACATTGTTAGTAACTTATTTAAGGTGACGTGGACTATAATCACCATGTTTGTAGTGATGGGGGACAATGGTAAGGCTACATTGTTAGTAACTTATTTAAGGTGACGCGGACTATAATCACCATGTTTGTAGTGATGGGGGACAAGTGGTAAGGCTACATTGTAAGTAACTTATTTAAGGTGACACGGACTATACTCAGCATGTTCGTAGTGATGGGGGACAAGTGGTAAGGCTACATTGTTAGTAACTTATTTAAGGTGACGTGGACTATAATCACCATGTTTGTAGTGATGGGGGACAAGTGGTAAGGCTACATTGTTAGTAACTTATTTAAGGTGACGCGGACTATAATCACCATGTTTGTAGTGATGGGAGACAGTGGTAATGATACATTGTTGGTAACTTATTTAAGGTGAAGCGGACTATAATCGCCATGTTTGTAGCGATGGGGGACAAGTGTTAAGGTTACATTGTTAGTAACTTATTTAAGGTGACGTGGACTATAATCACCATATTTGTAGCGATGGGGGACAAATGGTAAGGTTACATTGTTAGTAACTTATTTAAGGTGACGTGGACTATAATCACCATGATTGTAGTGATGGGGGACAAGTGGCAAGGTTACATTGTTAGTAACTTATTTAAGGTGACGTGGACTATAATCACCATGATTGTAGTGATGGGGGACAAGTGGTAAGGTTACATTGTTAGTAACTTATTTAAGGTGATTTGATCTATAATCACCATGTTTGTAGTGATGGGGGACAAATGTAGTAACTTATTTAAGGTGACGCGGACTATAATCACCATGTTTGTAGCGATGGGGGACAAGTGTTAAGGTTACATTGTTAGTAACTTATTTAAGGTGACGTGGACTATAATCACCATATTTGTAGCGATGGGGGACAAATGGTAAGGTTACATTGTTAGTAACTTATTTAAGGTGACGTGGACTATAATCACCATGTTTGTAGTGATGGGGGACAATGGTAAGGCTACATTGTTAGTAACTTATTTAAGGTGACGCGGACTATAATCACCATGTTTGTAGTGATGGGGGACAAGTGGTAAGGCTACATTGTAAGTAACTTATTTAAGGTGACGCGGACTATAATCACCATGTTTGTAGTGATGGGGGACAAGTGGTAAGGCTACATTGTTAGTAACTTATTTAAGGTGACGTGGACTATAATCACCATGTTTGTAGTGATGGGGGACAAGTGGTAAGGCTACATTGTTAGTAACTTATTTAAAGTGACACGGACTATAATCACCATGTTTGTAGTGATGGGGACAAGTGGTAAGGTAACACTGTTAGTAACTTATTTAAGGTGACGTGGACTATAATCACCATGTTCGTAGTGATGGGAGACAGTGGTAATGATACATTGTTGGTAACTTATTTAATGTGACTATAATCACCATGTTTGTAGTGATGGGGGACTAATTGTAAGGTATCATTGTTAGTAACTTATTTAGGGTAATTTTCACTGTCTTTTTTCTATAAACCAAATAAAATATGTTAAACTATTTCATCCTTGGTCTAGCTGGACTATAATCACCCCGTTGTGACTTGCATGTCCACTATCGAGCAGTCTAGTGCAGTCTGCTACTGTATGGTCCTCCGGACCGGATTAGTCAGTGTTCCGGGTTGTTCATTGTCAGGTCAATGAGGCTCGCAGCAGTTGGCAGGACTGTGTCACGATCGTGGCCGTCCTCGACCCCACCAATTGTTTTCACTTTCAGTCTCGCCCGTGGCGGAGATAGCTGCAATGTCGTGAGAAGCGAGCCGATACAGGGCGGGGGAGTTACACCCACTGAGCAACATCGATATGTTCAAATAATCGATTATTTGCTATAATTAATCGATTGTTCATTTAATCGATTAATAAATTAGTCGAATTGATTAAGTATCAATTGTTTGTCGATTGATCGAGGTACTTTGCCCTTTTAACTACGCTCTCACAGAAACAAAACAGACATATATAAGGTGCGTTCAAAAAGTAACGAGCCAGAGGCTGTAATGCCCAAACCGGTGATGACATCGGCTAATCGTGGCGTGTGTAACGAGGTGTGGTTTCGACCAGAGCGTGGAAGGTCACAGCCCGTCGCTAGAGGGCACGCGTGCAAGTCACGTGACGATACAAAGTGAGCAGCAGCATGCATCAATCGTCCAACCAAGACCAAGGCAGTGGGCCAATCGACATGCTTCCTGGTGTGGTTGAAGACTGTGGGGCACACACTTTGCGTAAGTGCAGTCGTTCCTTCATGATGGTGTGCACACTTCCGACGCTCAATCCGAACACGACGGCTATGGCGTTCACTGTCACTCGGCGGTCCTGGGTAATGAGTGCATCAACCAGCTGGAGGTTGTCATCGGTAATGCAGGGGGGTGCACAAGACCGGGCATCATTGGCTAATGACACCCGTCCTTCCCTGAAGCGCTTGTGCCACGCCTTGACCCTTGCAAGGGACATGCAGTGTTCGCCGTACACTTGTGATATTCGGCGATGAATGCCCGTTCCCCCTACTCCTTCCGCTGTCAGAAACCGAACAACACCTCTTTGCTCTTCGTTTGACGCCTCCATGTCACTGTTTGCAATGCGACTGGCAGCGTTGGACGATTGATGCATGCTGCTGCTCGCTTTGTAACGTCACGTGACGTGCACGCATGCCCTCTGGCGACGGGCTGTGACCTTCCACGCTCTGGTCGGAACCACACCTCGTTACATACGCCACGATTAGCCCATGTCGTCACCGGTTTGCGCATTACAGCCTCCGGCTCATTACTTTTTGAACGCACCTTATAATTAATTAAAATATATTGTGTCTTATGTTTAGCCTACTTTTCACATTTTGTAAAAATGAGGAAAAAGTAGACCTATATCTGAATATCTCAAGGCCAAATATGAAAATGACGTCAGTGCTACTAACTGCTGAAAAATCGCAATTGAAATTTGAGCTCCATGTTGGATATCTTGGAAGATATGAATGGGAGCTATTCCAAAATTGGCACACATATAGATAATAATATTTCAGTTTAATTTCCAGGAGGCCATACATGACAGAGTTGCCAAAATTATTCTAAGCCTGCTGATATGTCCAATTCTTTAATGCACGTGGACTTTTACAATATCCATTGGATTTCAACCAAATTTCGTATGTACTATGTATATGATAACAGATATGACTATGCGTATTCTTATGGGCAACCATGGTTGCCAACTGTTAATAAATGCTCTCTCTATTTTTTTAATCCAAGTACTATTATATCAGAAGGTATGCAAACCAAGAACTCGAAACTTTGGACAGGTGTAGTATATGACCTTCTACATTAATTTGGAGTACCAAGTATACGTCAGTGCTGCCAACATGTTTCTAAGCGTGTTGATAGGTCCAAAAGTTTAAATGCATGTAACGTCTATACTAACAAATGGATTTCAACCAAATTTCGTATGTGATTTGTGTACTATAACTGATATGAATATGCGTATTCTTAAGAGCCAACAGGGCTGCCAACTCAAAATAAATGCTCTATCTATTTTTAACCTAATATCTATAAATTAGAAAATATGCAAACCGAGCTCTAAACTTTGCATACGTATAGTACCTAACATTCTAAATTAATTTGGAGTAACTAATATACGTCAGTGCTGCCTACATGATTTAAGCCTGCTGATAAGTCCAATTTTTAAATACATGTAACTTCTATACTAACAAATGGATTTCATCCAAAATTGGCGCAATAATAGATCATAATATTTTAGATTAATTCTTACATTTTAAGAAAAGTAGGCTCTTTAGTTCGTCACGGAACTACTAACTTGTTAAATAATGTAGGCGACATTCTTCGTGAAAACGAGGCTAAAACAGTGTAAAACAAAAAAGTGACAGTCAGTCTGAAAGACTAGACTTTGTATCATTTTAAATGCTACAAATGCTGAAAAATGCTAGAAAGGCTGGAGACTTCTCGCTTCGCTCGAAGCCAAAGACTCTTGACATGTTAGAAAATTATCAACATAATACTTATCTTGCTTTATAATACTTTACCTTGTTTCAAATTACTCGCGAACGGCAAGTGCAAACCAAGGGCAAAGCAAGGTCAAGTGCGCGGGATGCCGTCACGCTCGCCAGAGCGCGCGGGGACGTGCCCCGTCCATCCAGTCTAAAAACACTTATAATGGGCGATGTATTGAAGATAGAGATATGCTCTCGGGGACTTTTTTGTCGATTTTTTAATGCTGACCAATTCTTACGCTCATAATATATTGATATTTTTAACGGTTTGTCCAGCGTAAGCTTAAGAAGCGCACGGACGCCAAGTTTGTTTTCGACTTTTTCAATGAAATCGTTACGGCTTGGCTTCCTTTGATCATACATAAATTATTTTCTACAGAATCTTTCCTCGAGATATCCTTTACAGAATGGTGAAAACCGCATCAAAATCCATCCAGTGGTTTTCGAGATTACCCGTGACATCCAAGAATCAGGGATTTTTGTCTTATACTAACGAAGTAGAGATTGTCGGGGAACACATGCACCAAGCGGTACTATGACGTCACACACCTCAGTGCATCTGGGTACATTTTGTCCCGTCACCGTAACGTAACGCCAGACCCCAGCGTAACGACGAAGTTGACAAGATCATTTAAAATGATAAAATGTTCCTGTCCTAAATTGTAAATATTGAACAAGAATTCAAAATCTCTTAGAAATCTCCTCCGTTTTCATTTTTCCAATTTGTTGGATGTTTGTCTTTCCACCGTCACTGACTCTTATTTGGTTATTGTTAACATAAACAAGAAAGGACACTTTGTATATTTAGGCATTAAGTAACTTTTATAAATTTTTATACATCAGTGCAGTTTAGATTCTTGTTCACTTGCTTCAAAAATGTCTTCAAATTAATAATTAATTAAACATTGGCCATAGGTTTACAAAAATACTATTTCTATTGATTCGCATAATCACTGATTGTCCATGTTGTTTTTTACAGATTTCCAAGTGGTCATAGTGATCGCATGCATGTCCACACAGTTGACACTTGCCTGTAATTGAAGGCTCATGATACGTCTTGTTGTGACAAATGATGTGATGGAAGCCGTGTACTGCCATTCTTGTATAGACGTGACGCATTTCAAAGTTTGCTTTCGTCCATGATCGATCAATCATGGCGCCAGATGCAAAAAACACCTCACTTTTGGATGAGTGTTGCCAATAGGTTCTCTGATGCATTTGTGTTGGATAGATGTATTTGTGTCCTAAGATCTTCTATGAGGAAGGATTCTCTTGCCAGGAGATAAACTAATCTGGATCATGTTGTCTTTGAAACTCCAATTGCTTTCTTAATGTATACTGCTTGTAATGTGGAGATGTTTTTCATTGAGAGATACGGCCAGATAATTCCTAAGCCAATATTGGCAGTATTTAAATTACCTGTAAAATCAGATCCCTCATCAGAAAATATAACAATATTCCATCTGCCGTTCAAGAAATTCAAGTTTGATTGCTACAGCAGATTGTACGGCTTATTTTTACCACATAACAAATTCCACATGGGAGCAATAATTAATACATTAATTAAACTACTAATTGGATAGTTAACATATTTCCTTGTATACATTCATTATAATATAGCAACCTGTTATGCAAATAACAAGTGTTCCAAGGCTCAAATTCTGTATTTTGAGTAATTAAAACTCAGACCTTCAACTGTTTGGGTCAGAGATCAGTCGGCGTATCTCCAGAAAATCTCGCCTTGACTCAATAAACTTGCGATATGAGCGCTGAGAGACTTGTCACTAGATGGCAGCACAGCTCGACCGGGTTCCACACATTGATTTAGGGGCTCTATTAATTCCTTCATTTTCGGCAATTTATTTGTTATTTTTATTTTTATTCATATGTTTTTCATTTATTCATTTATTCATTTATTTATTTATTTATTTAGTATTTATTTATTTATTCATTCATTTATTCATTTATTCATTTATTCATTCATTTATTCATTTATTCATTTATTCATTTATTTATTTATTTATTCATTTATTTATTTATTTATTTATTCATTTATTTATTTATTTTTATTCATTTATTTATTTATTCATTTATTTATTTATTTATTTATTTCGTTTGTTTGTTTGTTTGTTTGTTTTGTTTTTTGATCTTTATTTATTCATTTATTTTTATTTATTATTATTTATTTTGTATTTGTTCTTCATGCATTTGTATAAAACCAAGTCCCCGATTCTTGTATGTAACGGGTAATCTCGAGAACCACTGGATGGATTTTGATGCGGTTTCAGCCATTCTGTAAAGAATTTCTTGTGGAAGTTTTCAGTTGAAAACCTACATTTATGACCAAAGGAAGCCGAGCAGTAACGATTTCAGTGAATCCAGTCGAAGAAAAACCTGCCGTCCGTGTGCCTTTTAAGCTTACGCTGGGCAAACTGTTAAAGATACCGGGCGAAGTCGGGGCGGGTTGCTATTATATATAACACTGGCGAACCCGAGCGAGAAATCTCGCAGCTTCATAAACCACACTTTCCCCAATAGGTTTATATTGAGAGACTTAAGGCGAAAGATTGTTATGTTTTTATTTCAACCAAATGATTATAGAACACTATTTACATTTCAGTTAGAATTCCAAGTTCTACGTTCCCTAACTTAAGAAAGCAATCACTGAAAATTGGATCATCATAACACTCACCGGTTATTCGATATTTATAAAATTATACGATTTGAGTATTCATTTCTTTGATTTACTGTTTCTGAAATCCATGCAAAATTGTAAAGGAAATACCTCAGAATGTTGAAATGACATGAAACAGGCGTCACAGCGGCCAAAATGTGAACAATTATGGAGCGTATTTTCCAACAGCAATAGTATCTGCAAATCGCACACTTCGTACATTTTTTTCAAAAGTAATTTCTTAAAGAAATTATAGATATTTATGAAATTAGAGTGCAATTCGTCACTGCTAATGTCTATTCTCTTTCATTTGAATTCTCATCTGTCACGATCGGTGGCTTGTGAGCGCCGCAGGAGGGATCTATACTACTGAAATAATATATATGATGATCTTGCTTTCTTTTGACTTAAGGAATGTACTGTTCCGGTGTACATTATTGTTGGACCTCCTCAATCTTGGCCGATGGCGACCACACGGTGTTGTCAAGGTCGCTCGTCTGCTGGATTCCTACCTTATCATTAGCTATGACCTCGACACGGTGAACCAAACAAGTGACCTTTACTGCCGGCCGAGCGTCCCGGAAACTGCCCCGCCCGCTTGTCTCTACAGCCCGCAGGATACACTGCAACTTCAAAGAAAACAAGTCCCATGTAGTGAAATTCGATTTCAGTTGAGCTGTTATACAAGCAACAATGGAAAACAGTTCAGTATTTTCCAACAAGAGACAGCGCTAGAGTCGCTAAACACGGCATTATAGGGTGTTTTTTTTTAGGCTATTATTAAGATGGGGTCGCCACTCCCAAATGGATTTTTAGCCTACTTTCGATTTTTGCAAAAAATGTAAGTAGACTTATGAGATCAACACAGGGCGAAAAATTGTGTGTCCGTCTGTGTGTGTGTGAGTGTGTGTACTCTGAATGTCTGTTCCCCCTATCAATTCAAACACGGTGAAACCGAATTGAACGAAATTTGGTACAGAGGTAGCACTAGCAAAGGGCACCTCAGTGTCATGTTTTATATCGCCGCCATCTTGACGGAAACGTAATGGCGGCCACCCAAATGTTAAAAGCTTAAATCAAATTACGACCAACCTAATCATCTGATCTCTACTAAATTTTGCAACAATATACCTTTATGTAATAAGCATCTTTTGACCAAACGACAAGGTCATCAGCCCAATAGGTTGCAGATAGCGGCCATGTATGTGTGAAAATTGATTCACCATATCAATTCAAACACGGTGAAACCGAAATGAATGAAATTTTATACAGAGGTAGCACTAGCAAAGCACACCTCATATTCATGTTTAATATCCGTATAGCACGTTGTATTTCAACAAGCTACTACAACCAACATTCAATTATACTCCTTGAAAGGGACAAAGAGTTATAATAATACCCATGCATTTAGGAGAAAGTAGGCTACATTTTCTTTACTGAACATCTTGTTTGACCTACTGCCGGGTATGACAGGCCGATCCTAACATGGAGAACAGACGCTACGGGTGTCCATAATATGGACAAATATCCTTTACTCTATTAAACCGGAGCACCGGGTTACCTCTTCCGCCAACTTTGCTGTACCGAAGGACTCCTTCACCACTGCAGATGCCGTTGAGGTCTTCACTCATACCCTGAGCTGGGCTCTCCATATTTATAACCCCTGGAGAGAGATGTCCCACTCCACTTTATAGATGGTTTGGACATGTCAAACGGATGAATGAAGTAAGGCTACCAAGACGAGCACTGGAACGACGGATGACAGGGAAGAGAGGACGAGGAAGACCAAGAATGTGTTGGATGGACTCGGTGGAGAATAGAATTAGAAAACGGAACCTGGATTGGAACACCGTGCCGGAAGAGGAATGGTGGAACGACAGAACAGAGTGGAGAGGAACAATATTTGCCCCAACCCAGTGTCAACTGGAAAAGGGGAAATGTTGATGATGATGATGATGATGATATAGTTTGCATGGCTGTGCGGATAGCCTAGTATTTAGAATACAATCCGAACTTTTTGGATAGCATTAAGCTACTAGGACCCGGATGTTTATGACATATAATGTATTTCCGTTATGTTGTTTTCATGTTGCCGCGGTGTGTGAGTGGTTAACGTGTCGGTCTACTAACCCCAAGCTTGCAGGTTCGTTCCTGGCCATGGTAAGTGATTTTTGAAAGGCGACATACGATGTTGGCATGTCAAAGAACCCATTTTAATTCAGTAGGCCGTGTTCATAATGGCACAATTAATCTCGGGAGTTTCCGCCAACACAAAGTTCCTAATTTCTCTACCAGAAAGCGCTATAGTGTGTTCAAGGAGCTTAGGTATCTAACCTCCTTGACTTTCATAGTGCTTCAAGGAACAACGAAATTCGACATGCAAGCTACCCTCTGGGTGTCAAATAACAAAGCTTGCACCCGGCACCCATGGCCATACGATATTATTAATTTAGACAAATTCCTCCCCCCCACCCTCCCACGCACACACACCCAAGTACACGGGTATAAAACACCGTGATGTCGCAATGCCCCTAATGTCTCTTTTATGTATGTATGAATTGCCAGCCAATGGCCAGAGCTGGGTATTTTGATTGAACGCCTGAGGGTTCCCAACAAGTTCAATTTCAAATACTCATTATCACTGACACCTAGCAGCGTACGTTGTTACTTGATAGAGCGTTTCCATGTAGCCAAATATAACCTGCAAATTTGCAGTGGTAGGTTCTCTTACGTCCCATAAATCTATCTACTTCCCCTCTGAAGGAAGGCACTCTGAAGGATTTTAACGCTCTTAAAAATCCGACGACTTCGGTCGGGTTTGAACCCGCGATCTTGGGCATAGCAGCTCAGCCGACTACGCCACCGAAGCCGCTCATGTCTTTTTATGTGAAATGCGATAGGTTTTTGTGTTGACGTCATTCGGGTCACGTGCCCATAAAACGTAATCCATCTTTATAATTTTTATAATCGTTTCGGTCCTCTATGGACCACGTTATTTCAACTGTCTTCTCCCTCGTTCTTTCACATTCGCCCAGTATTCGCGCATTCTTCTTCGGTGAGCTTCTTTTCGTTCTTCGATCCACTTCTTTCCGGTTTTCAAAACGGGTTTTGGCTGAAAACTCTGTATCTCCCCAAGTTTCTTCTTCAAAGAGTCACGTTCCAAGATGTCCTCATGTGATATTCCCAGTTCTTGTAGGTCTTTTCCCACCTCTGTAAGCCAGATCCCTTTGGTTTTCTTTCCCACAAAGTAGGCACAGATTCGATTGGACAATCTTCCAGAGTTCATTCGTGTTTAATGGCCATAAATGGAGAGTCTTCTTTTGCGTTATTTTCTCCATGTGTAGATAATGTTCCATCTTTATTATGTTACTAGCAGTAGTGCCCGGCTTCGCCCGGTGGATTTATTTGTTTTACAGAACTGGAGCGCTCAAGCATAAGGATCGGAAAGCACCAACGCTTATTGCACCAACACCATCGCCCTTATACAGAGGCATACTATTGTCATGATGATAACTGTTTTACGGGGTCTAAGAAATCTTTTTGCACTAATTACTCCCCGTGATTGCAATTTATAAGCAGCTCGCAATTCTGCACCAGACCACTGGTAGGGGCGACGTCATGCAGCCCGCATTGCCAGGCAACACTAGACTGGTATTATTGAAGCCGTTCTGGAGCACTTGTTCTTCCGACTTACTGAACAAAAATCAATCTTTAAGGTTACCTGAGAGGTAACTATTCCTCTTGAATCAGGCTATCATATACAAAAATAATTTTTTGAATCCGACTGGTAGTTCCAGAGATTAGCGCATTTAAACACACAAACAAACTTTTCAGCTTTATTATATTAGTATAGATTATATAATACGTTAAGACTAAGGTGTATGTTTCACACAACTCAAGCTCCTAAACCAGAGGGAGTAAGAAGGTGTGGTTGGTACCGAAATCTCCCAATTCGTCTCAATAGTACAGAAAAACTCTTGCATTTCTTGAAAAGTCAACGGAAATATATTTATTTGTTTATAAATTGCTTAAACAAATAAATAAGACTATAGCCCCTGGCATCGCGTACAGCCCGCATAGTACTATAGCTGGATGAGTATTCAGTACACATGGGGCGCACACAACCCATTATGCGAGAGTTCTCGTACTGGTTCGATAGTTATTATTATTATTATTATTATTTCTACATTCATTTCACCACATAAGTGGGACATATCAACAAATCGTCGGCTTGTTTGCAAGACGGTATGGCTAATTCTCTTAAGGTGGCACATTGAGAAACGAGCGAACAATGGAACAGGTCTCCAAGATGACGGCCTTCTGCATGGTGATATGTAGACCAGGATGTATTCCCAATATTTGTAGATTGTGAGCCAATAATTTGGGGATGATGCCGGTAGAAGAAATTACTATGGGCAGAACCACTACACTTTCCTGTCTCCACATTTGCCGTATTTCCTCAGCCAAAGGCAGATATTTGGTGATCTTATCACAGCAGGTTTGTTGCAGATTATGGGAATTGGGCACTGCAATATCAATTAGGAAGGTTCTCTTCTGCACCTTGTCCACAAGAACGATATCTGGTCGGTTTGCTGGTATGGTTTTATCAGTAATAACTGATCGGTCCCATAACAACTTGTAACTGGGATTTTCCAAAACGGCGTCAGGAACATACTGATAGTAAGGCAAAATATTATCAGATAATAAATGCTTTTGAGCAAGGTGTTGGTGCATTATTTTGGCCACTTGGTTGTGCCTTTTCATGTAATCAGTACAGGAGATTGCTTGGCAGCCTCCTGTGATATGTTGAATTGTTTCCGGTTCTAGTTGGCATCTTCTGCATTTATCATCCTGACTATTTGCCTTAACTATATATTCCAGGTAGTTTTTGGTAGCCACAACTTGATCCTGGATTGCAACCATGAATCCTTCAGTCTCAGTGAATAGGTCAGCATGAGTCAACCAGCTGTATGACGCATCAATGTCGACATGTTTCTGGTTGAGATCATACGGATGACGACCGTGCAGAGCTTTCTGCGTCCACTGCTGAAGCTTGGTGGCTGAACATTCCTCATCAGTGGCTAACTGTATATCCCTTACGTGAAGAAGATCCAGCGGTGTGCACTTGTCATCTGCCTTCACAGCGGCTTGATGTATGGGAGAGTCATGTCTTCCCAGAAAATATCTCTGAAGGTTCCTCACTTGCCTTGCATGCAATTGGATAATGTCCGTGAGCCCCCGTCCACCTCTTTGACGCGGGATTGTCAATCGCTCAACAGCTGACTTAGGGTGGAGACATCTGTGTTTTGTTAAGGTGGTACGTGTCCTAATTAGGATGTTCTCCAAGTCAGTCTGCGTCCATTTGGTAATACCGAAAGTATATGTCAGAGCAGGAATAGCATAGGTATTAATAGCCTTAAAGGTGTTCTTTCCATTCAACTTTGATTTTAAAATCTTGTTAAGGCGTTGATTGTAGATAGCTATGGTTCTATCTTTAATACCTTTATGATCAATTCGATTAGATTGCAGGAGACCAAGATATTTGTAGGTCTCATTACCTTCCATAGGCTTTATGAAACAACCATCATCAAGTTGAAATGCTCGGGCCTCTAATTTTCCACGCCGAATGGTGAGGGTGCGACACTTATCTAATCCGAAGGACATTCCAATATCAGAAGAAAATGAAGCAGTAATTGCAATTAGATTGTCGATGTGTTTCTCAGAGGATGCATATAGTTTAATGTCATCCAAATACATCAAATGAGAAATTTTGTATTTGACTATACCATGGTGCTTAATTGAAAAACCACACTTTGCATTGTTCAGCAATGATGATAGTGGATTGAGCGCCAAACAGAACCATAGAGGGCTCAAGCTGTCACCCTGAAAGATACCTCTTTTGATTTGAATAAATCCCGATTCCATACATGTGTCTCCATTAGACATTAATAAATTGGTCCCCCAATGGGACATCATATGTTGCAGACTTATAATGATGGCAGGATCAACTTTATATATCTTCAGGATTTGGATTAACCAGGAATGTGGCACTGAATCAAAAGCTTTCTTGTAATCAATAAAGGTCATGTAGAGGTTACGCATCATCTTTCCTGCTTGTTCCATAGTAACTGCATCGATTACAAGTTGCTCTTTGCAACCTTGAGACTTCTTCATGCACCCCATCTGCTCTTCAGCCAGGATGTTATTAAGATTTATGTGTTCACAAATCTTACGTGCAATGCAAGATGTAAATATCTTATACAGGGTGCACAGACAGGTGATAGGTCGATATTTGGAAGGATCATTGGTTCTATCACCTTTTGGCAGAAGGTATGTTTTACCTCGCATCAAGTAAGAGGGGATAAGCTGTGGATTTTGGATGAAATCTGTGTAGCAGCGGGCAAGATGCTCATGAGTACAAGTGAAACGTTTGATCCAAAAGTTGTGGAGGTTGTCTGGTCCTACCGCTTTCCAATTTTGGGTCTCCTTAACCACACGGGTCACATCTTCAGTTGATACCGAAGAGTCACTCATTATTATTATTATTATTATTATTATTATTATTATTATTATTATGCTAAGGTCCCATTCCAGTTTTGTACCGAAAATAAGGTCCCATTAACACTAACCTACACATATGGGGTATCTACAGGTTCAGCATAACCCAATGCGTAAGCGAAACGCACTCACTCTTTAAATGGCTCACAATTAAATACATACCTTAAAACATGTAGCCTATATTTACAATGAAATAATGAAAGAATGCAACACGGTAACCATGGTAACAGAATCTCACAGGCCCATCTATTTCTGTAAGACGCAATGCAATTCCAATTATTACATTACTGTGAAAGTTTCCACACGGTTATAAGGTTATCACTGAACCAAATTAAGCTGTAAAATTCATCAACACATACAGTATAATGCGCTTAAGGGGGTCAAGGGGCACTCAAGAATTTTTTCACGCAATTTTCACGTGTGAGTGTGGTACGAAAGGTCTTTTTCAACCGACTATAAAGGGTCTCCGAAAACCACATTTAAAGGCCCTTAAATTAACAGTGTCTGTGATATTCCCAGAAAACTAACTTCGCTCTGATATACCTATGAAGGAATGACAAACCCCTAATCACTGCACCAGTAGCTGAATTGATAAAGTCTGATTATTCATACCAAGGATAAATCAGTCATAGCATTCATGATTGAGATTTTGCTAAGTGTACTCTTTACAACTAGAATATTTGCGGGCGAAGCCGCGACGGGTAATGCTAGTTATTATTATTATTATTATAAAGTACCCGATTGAATACTTCCTGCAGGTGTCAAACACACGGCCTTGACCAACACAACAGGTGCACCAAGATATTGGTGTTACGCTTCAACGAAGTCCTTGAACACTAACATCTGGGAGATTGTTCCGTTAAGTTAATGATCTGCTCTAATGATCAATTACATGGTAAATCTGAACAAAAAATGTACGCACAGACCACGAAATCGAAAACTATTGTTGATTGTTGACTTTTTCAGGGTTTTGAGATTTCATGGACATAGCCTATATTTACTGAGCCCAGAATAGCTTGATAATTCAACAGTTGTTGCTGCTATGCTTAAAACAAGCGGCAGTCAACTTCGTTTCAATTAATCAATCAGTATGGACGTTTGGCTTGAACCGGAACATCAGATTTTAGGAAAACAATCGATTAATCCCCTCCCATACTTCCGCCCATAAGCGTCATTTCACATCTATGCCGCTTGGCAGCACCACTAGTTTATTTAGCTCAACGCATTAGCTTCGTATGTTTTTATTCAGATATTGTAATAAATGGTTGGTTCCTCAGTTTAGGCGCTGCGACAACGCGGTCATGTAGCCCCGTGTACTTTGGGTGTGTGTAGAATCTGTCTGATAACCGGTGTTAATTGTGATGGCTGTATTAGTGTGTGTTATCTGTTTTTCTTTTAAAATTCAAGTAGGGACTGCATACATTCGATTTTCAAGTAGTTCCAACTTTTGCTACCAAACGCCACCGTCAACGATCAACTAGTTCTGCAGTTTGTTACTAGATGGCACCGTAGTCGGCTCCTGGCGACGAATGTTGGAACCTAAGAGCGTTAGTCAAAGATAACCTATAATTTAGCTTCACACAGGTGTAATTAGTGGAAGGTAGCCGCATTTTTCAACATTAATACCTTGATATTGAACTAATAATAAATTCTTTGCTGTGACAAATAGAACCATGAAGGTCTGTCCTCAAGTGGCTTCGGTGGCGTAGCTCAACGCATTAACTTCGTATGTTTTTATTCAGATACTAGCAGTAGTACCCGGCTTCGCCCGGTGGAATGATGATAATGTTTTAAGGTCTCCTTAGAAATATAATGGACTTAAAATCTAAGTCATTTGCCCCCAAAGACAATGAGGGAGTAATATCTAGGTCATTTGCCCTTTTGATAACGATGATAATAAAAACTACTGTTGAATTGACACGTCAAACTTACAAACTACCGTAATAGAAATACATATTTCAAAATTCACAGGCGAGGAAGACTTATTGTGTGTGGTGATTAATGGTGTAATGGGCGTAACATCTACTGTAGGTCATTTGCTCTTATGATGAGGATGATAAGGGAAACTACTACCGGTATTGAATTGACACTTCAACGTATAATGTACACAATGTACTGTAATAAAAATAACTATATGGCGGCTTCGGTGGCGTATTCGGTAGCATGCTGAGTTTCTATGCCCAAGATAGCGGGTTCAAACCCGGCCGAAGCCGTCGGATATTTTAAGAGCGTTAAACATCCGTCAGTATGCCTTTCTTCGGAGGGGAAGTAAAGCCGGCGGTCCCATGTCAGATTTATGGCATGTTATTGAACCTTCCACTAATTACACCTGTGTGAAGCTAAATTGGATAGGTAAACAACGCTCATAGATGTCTACGTCCGTTGCCAAGAGCCGACTGCAGTGGCGTCTAGTAGCTAAGTTCCGAACTTGGCCTAGTAGTCGTTGACGGTGGCGCTTGGCGGCAAAAGTACGAACTATTTGAAGAATTCTAAGTTGCAGTTTGTACTTAAATTAAAAAACAGATAACACACACTAATACAGTCATCACAATTAACACCGGTTATCAGACAGATTCTACACACACCCAACGTACACGGGGCTACATGACCGCGTTGTCGCAGCCCCTAAACTTAAGAACCAACCAACCAAAAATAAATATTTTAAAAATCACAGTCGAGAAAGACTTTATGCGGCGGTGATTATTGGTATGATGCGCGTAACATCTAGGTCATTTGCACTTATGATGATAATAATAAGGTAATGAAAAAATGACTACTAAACGAACATGGTGTTATTTTAAAACTGATATAGGTAATTCAGGTGTCTAGCTTCGATGCCTTCCAAAGTCTCAACCTTATTTTCTGGCTTAGGCCTGTACTGGATGCGTCTAGTGAAAGAGCGTACTGCTCGGCAAAGACAAAGAATATAGGTCCAAGCTGTACGAACCTGAGAAGATCGCAGATGATGACGAAATATGATGACACACGTTCGGGGTTCCCCGTCCTATACAGATTGACCGGGAATCACTCACTGTTTCGCAACGGCCCTGTGCTGGCATCAGCATAGACAGCAGGAGATAACACGGCGGGCTCTGGAAAGTACTCTCAAGTCACCTCACGATGATTCAGCAAGCTATTCTCACAACTGACCCCCCCCCCCCCCAGGGTCTCACAACTTGTGGGACGTGGGTTGGCGACCACGGAACCCCAGCTGAGTCTGGCATCGCTTCTACTTCCTGGTGCCGGGCTCATTTCAGTTCTCTTTCCTATCGGCCTCCCTTGGTCAACTCTTGTTCTCTTCCGACCCAGACTGTATTAGGGTATCCGAGGGCTAGGGAGTCTTTCAATTTCCCGCCTTAATTGGCTTTGTCTCATCTTTCCTGATACCCTCATTCTTCGAGGGGTCTGCCTTCTTTTCCTTTTCATAATATCTCCTGTCTTCTGCTCAAGGCCCTCAAAGAGGCAGGGTGTGTGTAGACCCACCACTTCTGGTACACCCTCAAGGGCTCATGACTGGTGAGTTAGGAAGCTGGCAACCCCGAGGAATTCCTGAGCTACATGCAGGGAATGGAGTGGTATGTCAGAAATTTCAAGTGGACAGTGTTACGCATCGGGTTCCAAAGGGTAAGTATACACACTTTGTTTTCGATCGGTGAACGATGTAGATATGTACCAAAGGGCCTTAATGCGGGAAATGGAGTGGTCTGTCCGAAATTTTGAGTGGACAGTGTTACTCGTCGAGTTCCAAACGGTAATTATGTAAAATCTGGTTGAGATCGGTGAAACGGTGTAGTTTTGTGCCAAGGGCCAAAATGCAGGGAATGGAGTGGCCTGTCCAAATTTTAAAGTGGACAGAGTTACTCATCGGGTTCCAAAGGGTAAGTATACACATTTTGTTTTCGATCGGTGAGCGATGTAGATTTGTGCCAAAGGGCCTAAATGCGTGGAATGGAGTGGTCTGTCCGAAATTTCGAGTGGACAGTGTTACTCGTCGAGTTCCAAAGGGTAATTATGTAAAATCTGGTTGAGATCGGTGAAACGGTGTAGTTTTCTGCCAAAGGGCCAAAAAGCAGGGAATAGTGTGGTCTGTCCGAAATTTAAAGTGAACAGTGTTACTTGTCGGGTTCTACGGGTAAGTATATAAAATTGGGGTCAGATCGGTGAAACGGTGTAGATTTGTGCCAAACAGCCTAAATGCAAGGGATGGAGTGGCCTCGCCGCAATTTCAAGCAGACAGTGTTAGTCGCAGTGTTCCAAAGGGTAAATATACAAATTTTGGTTGAGATCGGTGAAACGATGTAGATTTGGGACAAAGGGCCTAAATGCAGGGAATGGAGTGGTCTGTCAGCAATTTCAAGCAGACAGTGTTACTCGCTGGGTACCAAAGGGTAAGTTTACGAATATTGGTTCTGATCGGTGAAACGGTGTAGATTTGTGCCAAAGTGCCTAAATGCAGGGAATGGGGTGGTCTGTCCGAAATTTTAAGTGGACAGTGTTACTCGCAGGGTTCCAAAGGGTAAGTATACAAAGTTTGGTTCAGATCGGTGAAACGGTGTAGATTTGTGCCAAAGGGCCTAAATGCATAGGATGGAGTAGCCTCTCCGCAATTTCAAGCAGACAGTGTTAGTCGCAGTGTTCCAAAGGGTAAATATAAAAATTTTGGTTGAGATCGGTGGAACGGTGTAGATTTGGGCCAAAGGGCCTAAATGCAGGGAATGGAGTGGTCTGTCCGCAATTTCATGCAGACAGTGTTACTCGCAGGGTTCCAAAGGGTAAGTATACACATTTTGGTTCAGATCGGTGAAACGGTGTAGATTTGTGCAAAAAGGGCCTAAATGCAGGAAATGGCGTGGTCTGACCGAAATTTCAAGCAGACAGTGTTAGCCGCAGTGTTCCATAGGGTAAATATACAAATTTTGGTTGAGATCCGTGAAACGGTATAGATTTGGGCCAAAGGGCCTAAATGCAGGGAATGGAGTGGTCTGTCCGCAATTTCAAGCCGACAGTGTTACTCGCAGGGCACCAAAGGGTAAGAATACGAATTTTGGTTCTGATCGGTGAAACGGTGTAGATTTGGACCAAAGGGCCTAAATGCAGGGAATGGGGTGGTCTGTCCGAAATGTTAAGTGGTCAGTGGTACTCGCAGGGTTCCAAAGGGTAAATATACAAATTTTGGTTGAGATCGGTGAAACGGTGTGGATTTGGACCAAAGGGCCTAAATGCAGGTAATGGGGTGGTCTGTCCGAAATTTCAAGTGGACAGTGTTACTCGCAGGGTTCCAAAGGTTAAATATACAACTTTTGGTTCAGATCGGTGAAACGGTGTAGATTTGTGCAAAAGGGCCTAAATGCAGGGCATGAGGTGGTCTGTCCGAAATATAATGTTGACGGGGTTACCCGCAGGTTTCCAAAGGGTAAGTATACAAATTTTGGTTCAGATCGGTGAAACGGTGTAGATTTGTATACATAACAGACAGACAGACAGACAAACTTTGTGCTTTATATATATATAGATATAGACTAGCAATAGTACCCGGCTTCGCCCGGTGGAATGATGATAATGTTTTAAGGTCTCCTTAGAAATATAATGGACTTAAAATCTAAGTCATTTGCCCCCAAAGACAATGAGGGAGTAATATCTAGGTCATTTGCCCTTTTGATAAGGATGATAATAAAAACTACTGTTGAATTGACACGTCAAACTTACAAACTACCGTAATAGAAATACATATTTCAAAATTCACAGGCGAGGAAGACTTATTGTGTGTGGTGATTAATGGTGTAATGGGCGTAACATCTACTGTAGGTCATTTGCTCTTATGATGAGGATGATAAGGGAAACTACTACCGGTATTGAATTGACACTTCAACGTATAATGTACACAATGTACTGTAATAAAAATAACTATATGGCGGCTTCGGGGGCGTATTCGGTAGCATGCTGAGCTTCTATGCCGAAGATAGCGGGTTCAAACCCGGCCGAAGCCGTCGGATATTTTAAGAGCGTTAAACATCCGTCAGTATGCCTTTCTTCGGAGGGGAAGTAAAGCCGGCGGTCCCATGTCAGATTTATGGCATGTTATTGAACCTTCCACTAATTACACCTGTGTGAAGCTAAATTGGATAGGTAAACAACGCTCATAGATGTCTACGTCCGTTGCCAAGAGCCGACTGCAGTGGCGTCTAGTAGCTAAGTTCCGAACTTGGCCTAGTAGTCGTTGACGGTGGCGCTTGGCGGCAAAAGTACGAACTATTTGAAGAATTCTAAGTTGCAGTTTGTACTTAAATTAAAAAACAGATAACACACACTAATACAGTCATCACAATTAACACCGGTTATCAGACAGATTCTACACACACCCAAAGTACACGGGGCTACATGACCGCGTTGTCGCAGCCCCTAAACTTAAGAACCAACCAATCAAAAATAAATATTTTAAAAATCACAGTCGAGAAAGACTTAATGCGGCGGTGATTATTGGTATGATGCGCGTAACATCTAGGTCATTTGCACTTATGATGATAATAATAAGGTAATGATAAAATGACTACTAAACGAACATGGTGTTATTTTAAAACTGATATAGGTAATTCAGGTGTCTAGCTTCGATGTCTTCCAAAGTCTCAACCTTATTTTCTGGCTTAGGCCTGTACTGGATGCGCCTAGTGAAAGAGCGTACTGCTCGGCATAGACAAAGAATATAGGTCCAAGCTGTACGAACCTGAGAAGATCGCAGATGATGACGAAATATGATGACACACGTTCGGGGTTCCCCGTCCTATACAGATTGACCGGGAATCACTCACTGTTTCGCAACGGCCCTGTGCTGGCATCAGCATAGACAGCAGGAGATAACACGGCGGGCTCTGGAAAGTACTCTCAAGTCACCTCACGATGATTCAGCAAGCTATTCTCACAACTGACCCCCCCCCCAGGGTCTCACAACTTGTGGGACGTGGGTGGCGACCACGGAACCTCAGCTGAGTCTGGCATCGCTTCTACTTCCTGGTGCCGGGCTCATTTCAGTTCTCTTTCCTATCGGCCTCCCTTGGTCAACTCTTGTTCTATTCCGACCCAGACTGTATTAGGGTATCCGAGGGCTAGGGAGTCTTTCAATTTCCCGCCTTAATTGGCTTTGTCTCATCTTTCCTGATACCCTCATTCTTCGAGGGGTCTGCCTTCTTTTCCTTTTCATAATATCTCCTGTCTTCTGCTCAAGGCCCTCAAAGAGGCAGGGTGTGTGTAGACCCACCACTTCTGGTACACCCTCAAGGGCTCATGACTGGTGAGTTAGGAAGCTGGCAACCCCGAGGAATTCCAGAGCTACATGCAGGGAATGGAGTGGTATGTCAGAAATTTCAAGTGGACAGTGTTACGCATCGGGTTCCAAAGGGTAAGTATACACACTTTGTTTTCGATCGGTGAACAATGTAGATATGTACCAAAGGGCCTTAATGCGGGAAATGGAGTGGTCTGTCCGAAATTTTGAGTGGACAGTGTTACTCGTCGAGTTCCAAACGGTAATTATGTAAAATCTGGTTGAGATCGGTGAAACGGTGTAGTTTTCTGCCAAAGGGCCAAAAAGCAGGGAATAGTGTGGTCTGTCCGAAATTTAAAGTGAACAGTGTTACTTGTCGGGTTCTACGGGTAAGTATATAAAATTGGGGTCAGATCGGTGAAACGGTGTAGATTTGTGCCAAACAGCCTAAATGCAAGGGATGGAGTGGCCTCGCCGCAATTTCAAGCAGACAGTGTTAGTCGCAGTGTTCCAAAGGGTAAATATACAAATTTTGGTTGAGATCGGTGAAACGGTGTAGATTTGGGACAAAGGGCCTAAATGCAGGGAATGGAGTGGTCTGTCAGCAATTTCAAGCAGACAGTGTTACTCGCTGGGTACCAAAGGGTAAGTTTACGAATATTGGTTCTGATCGGTGAAACGGTGTAGATTTGTGCCAAAGTGCCTAAATGCAGGGAATGGGGTGGTCTGTCCGAAATTTTAAGTGGACAGTGTTACTCGCAGGGTTCCAAAGGGTAAGTATACAAAGTTTGGTTCAGATCGGTGAAACGGTGTAGATTTGTGCCAAAGGGCCTAAATGCATAGGATGGAGTAGCCTCTCCGCAATTTCAAGCAGACAGTGTTAGTCGCAGTGTTCCAAAGGGTAAATATAAAAATTTTGGTTGAGATCGGTGGAACGGTGTAGATTTGGGCCAAAGGGCCTAAATGCAGGGAATGGAGTGGTCTGTCCGCAATTTCATGCAGACAGTGTTACTCGCAGGGTTCCAAAGGGTAAGTATACACATTTTGGTTCAGATCGGTGAAACGGTGTAGATTTGTGCAAAAAGGGCCTAAATGCAGGAAATGGCGTGGTCTGACCGAAATTTCAAGCAGACAGTGTTAGCCGCAGTGTTCCATAGGGTAAATATACAAATTTTGGTTGAGATCCGTGAAACGGTATAGATTTGGGCCAAAGGGCCTAAATGCAGGGAATGGAGTGGTCTGTCCGCAATTTCAAGCAGACAGTGTTACTCGCAGGGCACCAAAGGGTAAGAATACGAATTTTGGTTCTGATCGGTGAAACGGTGTAGATTTGGACCAAAGGGCCTAAATGCAGGGAATGGGGTGGTCTGTCCGAAATGTTAAGTGGTCAGTGGTACTCGCAGGGTTCCAAAGGGTAAATATACAAATTTTGGTTGAGATCGGTGAAACGGTGTGGATTTGGACCAAAGGGCCTAAATGCAGGTAATGGGGTGGTCTGTCCGAAATTTCAAGTGGACAGTGTTACTCGCAGGGTTCCAAAGGTTAAATATACAAGTTTTGGTTCAGATCGGTGAAACTGTGTAGATTTGTATACATAACAGACAGACAGACAGACAGACAGACAGACAAACTTTGTGCTTTATATATTGAACCCTTATCATTGTGTCCAATAATAATGTTTCATATTAATAAAAACGATGGATATACTAAATACATGATATGCTGGATATTTGAGTAATATTGATGTAGCAAGAAATCTGGACTTGGTAAGACATGCTACGTGCTGGCTGGAAATGACCAATAGTTTCACAACCAATGTTATTCTTGGATTTCTGAGAAAATCAGATATGACGCTGTGGCGTACGTGACCATAAAAGGGCAAAATGCTGCGTACAAGGCAAGGAGTGAGAGAGAGGAGAATAGTCGTGACGTCAATATAAGGGCGGGATTTGTAAGGTCAGAACTCCGAAGCCAACTTATCTGACCAATAAGAAAACATGACGCCAGAACATAGCGTCAGTGTGTTTTGCGCGGCAATCGGATATAAAAAGATCTAGCGATCGGTTTGCTTGTTCGACGGCAGATTCGCGACCTGTGAGAAAATACAAGATTTTTGAGAGGTCACACATAATTATAGGCCCATTACTTAAAATATTGAGGAGCTGTTTTACTCCCACCATTGAAACTTTAGGCTTTCTGTATATATACAAATGTCTGAGATGAACCGGGACACTCCTAATTATTCTTCGACAGTCATTTTAAGACGTCCTTAAGACGATATGGTTTTAAAATTATAGTTGTGTGTCGGCAACGAAGTTGGAAATTTTCACAAATTGTGAGATGGCAATTAGCCATAGAATAGGGAAAGTCGACGATTCTGCATAGGACGATCTGAGGAAATAAAATACTTAGAACGCAGATAGAACAGTTTAAAAACTTTGATTTAATTGTGTTTTAACAGCAGCAAAATGTCGACCATGGAGAGAAGACAGCAAGCTTCATCCTCCATTACCATCAGTGTTATGGGCTAACGGCCTAATGATGGGAATTGACGAGGCGGGAGGCCTCTGGAAAGCAGTTTAAGTGATGAGTATTAAAAAAATTGATTTATTGATTTTGGACGAGGGGAATCGCGAGAGATGTGTGGAACTTTGTATAGATTTTATTTGTGTGGTTTAATTTAAATTTCAGGGTTTGATTTCTTAACTGACATGCGTGTAGTAAATTTTGGCATTGCGTGACAATTATGTTGTACAGTAAATTTTGTAATATAAATGTTTTCCTTATGTATACGTAATTCTTATTGTGAAACGGCCGCATCGATTAACGTATCTATAAAAAGTGTAGCCATGAATGAGAACCTAGGAACGACAATGATAAATGGACTGATTTAATGATATGTTAAACTAATTACTACGTGGGGGGGAATATTTGCATTTTGTTGCTTTGATAACTCGGGCTAGGACTGATCCTGTTATTTATTCTTTATTGTCATTTGGACATGTTGTGTGTCATTATCTGAGAGGTGTGCTGATTAATGCTACGACGAGATCTTCGAGAAATGTGCCACGTGTTTTTGGGTGTAAGTGATGATGATGAGGAGAGGTAAAGCCTGTCCATGACTGCGATATCATTCCGGCAAACTAGTTATCCGTGGGGATAAGTTTGACCTGGGAATGTATTCTTAAAAATCCCTGAGAGGATGTTTTGAGATAATGTGTTATTTATTTGTACGCGTTTAACAGGTGGCGATTAGCAAAGGTGCTGTACGCTGGCTATGGGCCAGAATCTATATTTAGCATGGCACTAATTACTACTTGGGGGAAGAAATCAGCCACTCCCTCGGTGATGCGATAACAGGCCCGGTTGTCTCCAGCTCGTTATGACACGTTATGTTTGCTTTAAAGCCTAATGAGTTAAGGTTATTTTATTTGGTTTAATTTGGGAAGTTGCCATGTTGTCGATCCAAGTTTCTTTTATCATTACTACGACTTATTTGTTCATTGTTTTAAAACGCCAAACTTTCCGGCGTGAAAATTAAAAGTTATATTTTGTTGTTGTTGGCTCTTATTTTCAAGGCCATTGTATTCATATAAATATAATTTGGCAACCGGCCAAACCTGTTCATGTCATGTTATGCCTTCCTAGTGTTTAAGGTATAAGTCGGTAATTCCGCAGCCCTTAGTTTAAATAATACACACGTGTATTTGGTTGTGGTAATCTAAGGTTAGAGCATGTCAGTAGTGTATATAATTATGTAATTGTTGTTCCCACATTTCCGTAATTCGTCCTTCGCAGTACGGAGTCCGTTCCCGAACCAACTGTTTTGGTCGGAAACGAGCGCCCGTCAAAATGCTCATTACTTGAACTAGTCTTAAAACCCGTGTCGCTCATAAATATTAAATTTTTGTACTATTTATTTGTTTGTTATATTTGGATCTTGTGATCCGTTTTCTTTTGTTACTCTGATTTAGGTGACATTGCAGTCACAATGCTTGTTGACAGCTGTCATGCCATGTCGTCATGGTACGTCAGGCTGGTCAGTGTTAGATCTGTTCACGCGAGTGAACAATAAAAGGGTGGTTATAGTTTTTTTTATTTTATGTTTGATTCAGTTAATAAATTTCATTTGTTAGTAGATCCTGTTGTTTTTCTTGGCTTTATAATAATAATAAGTTAACCTTATGAACCCTGGAAGTTATGTTGATAGCAAAACCTCTAAATCACATTCACAAGAATCCATTACGACCCCGAAATTTTGAATCTTGTCTACATGCTATTTTCCAAAGGGTTTAATATATAGATTGCAATAAATGGTTGGTTCCTCAGTTTAGGCGCTGCGACAACGCGGTCATGGCTGAGCTCCTGTGCCCATGATCTCGGGTTCAAACCCGGCCGAAGTCATCGGATTTTTTTAAGAACGTTAAAAATCCCTCAGTATGCCTTCCTTCGGAGGGGAAGTAAAGCCGGCGGTCCCATGTCATAAATTTATGGCATGTAAAAGAACCTTAGTCGCCTCCGTAGCGTAGCGGTCAGCATGGTTAGCTGCCGCCCCGGAGGTCCTGGGTTCGATTCCCAGCTCAGCCACGAAATTTGAAAAGTGGTATGAGGACTGGAACGGAGTCTACTCAGCCTCAGGTGGCCCAAATGAGTAGAGGGGGTTCGATTCCCACCTCAGCCATCCTCGAAGTGGTTTTCCGTGGTTTTCCACTTCGTCTTCGGGCAAATGCCGGGATGGTCCCTACAGTAAGGCCACTGTCGCCTCCTGCCCACTTACTTGCCTAACCAGCCCACTCTTCCCATCCCTTCATCAGGCCCCCAGTTCTCTTTGCAGGTGAGGCCGCCTGGACGTAGTGCTGGTCACACACCCTAGTTGTATATCCCAGACTCTGAGTCTCAAGCTCCAGGACACTGCCCTCACTGGCTTAGTCCGTGGGAAAAGCCGATCCTGGAGGGTAAAACGATAGCGGAAAAAAAACCTTCCACTAATTACACTTGTGTGAGGCTAAATTATAGGTTAGATTTGACTAACGCTCTTAGGTTCCCACGTTCGTCGCCAGGAGCTGAATGCGGTGGCATCTAGTAACCAAGTTCGGTACTAGTTGTCGTTGATGGTGGCGTTTGGTTGCAAAAGTAGGAACTACTTGAAAATTGAATAACTGCAGTCCTTGCTTGAATTAAAAAACAGATACACACACTAATACAGCCATCACAATTAACACCGGCTATCAGACAGATTCTACACACACCCAAAGTACACGGGGCTACATGACCACGTTGTCGCAGCGTCTAAACCAGTCATGGGTAACGTGCGGCCCTTGATCTAGTCTAATCCGGCCAGCGACATGGTCATATTTCCTGTTCTGTGTACCTAGAAGTGAAAACCTATTTCATTCTCATTGTGTTTATGCGTTTTGTGTAATATCATTTTGTGCGAAAAATCTCAACGACGATTTTGAATGAAGATTTCAGGACTTCAAAGTTATTGACCAGGACTTGGACGTTTTCATCATGCCATTTAATGTTGACTGTGAAACAGTAAAATCAGAGTTGCAGCTAGAACTGATTCAGTTACAATGTAACAACGAATTAAAGCAACTATTCCTCAACGTTTCGGAAATTGAGTTCTACAAGGCCCTAACAAAATCAAGCTTCCCAAACTTGAAATCTCATGCACAAAAGATAACTGCCATGTTCGCATCTTACCATATCTGTGAACAGGTGTTTTCTACAATAAAGCTTCGCAAAAATAGCGGCGCTACTAAGAATCAGCTCATCCCAGTTTCAACCAGATTAAGAAAAATCTTTTATGTTCGACCCTCACTATTATGTGTCAGAAAACGGTGTCATAATGATGGTCATTATAACACTTATTTTCATTATGATACAGTTTCTCCAGCCAATCAGAGCTCGTTCATTGACCAATTAGGTAACGATACCTTCGCGCATGCGCTCAAAATCCAACATGTCGGACATAAACACAACATCGAACTATAATAAATTACCGACATGGAATACGCACCGTCCATATGTTCGCGTAAATAAACTGGCGAATATGAAACAAGAAATAGCACTGTACCTTAAAATCACCAACACTAATTTCTACACAGCGCATTCAAACGACTCCGGTGACAATATTACTGAGGGACGGCAGATGTAAACATGTGGCTTGCATATGGCATTGCAAGCACACAGAGCGCATGCGTCGGTCGTTCAAAGGTCTTGAAAGACAGAGAGATGTCTCGCGCTCGCTCTCCGATAACAAAATTCTTGTGGCTGACTCTCAACAGATATTTATGAATATTTATGTTAAAACATATAATAAAATTATAATTATCGTCGAACATAAACAGTCGTATGCAACTCACCTATAGGCCTAATGGTAATTAAGACACTCGTTTGGAAATTATAAAACTCGCATACGCTCGTTTTATAAAAATACTCGTGTCTTAATTATAGCCATTATAGGCTCGTTGCATAATGTACTATTAGAAGCACAATCACATACTCCTTCCTCTTCTAACAAATAATTAAGGTGTGCTCTTTTTATCATTACAAATGATCTTGTCGACTTCGTCGTTATGCTGGGGTCTAACGTTATGCGTTACGGTCACGGCGTGTATGACGTCATTATGTTGTTCAGTGCATATGCACCGAGGCCGGTCCCGTGATGTTGGGGTAGCGCGCTTGCCTCTCACTCGCAGGCCCCGGGTTCGATCCCCGGCTCCGTCAGGGATTTTAAAACTGACATGAGGGTTGGAACGGGGTGCCTCATCCTCGTGAGGACAATTGAGTAGCTGTCTGACAGTGAGACAGCGCCCCGATCACGAATACCAAGATTAGCGGCCAAGGGGACCCGATGCGCTGATCACGCGTCACCCCAATATCTGCGGGCCAAATGGCTGGGCAGCGGTCGCTTGGTCGGCCTTAGCCCGTCATGGGCTGGATAGTGCAAGGGTTTTTTTTTTATATGCACCGAGTCTGAGTTTATTGCTGGGGTCTGCCGTTATGCGATACGGAGACGGCGAGTGCGTGACATCAGACAGGAAAACAGGGTGACTCCTAAAGAAATGTGCAAGATGTCAGACAGGAATACAGGGTGACTCCTAAAGAGATGTACAAGACGTCAGATAAAAATACAGGGTGACTCCTGAAGAGGTGTACACGATGGCACACAGGAATACAGGGTGACTCCTAAAGAGATGTACAAGACGTCAGATAAAAATACAGGGTGACTCCTGAAGAGGTGTACACGATGGCACACAGGAATACAGGGTGACTCCTCAAGAGATGTACAAGACGTCAGATAAAAATACAGGGTGACTCCTGAAGAGGTGTACAAAATGTCACACAAGAATACAGGGTGACTTCTAAAGAGATATACAAGATGCCAGATAAGAATACAGGGTGCCTCCTAAAGAGGTGGTCAGGATGTCAGAGCAAAATACAGGGTGATACTTAACGAGTTGTAACGAGTGTATAACCTATCTATTGTTGATCTGTTTTTCGACCCGCCTAGAATCTGGCCTTGCCCCTAAAAGGTTTGCCCATGCCTGGTTTAAACTGAGGAACCAACCAAGGTCTGTCTTCAAACATTCAGAACAGTTTTGTTTGATTGCACGACGGAACCCGCTCTTGGCTTGGTTGATGGTTTGATTTGCTTCTCCTTGTTAGCAATAGAGCACAAGAAAATACTACTGGATACGTATTTAATTACGACCGGTTACTCTGGAGGTATTCAAGTTGCGCTCGTAAATAGTAGGGAGTTCCGGGACTAGCTGAAGGTCGTGGCTCGACACTGGACCGGATCATGTCAGAGGTGGTTCCCTCCCTCCGTGACCTTCACAGCTTACTGGAGGCTCTCTGGACAATCGATACTCATCAAATGAACGTCGCTGGTGTTATCGATAAATTTCAACAATGAAAATATATATAGCCACAATTCGTATCAAAGAAAATTGATTTACGGGACTTTGTAACATTATGACCATGTAGCCCCATGTATTACCCTTTCACGAATTGATTGCCAGCGGTCGAGATGGGAACTATTCTCTGTTTACTAGTGTTACACGTCACTCTGCTTCGTTGCGCGAGTAGGATATGACTCAGCTACAGTAGCTGTCCGTGGTGACATGACGCTTATCTTGACTTATGTGCAACTTGCACTGTGTCCTTCTCCTTACCCCGCAACAATAATCAACAAATGGTGGCGCAGCCAGGCTCAGCGGCAATCAAATGTTAAACGGGTAATACTTGGATTTAGGTTGATGTCATTAGAAAGCTAACTATTGCAATGGTTACCATTTTGTGCCATCCGGAAAATTTCGTCATATATTCGCGTTTCACATTCCCCAGACCCCAAAACCACCGTCAGTTCAAAAATGTCTATATAATTTATATATCTACTAGCATCCCGCGCCGGCTTCGCCCGGGAATAGTTATGAATGCATTACGTGATAAGCGCTTTCTCTTCAATGTCAATGAACTACGACCTATATCGTTTTACGTCTCGGCATGATGGGTTAAAATCACTGGCTGGACTATTAACTATATTATCATGGAGATGCATGTGCAACGAATTCTTGTCAGACGTAATTTAAGAATGGTGAGGTGCATGAAACACAAATCCCCCTTCCGTCCAATCTTCACTTGACTGTGTATCTTGCGGAACTAAAGGTTCACAGGCGAAATGAAGAAGATCTGAGTTGCACTTCCAGGGAAACTCCAAAACACAACCACTCTTCTTTGAAGTCTTAACTCAACACGACTCGACACGACCTATTGTAATAGTTATGGCCTTCCATTTATCACTTACATGTCTGATAACCTGTGTTACAATGATGACGTTAACAGTGTATGTAGGTGTATTTATTAGGGCATAGACTTCGAAATAAGACATTATTTGCCTGCACTGGGTATGAGGATGATACGAAAGGCGTACTATACTGTTTTATGTTTTATTTTTTTCTACCCAAATGAAGTACATTACACATCAGTTGTTACGTACTTAATCTCCTTGTGACTTCATGCACTTTTGCCATCGATGTGTCAGTCTCTGCAGACATTCCTCAAACCATTCTTTCGGAGTGCTGCATACCCATGCTTTGATAGCTGTGTCCAGAGGTTTCTTCATATTCCCGAATACCCCTCAGGGGCTCACATCTAGTGGGACGTGGGTTGGCGACCTCGGGGCTCCAGCTGAGTCCAACATTGCTTCCACTTACTTGTGCCGGGCTCCTCTCCGTCTTCTTTCCTGTCGACCTCACTTGGTCAACTCTTGTTCTCTCCCGACCCCGACGGTATTAGGGTATCCGAGGCCTAGCGAGCCTCTTCCTTTCCCGCCTTAATTGGCCCTTGTCTCATATTTTCTTATACCCTCCTTCTGCGAGGGTCAGTCCTCATTTTCTTTTCATTGTTATCTCCTGCCTTGTGCTCAAGGCCCTCAAGGAGGCAGGGTATATGTAGCCCAACCACTTCTGGTGCACCCTGGATATTGCTACACTCTCAAGGGCTCACGGCTGGTGAGTTAGGGAGTTGGCGACCCCGAGGGATTCCTGAGCTGGGTCCTGTTTTCCCCCTTTTATCCATTACCTCTGGGGGCGGACCCTCTCCTCTTTCACTTTCCTACCTGCCTTTCATGGCTCTCCTTCCTTCCAAGTCCCTCAACCCGCATTTTTCGAGGTTTGAGGGCATTTCTTTTCCTCCTCTCCTTTATTTGCCTTATTCTCCATTTGTTTTCCATTTCATCTTCTAGTATATAAGTTAGTAGTTTGTTATAGTTATAGATTACATTTCATTATCATCTTCACGATCACCCAAACCATTAGAGTCCGATAAAGTAGATGTTAGGCCCCTTAAAACAACAATTATCATGTCCCCGAATAGGTGATGATCACTTGGTGGCAGAGTATGGTGTGTGTGGCAGCACCGTGAATCCCATTTGATCAATGGCAGCGGTGGTCTGTCGGCTAGTGTGGGGGTGGGCTTGTCATGATGCAGAAGAACACCTTTAGCCCATTTTCCTGGCCGCTTAGTTTGAATGGCACGACGTAACCGCTTAAGGGCTGCCACACTTGCTGCATTGTTAATCGTGGCCCTTTGTGTCCCAGAACACTGTCGCTATTCGATTGTCAACTGATGGCTCTGTTCGACATTTCTTTGACGGTGGACTGCCCCCCCCCCCCCCCCCTATGCTTCCATTGCATCCATTGTTGTTTCGCTTGTGGCTCATCATCAGTCACAAGCCTAACCATGAAGCCGGCTGGATCTTGTCTGGAGAGACTCACACATCGATGGCCAAAGTGCATTAAGGGACACTAGGGCTGAGTTTTTAGGCAAAAATGACAAAATAACTGTATTTTGTTTTTCCCATATATATCTCTCTTATGGACCCCTGTGGATCATTTCAGTAAAAAAGTTTTAATGCACGGCCATTTTTAAAGGCTCAGCGACAATTTTTAATATCCTCTGCGTAAAAAGAAGATGGAAGGCAAATCAAAGAAAGTAGGCTATACTTTTAAAAATAGAAATCCTAGAAAGTCGTAGGTTAACTCAAACGAAAGGTCTCTATGCTCTTTATCTCTACAACAAAACATTATATTTTTCAGATTTTTTCCAAAAAAGTTTCATTGGGTGAGCCAAACTGGTTAATATAGCATGCGGTTTTATAAAAATGCTTTTATCTCCAAATAACATTTTTAGATAATCAAAATGCTCCATGTGCATGAGATATTCACCAATTTTACTAAAAGAATCACTGGATATTCAGACACACATCTGCGATATCTCCAGTCACTTTGTAAATATTACACATCCAAAAAAAACTATGAAAAATTATCAAAATTCACAAAACATGATTGCACATCAAGAAAAAATTAATCTGACAGCATACATGTATCACTTTCCTGAAATGTATCAATGTTATAATATTAAGAATAGTTTTAAGTATATGTAATAAAAATATCAAGCGTTTTACACAATTTCTAATGCGCATGGAGCATTTTGATCACACGGTATATTTTATTAATATAATTAGTAAAAATCATTTACATTTCATCCAATTGTTTTCAAATTTGGTATGTGACTTAGTGATACCATTCTAAGTATGCAGTTTAAATTTCAACTCATTCTGATAAAAAATGTGGAAGTTGAAAAACTCAGCCTAGTGTCCCTTAAGTTACGAGGAGATTATGTTGAGAATGTGGACATAACAACTGATGGTTGGTTGATTCTTAAGTTTAGGGGCTGCGACAACGCGGTCATGTAGCCCCGTGTACTTTGGGTGTGTGTAGAATCTGTCTGATAACCGGTGTTAATTGTGATGACTGTAATAGTGTCTGTTATCTGTTGTTTTTTTATTTAAGTACTGCAACTTAGAATTTTTCAAATAGTTCCTACTTTTGCATCCAAGCACCACCGTCATCGACTACTAGGCCAAGTTCAGAACTTAGCTACTAGGCGCCACCGCAGTCGGCTCTTGGCAACGAACGTAGCGTTGTTTACATTCTTAACCTATCCAATTTAGTTTCACACAGTTGCAATTAGTGGAAGATTCTTTAACATGCCATAAATCTATGACATGGGACCGCTGGCTTTACTTCCCCTCCGAAGGAAGGCATACTGAGGGATTTTAACGCTCTTAAAAAATCCAACGGCTTCGGCCGGGTTTGAATCCGCTATCTTGGGCATAGAAGCTCAGCATGCTACCGACTATCACCGAAGCCGCTGTAACAACTGATGTGTAATGTACTTCATTTGGTTAGAAAAGGATAAAGTCTAAAATAGTATAGTACGCCCTACGTAGTAACTGAGATTCAAACCTCGGACTTGCCAACATTCCAGTGTGGCGGTAGTTCACGACTTTACCGTCCACCCTGTGTCATGTCATAATTTGATATATTACCATATGTCATTGCTATATTCAACACCTGACTTTCTAAGTGTCGGCTTACTACACTTTAATTATACCAGTTTCTCAATATCCAGAGCGTGGACTTTATTATGAGCAGCACAGTACCAAAGGTAGCGCCCTTTCTCTCCCTGTAGCCATGGCTACAAACACGAGGGTTGTTGTTATTGCTTCATTGTAGGGCATCAATGGGGGACAAGTGGTAAGGTTACATTGTTAGTAACTTATTTAAGGTGACGCGGACTATAATCACCATGTTTATAGTGATGGGGGACAAGTGGTAAGGTTGCATAGTTAGTAACATATTTAAGGTGGTGAGGACTATAATCACCATGTTTGTAGTGATGGGGAACAAGTGGTAAGGTTACAGTGTTAGTAACTTATTTAAGGTGACTGGGCTATAATCACCATGTTTGTAGCGATGGGGAACAAGTGGTAAGGTTACAGTGTTAGTAACTTATTTAAGGTGACTGGGCTATAATCACCATGTTTGTAGCGATGGGGAACAAGTGGTACAGTTACATTGTTAGTAACTTATTTAAGGTGGCGTGGACTATAATCACCATGATTGTAGTGATGGGGGACAAGTGGTAAGGTTACATTGTTAGTAACTTATTTAAGGTGACGTGGACTATAATCACCATGTTTGTAGTGATGGGGGATAAGTGGTAAGGTTACATTGTTAGTAACTTATTTAAGGTGACGTGGACTATAATCACCATGTTTGTAGTGATGGGGGACAAGTGGTAAGGTAACGTTGTTAGTAACTTATTTAAGGTGACGTGGACTAAAATCACCATGTTTGTAGTGATGGGGGATAAGTGGTAAGGTTACATTGTTAGTAACTTATTTAAGGTGATGTGGACTATAATCACCATGTTTGTAGTGATGGGGGACAAGTGGTAAGGTTACATTGTTAGTAACTTATTTAAGGTGGTGCGGACTATAATCACCATGTTTGTAGTGATGGGGGACAAGTGGTAATGTTACATTGTTAGTAACTTATTTAAGGTGACTGGGCTATAATCACCATGTTTGTTGTGATGGGGGACAAGTGGTAAGGTTACATTGTTAGTAACTTATTTAAGGTGGTGCGGACTATAATCACCATGTTTGTAGTGATGGGGGACAAGTGGTAAGGTTACATTGTTAGTAACTTATATTAGAGGTTTTAAAGCGGCAATGAAATGTAACGCTCGTTTAAATGTAACTCAAATGATTTATATAACACAAAATACATGAACTGTTTAAATGCGTTGTGCCGTGAACAGGTCATAAGACGAACTGTATTAAAGTTAGTTGTGGGCGCTAGTTGCGCCTATCGATCAGGATGGAGATCGATACCGGCGGGTGCCGAATCTCACCAACAACTTATTTAAGGTGACGTGGACTATAATCACCATGTTTGTAGTGATGGGGGACAAGTGGTAAGGTTACATTGTTAGTAACTTATTTAAGGTGACGTAGACTATAATCACCATGTTTGTAGTAATGGGGGGACAAGTGGTAAGGTTACATGGTTAGTAACTTATTTAAGGTGACGTGGACTATAATCACCATGTTTGTAGTGATGGGGACAAGTGGTAAGGTTACATTGTTAGTAACTTATTTAAGGTGACGTGGACTATAATCACCATGTTTGTAGTGATGGGGGACAAGTGGTATGGTTACATTGTTAGTAACTTATTTAAGGTGGCGTAGACTATAATCACCATGCTTGTAGTGATGGGGGACAAGTGGTAAGGTTACATTGTTAGTAACTTTTTAAAGGTGACTGGGCTATAATCACCATGTTTGTAGTAATGGGGGGACAAGTGGTAAGGTTACATGGTTAGTAACTTATTTAAGGTGACGTGGACTATAATCACCATGTTTGTAGTGATGGGGGACAAGTGGTAAGGTTACATTGTTAGTAACTTATTTAAGGTGGTGCGGACTATAATCACCATGTTTGTAGTGATGGGGGACAAGTGGTAAGGTTACATTGTTAGTAACTTATATTAGAGGTTTTAAAGCGGCAATGAAATGTAACGCTCGTTTAAATGTAACTCAAATGATTTATATAACACAAAATACATGAACTGTTTAAATGCGTTGTGCCGTGAACAGGTCATAAGACGAACTGTATTAAAGTTAGTTGTGGGCGCTAGTTGCGCCTATCGATCAGGATGGAGATCGATACCGGCGGGTGCCGAATCTCACCAACAACTTATTTAAGGTGACGTGGACTATAATCACCATGTTTGTAGTGATGGGGGACAAGTGGTAAGGTTACATTGTTAGTAACTTTTTAAAGGTGACTGGGCTATAATCACCATGTTTGTAGTAATGGGGGGACAAGTGGTAAGGTTACATGGTTAGTAACTTATTTAAGGTGACGTGGACTATAATCACCATGTTTGTAGTGATGGGGGACAAGTGGTAAGGTTACATTGTTAGTAACTTATTTAAGGTGGTGCGGACTATAATCACCATGTTTGTAGTGATGGGGGACAAGTGGTAATGTTACATTGTTAGTAACTTATTTAAGGTGACGTGGACTATAATCACCATGTTTGTAGTGATGGGGACAAGTGGTAAGGTTACATTGTTAGTAACTTATTTAAGGTGACGTGGACTATAATCACCATGTTTGTAGTGATGGGGGACAAGTGGTATGGTTACATTGTTAGTAACTTATTTAAGGTGGCGTAGACTATAATCACCATGCTTGTAGTGATGGGGGACAAGTGGTAAGGTTACATTGTTAGTAACTTTTTAAAGGTGACTGGGCTATAATCACAATGTTTGTAGTAATGGGGGGACAAGTGGTAAGGTTACATGGTTAGTAACTTATTTAAGGTGACGTGGACTATAATCACCATGTTTGTAGTGATGGGGGACAAGTGGTAAGGTTACATTGTTAGTAACTTATTTAAGGTGGTGCGGACTATAATCACCATGTTTGTAGTGATGGGGGACAAGTGGTAATGTTACATTGTTAGTAACTTATTTAAGGTGACGTGGACTATTATCACCATGTTTGTAGTGATGGGGGACAAGTGGTAGGTTACATTGTTAGTAACTTATTTAAGGTGACGTGGACTATAATCACCATGTTTGTAGTGATGGGGGACAAGTGGTAAGGTTACAATGTTAGTAACTTATTTAAGGTGGCGTGGACTATAATCACCATGTTTGTAGTGATGGGGACAAGTGGTAAGGTTACATTGTTAGTAACTTATTTAAGGTGACGTGGACTATAATCACCATGTTTGTAGTGATGGGGGACAAGTGGTAAGGTTACAGTGTTAGTAACTTATTTAAGGTGGCGTGGACTATAATCACCATGTTTGTAGTGATGGGGACAAGTGGTAAGGTTACATTGTTAGTAACTTATTTAAGGTGACTGGGCTATAATCACCATGTTTGTAGTGATGGGGACAAGTGGTAAGTTCACATTGTTAGTGACTTATTTAAGGTGACGTGGACTATAGTCACCATGTTTGTAGTGATGGGGGGCAAGTGGTAAGGTCACATTGTTAGTGACTTATTTAAGGTGACGTGGACTATAATCACCATGTTTGTAGTGATGGGAGACAAGTGGTAAGGTTACATTGTTAATAACTTATTTAAGGTGACGTTGGCTATAATCACCATGTTTTTAGTGATGGGGACAAGTGGTAAAGTTACATTGTTAGTAACTTATTTAAGGTGACGTGGACTATAATCACCATGTTTTTAGTGATGGGGATAAGTGGTAAAGTTACATTGTTAGTAACTTATTTAAGGTGACGTGGACTATAGTCACCATATTTGTAGTGTTGGGGGACAAGTGATAATGTTACATTGTTAGTAACTTATTTAAGGAGATGTGGACTATAGCTCCGTGTTCTTGGGTGTATATTTGGGCGGTTGTGGCCTTAATTTCGGTACCGTCCTGGTATTTACATGTGGTATAAACTACGGAAAGACACCTTTAGGATGGCTAAGGTAGAAATCGAATTTGGACCTCTGGGTTAACAGCCAAGTTTCTAGCCTCTACACTACAGCGTCCCTACGCGTCATCTTGGTAACGTGATGCGAACGTAGGCGACGGTCCGTCAACCCGCAATACTAGTGTGTAGGAAGTGTAGTGTCATGCAGTACGAAACGGCGCGACCTCAAACTGTCAAAAGTCCACCCCCAACGCGGCTGGGTATGAGGTGACATGACTTTTATTTTGTGTGTGTGGGCAGCCTTTGGTTTTCACGGTTGGATGCCCTTCCTAACGCCAACTTCATCGGAGGATTTTATGAATGAACAGGAGCCATTTAGAAGAACTCTTCTGTAATTTTGCCATACCATCACATTAAAGGAACCGCAAAACTGCTCGGAACGTGTGGCAGAACGTTATTTATTTATTTATTTCGTATGGCAAAACAAGGAAACATTATAAATACATATATCTTCCAATTTTATATACGTTATTTACAGATCAATGATACACATTCAAAACTTAATGTCCAGACTTTTCAGCCAGTCCACTGCTTCCGTAGAGGCACTATGTAATTCTTGGGCAGATCCATTAAATTTTCTCTTTGGGCAGTCCATAACAATGTGCTGGATGGTCTGAGGTACATTACCACAGTCGCAGAATGGGTCTTCAGATTTTCCCCACTTATGAAGCCAGGATTTACACCTTCCATGATTTGTCCTGATTCTGTTTAGAGATGTCCATTCCCTTCTCGGTAAGTTGAAACCAGGCGGAGCTCTACAAGGATCATGGATTAAACCCAGGTGGTCGGGATTTGAAGAGGACCATTCTTCATGCCAGATCTCATCAGCATCAAAATGTGTTTCCAGGAGCTTCTCACCTAGCTTCCATGATGGGTTTCTGGACTTTAATCTCTTCGGTTTCTGAGGGTTGCAGTCCTGATTTAAGGGCAGTTGAGGATTACTCGGCATCGCTGCCATTCTCTTCGTATGTGAGGGGGATGGATGTTGGATAAGACGGGTAACCATTTTAGAGGTGTCGATTTGTTGGTGCTTGATATTGTCCTCATGGTATCATTCAGTTGGGTATCAACTTTTGAAGTGTGTGCACTGTTAAGCCACACAGGGCAGCAGTATTCTGCAACTGGGTAGGCCAAGGCAAGAGCTGATGTCCGTAGTACTGCCGCGTTTGTTCCCCAGCCTGTTCCACTGAGCTTGTGTAATATGTTGTTCCTTGTTTTTATCTTGGCTGCAGTGTTAGGGAGATGTTGCTTGTATGCAAGTGTCCGGTCCATTGTGACACCCAGATACTTTGGATAGGGGTTATACCTAAGTTGTTGGCCTTTGAATTCGACTTTAGTTTAGTTTTTGGTTGTCTAGATGGAAGCAGCTTACTTCAGTTTTGTACCTGACATCGTACAACTCAAAGTGCCATGGATCTCCACTGCCTTTCAAACGTCATACTTCATCAGGTATCAAATCGAGATCTTTTGACCTCCAAACGGTACTCTATCACTGATCTATAACAAGGGCAGGTGAGCTCAAAACCCCAAAGGGCTATGAGGCTCGTAGACTAGTTCTCAGTAGAGCTAGGATCTGTATACAAATACAATACATACTCGCTCCCTTTACTTACACATAATTAACAAGTAGTTCCGTGAAGAACTATACAGCCTATTTTCATATATCCTACTCATGTTAATTGCCTCTATCAACAAACAAAATTTCAGTTTGATTGTTATGATAGATTCGTAGATATTCAGAACCGTCAAAATATGTCGGATACTCGCCATTTTGGATTGTTATTTGAATAGACCATAGAGATATGGACCATTAAAGGAACATTATTGCGTAGCTTCATTATTCAAACTTTCACTTCGATCGCATGATTACGACACAAGCAATAAAAACTTAATTTTAAAATTCGCACAGCCGCCATCATGAGGTTATGTAAACAATTGAACTAAATTAGATGCCAGTGCATGACAATATGTATAATCATTTAGTGTACCACATTTCACTGCGCTCAGATCGTTAAATCACGAGAAAAGTGTATTAACATATTTCAACTTCGCCTGGCCGCCATGTTAGTATAGACTTTATAAGTTTTTGAAAGTTACATAGATAAACTTGCATCAGTGCCCTTTATCACTGTACAAAATTTCAGGTTGATATCAGTAATAGTTTCGGAGATATTGAATGCCAGTGAAATATTTCGCACAGCTGCCATTTTGAGGTTATTTAAACAATTGAACAAAATTAGACCCCAGTGCATTACAATGTATATAAACATTTGCTGTACCAAGTTTCATTATGTTTGGGTCGTTAAATCGCGAGAAAAATCTATTTAAAATTCTCAGCTTCGCTTGACCATGTTGGTTTTTAGTCACCAGGTCTTTAAAAGTCTCATAGGTGAACTTCTAGTAGTTCCCTTTATCACCGTACAAAATTTCAGGGTGATATCGGTAATAGTTTCGGAGATACTGAATGCTGGTGAAAAATTTCGCACAGCCGCCATGTTGCATTGGTGAGACAATAAAATTTGATGGGCACGGTCGGGGTCGGCCAGAATGGTGCTATGATCTTACCGAGTTTCATTAAAATCGCTCCAGCCATTTAGAAGTTATTAGGGGGGAAACACCCACGCACACACAGACACACGGACAAAAGGTGATCTCATAAGGCTATTTTTTTTTTTTCAAAAATGAAAATAGGCTAAAAATGATGAATGTCCATGAATTAGAACCTTAGCTATCATATAATTACACTTTCTTCTTCGTCTTCTTCTTATTATTATTTTGCTTTAGCGTTTGTCCCGCCTCGTGGCAGGGTCCGCTATTTGAGTCCGCTGTCTCCACTTTATTTGGTCATGGGCCATCACCGGATGTAGGTTGACGCTTTTAAGATCCCTGTGCAGTGTATCGGCCCATCGTTGTCTCGGTCGCCCCCTTGGTCTTTTCCCGGGGACCTCCAGTGTTGGTTGGTTGGTTGGTTCCTCAGTTTAGGGGCTGCGACTACGCGGTCATGTAGCCCCGTGTACTTTGGGTGTGTGTAGAATCTGTCTGATAACCGGTGTTAATTGTGATGACTGTATTAGTGTGTGTATCTGTTTTTTAATTCAAGTAAGGACTGCAACTTTGATTTTTTCAAATAGTTCCTACTTTTGCCGCCAAACGCCACTGTCAGCGACTACTAGGCCTGGTTCAGAACTTAGCTACTAGACGCCACCGCAGTCGGCTCTTGGCAACGAACGTAGCAACCTAAGAGCGTTGTTTACATTCTTAACCTATACAATTTAGTTTCACACAGGTGCAATTAGTGTAAAGTTCTTTAACATGCCATAAATCTATGACATGGGACCACCGGCTTTACTTCCCCTCCGAAGGAAGGCATACTGAGGGATTTTTAACGCTCTTAAAAATCCGACGGCTTCGGCAGGTTTTGAACCCCCTCTCTTGGGCATAGAGCTCAGCATGCTACCGACTACGTCACCGAAGCCGCTGACCTCCAGTGTGTAGCCCTGTTTTGCAATGGTGTCCGCTCCTGACCGTAGCACTTGCCCAAACCATCGCAGACGACCGTCACGCATATTGTAGTTCATTGCCGCGACACCAAATCGTTCCCTTATTCTTTCATTGGGGATGTGATCCAACCTAGTCCATCTAAGCATCTTGGTCTCCGTGACACTTAGCCGACGTTCTGCTTCCTTGGTGCTCGGACAACATTCAGTACTATAAAGCGCCACGGGACGAATGCCAGTGCGGAAAATCTTCGATTTTAGGTGGTCTTTCATCTGGTGATCGCACATGACACTTGTCGCTGTTCGCCACTTCTTCCACGCAGCATTAATTCCTACGTTGACTTCCTCGGTGAGACGACCTTCAGCAATTATCGTAGTGCCAAGATAGGCCTACTTAAATTTTGTCGTTGGAGGCAAATCATCGCCGCGACTTGGATTATTCCGATTTATATAATTACACTTTATTGTTACATATTTTACATTTGATCATATTGACAATTTTTACATACTTTTTATGTAAAATCTCATATTCTGTCTTTTACTGTAAAAATAAGTATGTTTTCGCAAGCGAAATATACGGTAATTCTAAACAGTCTCCATGACGATATTTGTTCACTAGAAATGCAGGCACATGAAACGGATTTTCCATGAAATTCATAGGCTGCTCCTTTTCTTGATTCGTGTCAGAAGTATCAACTTTACATGGAAATATTTAAAAAGAGTATGAATAATGAATACCGAATATCTACATTTCTACCATACATAGGCTATCTATAGGTCTATTATACAAATAAATCACATATTGAGCAACACATTTGAGAGCTAGATGATTTTTGCCCAGTATTGGGCGACGTCAATAGCGCTGGAGGAGGCTGCAATCAAATCTTTCATAGTGCACTTTGAAGGACATAAGTCACACTGACATAAATGTTGGATTGTCTGCTGCTCTCCACAGTCACAGAGTGATGAGTCGCTTGAGAAACGCCACTTCCGCAGATTTACTCTTGTTCTGCCGACTCCTGTACGGAGTCTGTTAAGGGCTTTCCAAGTTGTCCTTTTCTCCTGGTGTCCACATGGAAGACTTTCCTTTGGGTTCATCCAGTTGCAAAGGTGGTTAGTGCTTTCTTTCCACATCTTGATCCTAGCATTCTCTGCTTTCCTTTGAAGCTTGACTGATGAGCGGAGAAAACACTTTCTAGATTTCAGCCTCCGTGTGGCAGGATGGTATCCATAGAGGGAATGTGCTTCTGAAGTAGATGATTGGAGCATCTCTTTGTTAGCTGCTACCTCTCTATGAATCTCACCAGGAGCAATACCAGCTGGATCTACTCAAAAGGTGTTGGTTTTAAGCATCCTGTAATGATCCTGCAACTTTCGTTGGGAGCGATGTCGATCTGTTTCGCATGAGCTGACCTGTACTGCCCCCGTAAATTGAATTATGTTGAGACCACGGTGGCTATTTTGGAAATTAAGAAGAAAGTTATGGCTGTCATAGTTATGACGTGGATGGTCATGACGTAAGCACGGATGACGCAGACGTTATGCCAGCAGGCTGCTTGAGCTGAGATTCTCTATGACGTCAGCATTTATTCGAGAAAGATCCGAGATTTACGACGCAGTCGCAGGAAACGTGGAATTGTGCTGAGGAAGAAATTATGCTATTGGAGGGGAGGCTCGAACCAATCAACGATTGTTTGAAGGAAGACGGAGATTGCTGAAACTATGGTATTTTTAATACTTTTTGGAATGCAGAATTGTGGAAATCCATTTGCAGTAGAGGCATTGATCTGGAATTTTGGTGAAATTTATTTTCAGTTTTTGAATTTTGAAAATCCGTCACGTATTGACGAAGTTAGAACTTCGAGCGATGACGCAGTAACACGCTATGGAAGGGATGGATACGCCCCTTATGAAGTTTATAAAAGGCCTTGCGCAGAAGAGAGCAGTCTCAATCGTCAGATCTCATATCGCATATCTCAAATCGTCAGATCTTCAGTGATTATATAGTCGTTTTGGTGAGACGTCGAGTGATATTAGTAGAGAGAGTCGTCTTTATAACGCGTGGTGAAGCCACCGCAGTGAACGTGATTCAAGCAGACAAGCAGTGCAAGTTTACTGTGAGTAAAACTAGGTGAAGTTAAAACGCACATTATAACGCGTCTACAAGAGTGGCTATGAACAGTTAGCGGTTGCCTATAAGCTAATCATATTGGGCAGTGCTACATTAAGCAGTGTAGTAAATTTGAACAATTTCGAGGAGTTATTTTAGAAGATATTAGCAATTTTAGACGTCTGACAAAAGTGATTTTCTCGCCTCCTGAGAAGCACGTTATAGCGTCAGATCCTACGCTACGGCTGACACTGCTAGTATAACAGGGAGACTTCTGATTGCTTTTGTGACACAACGCTACAGTATTATGGAGCAGTTTAATAAGGCAGTTTGTTCTACTATCACCATAACCGAAGAGAAGATGGAAGGCTAAAGGACTTTAATGCAATTGGGACATACATTGTTGGAGTAAGATAGCAACATGGAACTTCGCTAATTGCTATTCCATACAAGCGGACATGTGGTGAACAACCATCTACACCCATGTTTCGTGGCTCAACGCTGAATACTATCAAACAGCAATGGAAACGATTTCATACTCTCTGAATATGAATATTTCAATGGAAATTACTACAAAAACTTCATGGCGATTTTCTTCAAGATCTTCAGGGATTTTTCAAGAGAGGTCAGGGTAGTCCCGACTCACAAAGAAGAATTTTGCCGGAAGGATGTCTTTTGTCTTCATGGAGCAGTGCAATTTCCGGAGGAGGAAGCAGTTCGATTCTCCGAGGGTGCTGTTTCCTGTTTCGAGGATGGAGCTCAGCTTTAACTTGGTGAAATGGATCCATCAGCAGTCTTCTTTGGGGAATTTTCCTCTGGAACTTCAATCGGCAGATAAGGTAGTCGTGAACGTTTATTGTATTTGAGTTTTCTAGCAATATCTGAGCAACCATTTTCCCATATTTTCTGTCCTCATGTATTTTGCCCTATATTCTTGTTTGAGATTCCTATTCTCAGTACACCTTGTTGAGTTATGCCTTTTTCGACGATTTATTAAGACATTGTTATGTCATGGACATAGTTAAATGATTTTGGATCAGTTGAGACTGACATTTAGATATTTCAGTAATTTGCTTATTTTTGGTAGTCCCGATTTGACTATAAGTTAATGATTTTCATGGCAGATTTAACTTCAGACAGCATGTCACTTTATTAAAGTAATTTCTACCCCAGTTTAATTACTTTGACCAATTTTCTGTCATCATCAAGAAGGAAGAACATTTAAATGATTTTAGAGCGTTAAAATCTCTTGCGTTGTCGACGATCTTGGAAATACTAGTCGTTATTTGAAATTGATTGCAACACAGACATTTATCGTCAGTTATGAACGACCATTGCATCATAGACAATTTTGTGAAAGATGAACTTTAATTATGAATTATTGAATGCATTAAAGTCGTGAACTTTTGTTAGGAGTTTTTTCTCAATTAGAGAGTTGAATAATAATGTTTGCATTCCACAGTCTAATTGGATTCTATTCGACTATTTTGCAGTTTAGTCGCAATTTGTTTGATGATAGTATTTTTATACTACAATACTTTGAAGATGATAATCTTAAATTTTGATAGACCAGAGAGGCGTATATAAGCGTATTCACTATTAAATTTGTTTGTGATTGGCAAATTTTTACTTCATTTCGATTCATGAACGAAATCCACGAAGGTTAAATGACAACAGTTTTGAAACTATTAATGATTATAAGAATTTTTGAAGTGGAACTATGAATGTATAATCGCTAGTGCAGCGAACATGTTGTAAGTCGCTGATGTATAATGCCCTTGAAGTAAATGAAGGAGGTTCCCACAGTAATTAATGATGTTAAAGAATTTGTTAGTGGAGGTTTTTGTAAGATACTGTGGAAGATTTTGATGCCGTATATATTAATATATGATGAATTTTGGGCATATTTTTAATGCAATTTTGTGCATTTTTTTTATAAGCGACGTATTTACCGCTGGAGTGTATTGTATTTGTCCTTTGAAAATTAATCAAGTGAATTTACTGGTATAATTAACAAGAGTATTGAAAGAATTTGAGATAAGATTTTGAATGAAGATTACCGTCACAAATAATTATAATAATTATTAAACATTTATTAAACCAGAATGTGAAATTAATATGTATAACTAACCTTCATTGGTCGATTATATTGACACGATTATGAAATTACCAACCGGATGAACATGTGGTTAATGTATTTCTTAAAATTAATAATTTGAATAATTTAAATGTTAATATTGTAAATAAATGATGTAAATATCTTTGACAATAATGTGGAACGGAAGTAATGTTAGAGGCGTGTTTAAAATTTTTGTAATTGTCTTCGACAATATTATGAACAATTTCTAATTGTTATAAATTAATTTATGAGTTTTGTTATAAACATTTAAGAGTTTATTTTATACTCTAAACAATGCTTATTAAACATTTGAATGATAATTTAACAAGTTTAGGGATTGTCAGAATAATCCAGTGGTATTTGAGTAAAGCATTTGAAAGATTTGCGTAACAATATTTGTGATGTCTTGCGGACATTTAAAACTGTTGAGAGAGTGCTGGATTCTTACGCAATGTGGCTTGACAAGTGAGCCCATTTGACAGGTGTGCGTCAGGTTTGAAGGGTAGATGGCAGCTGGCCAGACAACTGGTTATCAGCGGACGAGGTCGTCTGCATTGTGGCCTTGCGCCTATAAATACAAGTGTCATGTTTATTAAAAGAAACCAAATGCTCTATACATGTGTCTCGTCCTGACATCCTTTTTCCAGTCCATATGTGTTATGAATGTTACGTTATTTTGAGCTCGTGGGAGCTAACATGTTGTATGCTAACTTTGCAAGTCCTATAGGAGGACATAGTCAGATTGACATGGGCTCCTGATAGCCACATATATTTTGTTGAGTTTGTTAAAGTCATACCCTTTATTTGAAATAAAGCTTTTGTACAGTTCAAAGTTCTTGCTTTCGTTTTGGTTCATTTTTAAATGTCATAGTGAAGGTTATTGTGGGAGCATACTTTAGAGATCCTGTTGTCAACCCAATCCCCGAGATATTTTTAAGAGGTAAGTAGAGGTAAGTATGAACCCCCGTCTATTTTGGTGTGTTCCACAATAATTCCTTGTTAACTTCTGTGCTCAAATCTCGGTAGTATCTGTCAGTGCCATTTTCATTGGTGTAGCTGAGCCGGCGCGGTGGATTATTGGCAATCCGATTGAGGGGGCGGATATCTGACAGCCTACTATCCGGGTAAACTTGGACAGAAGGATTGGCGACCCTAAAACGTGGGGCTGATTCAACATAACTGGATCACCAGGTTGAACGCCAGTAGGATTGGCAAACCTAAAACGTGTGGTTCGATAGACTCAAATAAAGAGGTTGATTCTTTGTTAGATGTCTAGGCCAATTGTAGAATTTAAGAGTGTGATTATATAGGAATTAAATGTTGTATTGTATTAGGAAAATTACACTCAGAAAAGATCAGATCTTATACAACTTGAGAAAGGTTAAATAGGCTGGAAACTTAGAAAAATCGCCTATGATCTGGAATCTTATTTTATTTGACCGGCTTATGACATTTTAGTCATATTAAAGATAAAATTAAATTATTTGGATTGTAAATGTAAATTATTTGTGTTAGGATATTTTAAAATGAGCCAGGGAAATTTGAACATGTGCTTGAGTTTGTTTCAACATGAAGTGTCTTCGAAGGTTAATTCTAAGGTAGTTATAAGTTAGATTTAAGACAGAAAATTGATCAAATTTATATATGGTGAAAAGTGTTGCTCAGATGTAGTTATTTTGCTCTTTTGATGTATGTCCCTACAGCAGTCTATTTTTGAATTAATATTGTAATGGCAGACGAAAGTATGAGAATGATGTTAGAAGAGTTGAAAGCTAGCATGAATAGCAGTATGAAGCAGATGATGGAGGAAAATGCTAGTAATATGTCTGCTAGCTTGAATGAAAGCATGAAGGAGATGGAAGCTAGGAATACTAGTTGAATGGAGGAGAATATGAAAGTTATCCAGACCAGTTCTGCTAACTTAGAGGATAATATGTCGCGTTTACAGATTAATACCCAAGGAATCGAGAATGCTGTAACTGACATGCGCTCAGACGTGTCCAATGTTAAAATAGATGTGTCTAATGTGCATAAAGATCTTACAATGTTGAATTTAGATGTTGCTAATGTCCGAAGTGATATTTCTTGTGCTAGGGCTGAGGTAGTTGTTGTTAAAAATGATGTTGCGACTGTCCAAGACAAGGTTGAGGAAGTCCAAAGAGGAATCCAAAATGTTAGAACTGATGTGTCCAATGTTCAGGTTGATATTAATAACATTCATTCGGATGTAAACGAGATGCAAAGTGACATAAATAAAATTCAAGTCGAAGTCAACACAGTTTTCGTAGATATTGCTAAAGTCCAAACTGATGTAAATAAAGTCAGGGAAGAAATAGAAAATTCGAAAACACTTTGTACACGTAATATGAGTGCATTAACGACTAGGCTAGTTGATGAGTCGGTTAGAACGACAGCGTCATTAGCAGGTTTAAAGTTTGATGTAGAGGTCATGAGAACCCAGGTATTAGACCATAATAGATTACTTAAAGAAGATATCGAAGTAGACATAGCAGAAATGTTAACGGCAAATGTAGCAGTATGGAAAGACGAGTGGAATAGGTCAAGTGGGGAACATGTAACCCAAATTCAGGAACGTATTGAAAGGAAACTTGCCAGTACTCAAATCGATATTAACAATGAAGTAGTACAGATTAGGAAAGATTTAAGCGTCAGGATGGATTCGCTATCCGAGAGACAAGTAGAAGATAGAACACAATTAGGTCAGGATGTGCAAGAATTAAAATCTGCATTAGAGGAACAGATTCATAAAGTTGTCTCTGATGTGAATGAAACGACGAGTAAACTGCAAAATTTGAAGCTAGGAGAAGCTAGTTTGATGGAGACCTACAAAGAAGAGTTAATCAAGAAAGTATTAACGGAAATCACTGACAAGGATACAGTAGGCTTGGCTTGCGAAACCAATAGGAATTATGCCAGAAGATATAACCTAGATCCAGAAGAGAGAGACGTGACTCCTGAAGAACGTATATCCAGATTCAGGGAGGAAGATGACGAGAGGAATATGGAACCTGAGTGGAACTATCGAGATAGTGGGAAAAACTACCCGGATTCATATCCGAGGAATGTCACGGTCATCAGGAATTTTGAAGACAAACCACAAAAGTTCAGCAACACTGATAGTTTAACGCCTATAGAGTATGTCAGGAACCTCAAAGATTATTTCATCGAAGCTCACATTCCCAGAGAGAGAGAGATGAAGATAGTGGAGAGATTTTTGATTGGAGGACCCCTTGAATGGTTTCGCGCATTTAGATACACATTCAGTAACTTTGACGAGTTTGCAGAGGCATTAATCAAACGATTTTGGTCCATCGAAGCGCAGAATTCGTTAAGAGCGGAGGTTTATTCAAGAAAATACTCAGGTACTCTTCCAACGCGGTACGCTGATTTCTTTACGAGTCAATTGTCCCGCTTGAGATTTTTGCAACCCCCATTGTCAACGGAGCAATTAATTGATGCGATTTCTCGTATGCTGCCTGTGGAGGTGAGGAGACTAATCATTTCGTCAAACATAAGGGATTTGACCAGCATGGATGAATTACTGAGGAGGTTAGACTACACAAGTCCAATGCCTAACGTGGTACAGAAAGGTCAAAGGCATGACTTCAAAGAAATAAATACGGTATATATGGACCAAGTCCAACAAACTGACAAGCCAGATGAAGAGAAAACTGACAATGTAGGTCCTCACAGGAATAATCAGTTTAGGAATAACAGATCGCAAGGTTACCGTCCATATCAACAGAGAAGAGGATGGAACTATAATCGAGGCAATTACAACAATGGAAGAGGCAGATATTACAACAATCATGGTTATAACAGAAATTATAATAGAAATAACCAGAACCAAAATAGCAATCAGAATCCTCAAGGTCAGGTTATGACACCCGATCAGTATCAGGAAAGAGAGAGGGAAAGCCAGCAATACCTGAAAGAATTACGGGAAAAAGAAGCCGAAAATCAAAAGAAAAGGCAGGATGTTGTAATCGATCCTGGGCCTTCTACGAGCCAGCCGAATTTTGAGGTCGGTAACACAAAAAAAACGCCGATTTCTCAACGACAATGAGAACTTGTAAATACATTGCCACACCACACCTAATTACAATTAATGAGATATATGAAGTTACTGATGAATATTTACTAGAAGAGAGGGGAATCGTCAGAGAGGAAAGACCATGTGCCTTACCTATTATTTCTGTACGGATAGATGGCAAACAATACAAAGCCCTGATGGATACTGGTGCAATTATTTCCATCATTTCAGAAGATTGTTATCAAAGTCTGCTAAGAGGAGAGAATATGACAGTTCTACCTGTTTCTACCGTCAAAGTGAGAGGGATTTTTCAAGATAAGGCAGTGAAGTGCAAGATTCAAGTGTTATTGAACTTTGAGATCAATGGAAGGAATTATGAACAGATCTTCATTGTGGTGAGCAAGATCAATTTTGATATGGTGCTTGGAATCGATTTTATATCGAAGGTCGGAGCTATTATTGACATGAAGAACAGAAGTATTAGCTTTAATGATGGGTACATGATCACAGAAGAGATAGAAAAACAGGACGTGAAAAACAGTCTGGAAATAGACCTTAGGGAAGAAATTTTGAATACCATAATTAATGAAGTGGAAAATTTAGCAGAAATACCCAGTAGAAAAACTGAAGGATTTGAAGAAATTCAGGGGGAATTTGAGGATCTGATAAAGGAATTCCAAGATATTTTTGATGAAAAGCCTGGATTGATTAAGGATTATAAGTACAAGATAAGGCTAACAGATGAAACCCCTTACCAGAAGAGAATATACCCCATACCTGAGAAATACTATCAAGAAGTACGAGGGTTAATCAGAAAAATGGAGGTAGACGGGATTATTAAAAAACAGGCGTCGTCTTATATAAACCCCATCATAGTAGTGAAGAAAAGTAATGGTCAGATACGTCTTTGTCTCGATGCCAGGACCATCAACTTGAAGATTCTTCCAGAAAATGACCGACCACCCAAGATTAGAGATCTGCTTCGAAAATTCAAAGGAAGAGCATGTTTCAGCGTTCTTGACTTGACGTCTTCATTTTATCAAGTTCAACTAGAAGAAGATAGTATGCAGTACACTGGATTCCTATTTGACCAGACGTCATGGGTCTTTGTCAGAATGCCTTTTGGTATGGTTAACAGTGGACCAGCACTTATTCGAGCACTTGATAGTAAGCTCACTGATGAAGTGAAAGAAAATGTAATCTGCTACATTGACGATTTAATCGTATCTTCACCCAGCGCCGCAGAACATTTAGTGCACTTGAGAAAGTTGTTCGAGAATTTAAGGGAGGCCAATATCAAAGTCAATTTTGGAAAATGTCAATTCTTGAAGAAGGAGATAAATTACTTGGGGTATACAATTGATAAAGATGGATATCATCCAAACATGCAAAAAGTAGAGGCGATCACGAGATTTCCAAAGCCAACTAAGGTGAAACAAGTCAGAGAATTTGTAGGCGCATGCCAATTTATTAGCAGCCACTGTCCGAGATACTCTGAAATTATGGCTCCTCTGTACGACTTACTCAAAAAGAATAATAGATGGAAATGGAGTACCGCAGCAGATGAGGCTTTTGAGAAAGCAAAAGAGATGCTCAGAAATAACGTGAAACTGGAGTACCCAGATTTTGAGAAGGTGTTTTATATTGAGTCTGATGCATCAAGGATAGGCATTAGTGCAGTCTTATACCAGAAAGACGAGGCAGGCAACAAGCACTACATTGCATTCACTAGTCGGAAGTTGAAGAAACACGAGGAAAACTACTTCACGACTGAACTTGAAGCGTTAGCTTTTGTGACAGCTTTGCAAGCGTGGAAGAAAATCCTGCTGGGACATAAGGTCATCATTATTACTGACCATAAAGCATTACAGTTTATGCTGCAAACTGACATGTCGAGTGATAGACTGACACGTTGGGCTTTGTTCACCCAACAGTTTAACGCCACTATCGTCCACCAGCCTGGGAAAGATAACTTACTGGCTGATGCGTTATCACGTAACCCTATTAAAAATGTGCAGATACACCATGTACAATTGGAGCAAGAAGATCAAGAAACCGTTAGGAGATTAGCCCGAATCGGTGTGTCACAGAAGAGACACGCTCCAATCAGGAAAATGTACAGGCTCCTCAAGGGTTACATGGACAATACTGATGTTGACTATGCAGCTACACGGAGAAATTCACGACACTTTGTCTTGAGTGGAGACATCGTATGCAAGTATGCTGACTCTGCGCATACAAAACTCCGAATAGTCGTGCCACCTAAACTTGTCAATTTAGTGTGGGTAGCTCATCACGCAACTGGACATGCCGGTTTAGATAAAACTCTTGATACTCTTAAAGAGAGATTTATTTGGACTAACATGCGTTCCAGCATTGCCAAGGTCATTCGATCATGTGACAAATGTCAAAGAGCAAAGTATGCCTCTGCTTTATTAAAGGGAAAACCGAAGGCTATGATTCCTTCTAAGCCAAACGAACTCATGGCGACAGACATATTTGTCCCCTGTCCGAAGGGATATCAGGGTAACCAGTACCTGTTGGTAACCGTGGATGTTTTCTCAAAATTTGTAACTATGAGTCCCATGCAGAAAGCTAACACGAGGAACGTTGTAAGCAGACTAGAAAATGCTGTATTTCCTAAAGCTGGTAAACCAGAATACCTACTGTCAGATCATGGAACGCAGTTTACATCCGTGGAATTTGCAGCGGATATGGAAAGGCTTGGCATTAAGCACTTATTTTCAAGCGTGCGTTACCCAGAATCGAATTCCTCAGAGAGATATATGGCTGAATTTTCGAAATTCTGTCGAATTTTCTGTCCAAATGATCATTCTGGTTGGGTGAGATTTGTACCCCTTATTGAGGAATGTCTGAATTCTACAGTGCAGGAGAGCACAGGAGAAGTGCCAATGCGACTTCATCTAGGAAGAAACCCAGAAAGGCCGTGGGATAATCTTTTCAACCACGTTCCGAAAGATCCCGACCTAGGAAGGCAGCAGAGGATTGACAAGGCGAAGGAACAACTCCAGAAAGCAGCAGAGAAACGATTGAAAAGAGTAGCTGGAAAACGTTTTGGTGCACCCTTACAAGTTGGAAATCTTGTATTACTACGCAGACCTGTCAAGGCTGATATGAGCAAGAAGATCTATCCCAAATTTGGAATTGTATTTATGGGTCCGTTTAGAATTACAAACGCTTATGGAAACAACTGTTATGAACTCTATGATGATGAGAATAATGTCATTTATGGCAAGTTCAATGCTGGAAATTTGAAAAGATACTATCCTAGAGTAAACCAGTAATAATTCAATTTCGTGTTCAAAAGAGTTGAGATACTTGTAACACTGAGTTTAAAAACAATTTGCAACTGTTTTTAAAACGTGGTGAGGGGAGAATGCCCCCGTAAATTGAATTATGTTGAGACCACGGTAGCTATTTTGGAAATTATGAAGAAAGTTATGGCTGTCATAGTTATGACGTGGATGGTCATGACGTAAGCACGGATGACGCAGACGTTATGCCAGCAGGCTGCTTGAGCTGAGATTCTCTATGACGTCAGCATTTATTCGAGAAAGATCCGAGATTTACGACGCAGTCGCAGGAAACGTGGAATTGTGCTGAGGAAGAAATTATGCTATTGGAGGGGAGGCTCGAACCAATCAACGATTGTTTGAAGGAAGACGGAGATTGCTGAAACTATGGTATTTTTAATACTTTTTGGAATGCAGAATTGTGGAAATCCATTTGCAGTAGAGGCATTGATCTGGAATTTTGGTGAAATTTATTTTCAGTTTTTGAATTTTGAAAATCCGTCACGTATTGACGAAGTTAGAACTTCGAGCGATGACGCAGTAACACGCTATGGAAGGGATGGATACGCCCCTTATGAAGTTTATAAAAGGCCTTGCGCAGAAGAGAGCAGTCTCAATCGTCAGATCTCATATCGCATATCTCAAATCGTCAGATCTTCAGTGATTATATAGTCGTTTTGGTGAGACGTCGAGTGATATTAGTAGAGAGAGTCGTCTTTATAACGCGTGGTGAAGCCACCGCAGTGAACGTGATTCAAGCAGACAAGCAGTGCAAGTTTACTGTGAGTAAAACTAGGTGAAGTTAAAACGCACATTATAACGCGTCTACAAGAGTGGCTATGAACAGTTAGCGGTTGCCTATAAGCTAATCATATTGGGCAGTGCTACATTAAGCAGTGTAGTAAATTTGAACAATTTCGAGGAGTTATTTTAGAAGATATTAGCAATTTTAGACGTCTGACAAAAGTGATTTTCTCGCCTCCTGAGAAGCACGTTATAGCGTCAGATCCTACGCTACGGCTGACACTGCTAGTATAACAGGGAGACTTCTGATTGCTTTTGTGACACAACGCTACAGTATTATGGAGCAGTTTAATAAGGCAGTTTGTTCTACTATCACCATAACCGAAGAGAAGATGGAAGGCTAAAGGACTTTAATGCAATTGGGACATACATTGTTGGAGTAAGATAGCAACATGGAACTTCGCTAATTGCTATTCCATACAAGCGGACATGTGATGAACAACCATCTACACCCATGTTTCGTGGCTCAACGCTGAATACTATCAAACAGCAATGGAAACGATTTCATACTCTCTAAATATGAATATTTCAATGGAAATTACTACAAAAACTTCATTGTGATTTTCTACAAGATCTTCAGGGATTTTTCAAGAGAGGTCAGGGTAGTCCCGACTCACAAAGAAGAATTTTGCCGGAAGGATGTCTTTTGTCTTCATGGAGCAGTGCAATTTCCGGAGGAGGAAGCAGTTCGATTCTCCGAGGGTGCTGTTTCCTGTTTCGAGGATGGAGCTCAGCTTTAACTTGGTGAAATGGATCCATCAGCAGTCTTCTTTGGGGAATTTTCCTCTGGAACTTCAATCGGCAGATAAGGTAGTCGTGAACGTTTATTGTATTTGAGTTTTCTAGCAATATCTGAGCAACCATTTTCCCATATTTTCTGTCCTCATGTATTTTGCCCTATATTCTTGTTTGAGATTCCTATTCTCAGTACACCTTGTTGAGTTATGCCTTTTTCGACGATTTATTAAGACATTGTTATGTCATGGACATAGTTAAATGATTTTGGATCAGTTGAGACTGACATTTAGATATTTCAGTAATTTGCTTATTTTTGGTAGTCCCGATTTGACTATAAGTTAATGATTTTCATGGCAGATTTAACTTCAGACAGCATGTCACTTTATTAAAGTAATTTCTACCCCAGTTTAATTACTTTGACCAATTTTCTGTCATCATCAAGAAGGAAGAGCATTTAAATGATTTTAGAGCGTTAAAATCTCTTGCGTTGTCGACGATCTTGGAAATACTAGTCGTTATTTGAAATTGATTGCAACACAGACATTTATCGTCAGTTATGAACGACCATTGCATCATAGACAATTTTGTGAAAGATGAACTTTAATTATGAATTATTGAATGCATTAAAGTCGTGAACTTTTGTTAGGAGTTTTTTCTCAATTAGAGAGTTGAATAATAATGTTTGCATTCCACAGTCTAATTGGATTCTATTCGACTATTTTGCAGTTTAGTCGCAATTTGTTTGATGATAGTATTTTTATACTACAATACTTTGAAGATGATAATCTTAAATTTTGATAGACCAGAGAGGCGTATATAAGCGTATTCACTATTAAATTTGTTTGTGATTGGCAAATTTTTACTTCATTTCGATTCATGAATGAAATCCACGAAGGTTAAATGACAACAGTTTTGAAACTATTAATGATTATAAGAATTTTTGAAGTGGAACTATGAATGTATAATCGCTAGTGCAGCGAACATGTTGAAAGTCGCTGATGTATAATGCCCTTGAAGTAAATGAAGGAGGTTCCCACAGTAATTAATGATGTTAAAGAATTTGTTAGTGGAGGTTTTTGTAAGATTCTGTGGAAGATTTTGATGCCGTATATATTAATATATGATGAATTTTGGGCATATTTTTAATGCAATTTTGTGCATTTTTTTATAAGCGACGTATTTACCGCTGGAGTGTATTGTATTTGTCCTTTGAAAATTAATCAAGTGAATTTACTGTTATAATTAACAAGAGTATTGAAAGAATTTGAGATAAGATTTTGAATGAAGATTACCGTCACAAATAATTATAATAATTATTAAACATTTATTAAACCAGAATGTGACATTAATATGTATAACTAACCTTCATTGGTCGATTATATTGACACGATTATGAAATTACCAACCGGATGAACATGTGGTTAATGTATTTCTTAAAATTAATAATTTGAATAATTTAAATGTTAATATTGTAAATAAATGATGTAAATATCTTTGACAATAATGTGGAACGGAAGTAATGTTAGAGGCGTGTTTAAAATTTTTGTAATTGTCTTCGACAATATTATGAACAATTTCTAATTGTTATAAATTAATTTATGAGTTTTGTTATAAACATTTAAGAGTTTATTTTATACTCTAAACAATGCTTATTAAACATTTGAATGATAATTTAACAAGTTTAGGGATTGTCAGAATAATCCAGTGGTATTTGAGTAAAGCATTTGAAAGATTTGCGTAACAATATTTGTGATGTCTTGAGGACATTTAAAACTGTTGAGAGAGTGCTGGATTCTTACGCAATGTGGCTTGACAAGTGAGCCCATTTGACAGGTGTGCGTCAGGTTTGAAGGGTAGATGGCAGCTGGCCAGACAACTGGTTATCAGCGGACGAGGTCGTCTGCATTGTGGCCTTGCGCCTATAAATACAAGTGTCATGTTTATTAAAAGAAACCAAATGCTCTATACATGTGTCTCGTCCTGACATCCTTTTTCCAGTCCATATGTGTTATGAATGTTACGTTATTTTGAGCTCGTGGGAGCTAACATGTTGTATGCTAACTTTGCAAGTCCTACAGGAGGACATAGTCAGATTGACATGGGCTCCTGATAGCCACATATATTTTGTTGAGTTTGTTAAAGTCATACCCTTTATTTGAAATAAAGCTTTTGTACAGTTCAAAGTTCTTGCTTTCGTTTTGGTTCATTTTTAAATGTCATAGTGAAGGTTATTGTGGGAGCATACTTTAGAGATCCTGTTGTCAACCCAATCCCCGAGATATTTTTAAGAGGTAAGTAGAGGTAAGTATGAACCCCCGTCTATTTTGGTGTGTTCCACAATAATTCCTTGTTAACTTCTGTGCTCAAATCTCGGTAGTATCTGTCAGTGCCATTTTCATTGGTGTAGCTGGGCCGGCGCGGTGGATTATTGGCAATCCGATTGAGGGGGCGGATATCTGACAGCCTACTATCCGGGTAAACTGGGACAGAAGGATTGGCGACCCTAAAACGTGGGGCTGATTCAACATAACTGGATCACCAGGTTGAACGCCAGTAGGATTGGCAAACCTAAAACGTGTGGTTCGATAGACTCAAATAAAGAGGTTGATTCTTAGTTAGATGTCTAGGCCAATTGTAGAATTTAAGAGTGTGATTATATAGGAATTAAATGTTGTATTGTATTAGGAAAATTACACTCAGAAAAGATCAGATCTTATACAACTTGAGAAAGGTTAAATAGGCTGGAAACTTAGAAAAATCGCCTATGATCTGGAATCTTATTTTATTTGACCGGCTTATGACATTTTAGTCATATTAAAGATAAAATTAAATTATTTGGATTGTAAATGTAAATTATTTGTGTTAGGATATTTTAAAATGAGCCAGGGAAATTTGAACATGTGCTTGAGTTTGTTTCAACATGAAGTGTCTTCGAAGGTTAATTCTAAGGTAGTTATAAGTTAGATTTAAGACAGAAAATTGATCAAATTTATATATGGTGAAAAGTGTTGCTCAGATGTTGTTATTTTGCTCTTTTGATGTATGTCCCTACAGCAGTCTATTTTTGAATTAATATTGTAATGGCAGACGAAAGTATGAGAATGATGTTAGAAGAGTTGAAAGCTAGCATGAATAGCAGTATGAAGCAGATGATGGAGGAAAATGCTAGTAATATGTCTGCTAGCTTGAATGAAAGCATGAAGGAGATGGAAGCTAGGAATACTAGTTGAATGGAGGAGAATATGAAAGTTATCCAGACCAGTTCTGCTAACTTAGAGGATAATATGTCGCGTTTACAGATTAATACCCAAGGAATCGAGAATGCTGTAACTGACATGCGCTCAGACGTGTCCAATGTTAAAATAGATGTGTCTAATGTGCATAAAGTTCTTACAATGTTGAATTTAGATGTTGCTAATGTCCGAAGTGATATTTCTTGTGCTAGGGCTGAGGTAGTTGTTGTTAAAAATGATGTTGCGACTGTCCAAGACAAGGTTGAGGAAGTCCAAAGAGGAATCCAAAATGTTAGAACTGATGTGTCCAATGTTCAGGTTGATATTAATAACATTCATTCGGATGTAAACGAGATGCAAAGTGACATAAATAAAATTCAAGTCGAAGTCAACACAGTTTTCGTAGATATTGCTAAAGTCCAAACTGATGTAAATAAAGTCAGGGAAGAAATAGAAAATTCGAAAACACTTTGTACACGTAATATGAGTGCATTAACGACTAGGCTAGTTGATGAGTCGGTTAGAACGACAGCGTCATTAGCAGGTTTAAAGTTTGATGTAGAGGTCATGAGAACCCAGGTATTAGACCATAATAGATTACTTAAAGAAGATATCGAAGTAGACATAGCAGAAATGTTAACGGCAAATGTAGCAGTATGGAAAGACGAGTGGAATAGGTCAAGTGGGGAACATGTAACCCAAATTCAGGAACGTATTGAAAGGAAACTTGCCAGTACTCAAATCGATATTAACAATGAAGTAGTACAGATTAGGAAAGATTTAAGCGTCAGGATGGATTCGCTATCCGAGAGACAAGTAGAAGATAGAACACAATTAGGTCAGGATGTGCAAGCATTAAAATCTGCATTAGAGGAACAGATTCATAAAGTTGTCTCTGATGTGAATGAAACGACGAGTAAACTGCAAAATTTGAAGCTAGGAGAAGCTAGTTTGATGGAGACCTACAAAGAAGAGTTAATCAAGAAAGTATTAACGGAAATCACTGACAAGGATACAGTAGGCTTGGCTTGCGAAACCAATAGGAATTATGCCAGAAGATATAACCTAGATCCAGAAGAGAGAGACGTGACTCCTGAAGAACGTATATCCAGATTCAGGGAGGAAGATGACGAGAGGAATATGGAACCTGAGTGGAACTATCGAGATAGTGGGAAAAACTACCCGGATTCATATCCGAGGAATGTCACGGTCATCAGGAATTTTGAAGACAAACCACAAAAGTTCAGCAACACTGATAGTTTAACGCCTATAGAGTATGTCAGGAACCTCAAAGATTATTTCATCGAAGCTCACATTCCCAGAGAGAGAGAGATGAAGATAGTGGAGAGATTTTTGATTGGAGGACCACTTGAATGGTTTCGCGCATTTAGATACACATTCAATAACTTTGACGAGTTTGCAGAGGCATTAATCAAACGATTTTGGTCCATCGAAGCGCAGAATTCGTTAAGAGCGGAGGTTTATTCAAGAAAATACTCAGGTACTCTTCCAACGCGGTACGCTGATTTCTTTACGAGTCAATTGTCCCGCTTGAGATTTTTGCAACCCCCATTGTCAACGGAGCAATTAATTGATGCGATTTCTCGTATGCTGCCTGTGGAGGTGAGGAGACTAATCATTTCGTCAAACATAAGGGATTTGACCAGCATGGATGAATTACTGAGGAGGTTAGACTACACAAGTCCAATGCCTAACGTGGTACAGAAAGGTCAAAGGCATGACTTCAAAGAAATAAATACGGTATATATGGACCAAGTCCAACAAACTGACAAGCCAGATGAAGAGAAAACTGACAATGTAGGTCCTCACAGGAATAATCAGTTTAGGAATAACAGATCGCAAGGTTACCGTCCATATCAACAGAGAAGAGGATGGAACTATAATCGAGGCAATTACAACAATGGAAGAGGCAGATATTACAACAATCATGGTTATAACAGAAATTATAATAGAAATAACCAGAACCAAAATAGCAATCAGAATCCTCAAGGTCAGGTTATGACACCCGATCAGTATCAGGAAAGAGAGAGGGAAAGCCAGCAATACCTGAAAGAATTACGGGAAAAAGAAGCCGAAAATCAAAAGAAAAGGCAGGATGTTGTAATCGATCCTGGGCCTTCTACGAGCCAGCCGAATTTTGAGGTCGGTAACACAAAAAAAAAACGCCGATTTCTCAACGACAATGAGAACTGGTAAATACATTGCCACACCACACCTAATTACAATTAATGAGATATATGAAGTTACTGATGAATATTTACTAGAAGAGAGGGGAATCGTCAGAGAGGAAAGACCATGTGCCTTACCTATTATTTCTGTACGGATAGATGGCAAACAATACAAAGCCCTGATGGATACTGGTGCAATTATTTCCATCATTTCAGAAGATTGTTATCAAAGTCTGCTAAGAGGAGAGAATATGACAGTTCTACCTGTTTCTACCGTCAAAGTGAGAGGGATTTTTCAAGATAAGGCAGTGAAGTGCAAGATTCAAGTGTTATTGAACTTTGAGATCAATGGAAGGAATTATGAACAGATCTTCATTGTGGTGAGCAAGATCAATTTTGATATGGTGCTTGGAATCGATTTTATATCGAAGGTCGGAGCTATTATTGACATGAAGAACAGAAGTATTAGCTTTAATGATGGGTACATGATCACAGAAGAGATAGAAAAACAGGACGTGAAAAACAGTCTGGAAATAGACCTTAGGGAAGAAATTTTGAAAACCATAATTAATGAAGTGGAAAATTTAACAGAAATACCCAGTAGAAAAACTGAAGGATTTGAAGAAATTCAGGGGGAATTTGAGGATCTGATAAAGGAATTCCAAGATATTTTTGATGAAAAGCCTGGATTGATTAAGGATTATAAGTACAAGATAAGGCTAACAGATGAAACCCCTTACCAGAAGAGAATATACCCCATACCTGAGAAATACTATCAAGAAGTACGAGGGTTAATCAGAAAAATGGAGGTAGACGGGATTATTAAAAAACAGGCGTCGTCTTATATAAACCCCATCATAGTAGTGAAGAAAAGTAATGGTCAGATACGTCTTTGTCTCGATGCCAGGACCATCAACTTGAAGATTCTTCCAGAAAATGACCGACCACCCAAGATTAGAGATCTGCTTCGAAAATTCAAAGGAAGAGCATGTTTCAGCGTTCTTGACTTGACGTCTTCATTTTATCAAGTTCAACTAGAAGAAGATAGTATGCAGTACACTGGATTCCTATTTGACCAGACGTCATGGGTCTTTGTCAGAATGCCTTTTGGTATGGTTAACAGTGGACCAGCACTTATTCGAGCACTTGATAGTAAGCTCACTGATGAAGTGAAAGAAAATGTAATCTGCTACATTGACGATTTAATCGTATCTTCACCCAGCGCCGCAGAACATTTAGTGCACTTGAGAAAGTTGTTCGAGAATTTAAGGGAGGCCAATATCAAAGTCAATTTTGGAAAATGTCAATTCTTGAAGAAGGAGATAAATTACTTGGGGCATACAATTGATAAAGATGGATATCATCCAAACATGCAAAAAGTAGAGGCGATCACGAGATTTCCAAAGCCAACTAAGGTGAAACAAGTCAGAGAATTTGTAGGCGCATGCCAATTTATTAGCAGCCACTGTCCGAGATACTCTGAAATTATGGCTCCTCTGTACGACTTACTCAAAAAGAATAATAGATGGAAATGGAGTACCGCAGCAGATGAGGCTTTTGAGAAAGCAAAAGAGATGCTCAGAAATAACGTGAAACTGGAGTACCCAGATTTTGAGAAGGTGTTTTATATTGAGTCTGATGCATCAAGGATAGGCATTAGTGCAGTCTTATACCAGAAAGACGAGGCAGGCAACAAGCACTACATTGCATTCACTAGTCGGAAGTTGAAGAAACACGAGGAAAACTACTTCACGACTGAACTTGAAGCGTTAGCTTTTGTGACAGCTTTGCAAGCGTGGAAGAAAATCCTGCTGGGACATAAGGTCATCATTATTACTGACCATAAAGCATTACAGTTTATGCTGCAAACTGACATGTCGAGTGATAGACTGACACGTTGGGCTTTGTTCACCCAACAGTTTAACGCCACTATCGTCCACCAGCCTGGGAAAGATAACTTACTGGCTGATGCGTTATCACGTAACCCTATTAAAAATGTGCAGATACACCATGTACAATTGGAGCAAGAAGATCAAGAAACCGTTAGGAGATTAGCCCGAATCGGTGTGTCACAGAAGAGACACGCTCCAATCAGGAAAATGTACAGGCTCCTCAAGGGTTACATGGACAATACTGATGTTGACTATGCAGCTACACGGAGAAATTCACGACACTTTGTCTTGAGTGGAGACATCGTATGCAAGTATGCTGACTCTGCGCATACAAAACTCCGAATAGTCGTGCCACCTAAACTTGTTGTCAATTTAGTGTGGGTAGCTCATCACGCAACTGGACATGCCGGTTTAGATAAAACTCTTGATACTCTTAAAGAGAGATTTATTTGGACTAACATGCGTTCCAGCATTGCCAAGGTCATTCGATCATGTGACAAATGTCAAAGAGCAAAGTATGCCTCTGCTTTATTAAAGGGAAAACCGAAGGCTATGATTCCTTCTAAGCCAAACGAACTCATGGCGACAGACATATTTGTCCCCTGTCCGAAGGGATATCAGGGTAACCAGTACCTGTTGGTAACCGTGGATGTTTTCTCAAAATTTGTAACTATGAGTCCCATGCAGAAAGCTAACACGAGGAACGTTGTAAGCAGACTAGAAAATGCTGTATTTCCTAAAGCTGGTAAACCAGAATACCTACTGTCAGATCATGGAACGCAGTTTACATCCGTGGAATTTGCAGCGGATATGGAAAGGCTTGGCATTAAGCACTTATTTTCAAGCGTGCGTTACCCAGAATCGAATTCCTCAGAGAGATATATGGCTGAATTTTCGAAATTCTGTCGAATTTTCTGTCCAAATGATCATTCTGGTTGGGTGAGATTTGTACCCCTTATTGAGGAATGTCTGAATTCTACAGTGCAGGAGAGCACAGGAGAAGTGCCAATGCGACTTCATCTAGGAAGAAACCCAGAAAGGCCGTGGGATAATCTTTTCAACCACGTTCCGAAAGATCCCGACCTAGGAAGGCAGCAGAGGATTGACAAGGCGAAGGAACAACTCCAGAAAGCAGCAGAGAAACGATTGAAAAGAGTAGCTGGAAAACGTTTTGGTGCACCCTTACAAGTTGGAAATCTTGTATTACTACGCAGACCTGTCAAGGCTGATATGAGCAAGAAGATCTATCCCAAATTTGGAATTGTATTTATGGGTCCGTTTAGAATTACAAACGCTTATGGAAACAACTGTTATGAACTCTACGATGATGAGAATAATGTCATTTATGGCAAGTTCAATGCTGGAAATTTGAAAAGATACTATCCTAGAGTAAACCAGTAATAATTCAATTTCGTGTTCAAAAGAGTTGAGATACTTGTAACACTGAGTTTAAAAACAATTTGCAACTGTTTTTAAAACGTGGTGAGGGGAGAATGCCCCCGTAAATTGAATTATGTTGAGACCACGGTAGCTATTTTGGAAATTATGAAGAAAGTTATGGCTGTCATAGTTATGACGTGGATGGTCATGACGTAAGCACGGATGACGCAGACGTTATGCCAGCAGGCTGCTTGAGCTGAGATTCTCTATGACGTCAGCATTTATTCGAGAAAGATCCGAGATTTACGACGCAGTCGCAGGAAACGTGGAATTGTGCTGAGGAAGAAATTATGCTATTGGAGGGGAGGCTCGAACCAATCAACGATTGTTTGAAAGAAGACGGAGATTGCTGAAACTATGGTATTTTTAATACTTTTTGGAATGCAGAATTGTGGAAATCCATTTGCAGTAGAGGCATTGATCTGGAATTTTGGTGAAATTTATTTTCAGTTTTTGAATTTTGAAAATCCGTCACGTATTGACGAAGTTAGAACTTCGAGCGATGACGCAGTAACACGCTATGGAAGGGATGGATACGCCCCTTATGAAGTTTATAAAAGGCCTTGCGCAGAAGAGAGCAGTCTCAATCGTCAGATCTCATATCGCATATCTCAAATCGTCAGATCTTCAGTGATTATATAGTCGTTTTGGTGAGACGTCGAGTGATATTAGTAGAGAGAGTCGTCTTTATAACGCGTGGTGAAGCCACCGCAGTGAACGTGATTCAAGCAGACAAGCAGTGCAAGTTTACTGTGAGTAAAACTAGGTGAAGTTAAAACGCACATTATAACGCGTCTACAAGAGTGGCTATGAACAGTTAGCGGTTGCCTATAAGCTAATCATATTGGGCAGTGCTACATTAAGCAGTGTAGTAAATTTGAACAATTTCGAGGAGTTATTTTAGAAGATATTAGCAATTTTAGACGTCTGACAAAAGTGATTTTCTCGCCTCCTGAGAAGCACGTTATAGCGTCAGATCCTACGCTACGGCTGACACTGCTAGTATAACAGGGAGACTTCTGATTGCTTTTGTGACACAACGCTACAGTATTATGGAGCAGTTTAATAAGGCAGTTTGTTCTACTATCACCATAACCGAAGAGAAGATGGAAGGCTAAAGGACTTTAATGCAATTGGGACATACATTGTTGGAGTAAGATAGCAACATGGAACTTCGCTAATTGCTATTCCATACAAGCGGACATGTGGTGAACAACCATCTACACCCATGTTTCGTGGCTCAACGCTGAATACTATCAAACAGCAATGGAAACGATTTCATACTCTCTGAATATGAATATTTCAATGGAAATTACTACAAAAACTTCATGGCGATTTTCTACAAGATCTTCAGGGATTTTTCAAGAGAGGTCAGGGTAGTCCCGACTCACAAAGAAGAATTTTGCCGGAAGGATGTCTTTTGTCTTCATGGAGCAGTGCAATTTCCGGAGGAGGAAGCAGTTCGATTCTCCGAGGGTGCTGTTTCCTGTTTCGAGGATGGAGCTCAGCTTTAACTTGGTGAAATGGATCCATCAGCAGTCTTCTTTGGGGAATTTTCCTCTGGAACTTCAATCGGCAGATAAGGTAGTCGTGAACGTTTATTGTATTTGAGTTTTCTAGCAATATCTGAGCAACCATTTTCCCATATTTTCTGTCCTCATGTATTTTGCCCTATATTCTTGTTTGAGATTCCTATTCTCAGTACACCTTGTTGAGTTATGCCTTTTTCGACGATTTATTAAGACATTGTTATGTCATGGACATAGTTAAATGATTTTGGATCAGTTGAGACTGACATTTAGATATTTCAGTAATTTGCTTATTTTTGGTAGTCCCGATTTGACTATAAGTTAATGATTTTCATGGCAGATTTAACTTCAGACAGCATGTCACTTTATTAAAGTAATTTCTACCCCAGTTTAATTACTTTGACCAATTTTCTGTCATCATCAAGAAGGAAGAACATTTAAATGATTTTAGAGCGTTAAAATCTCTTGCGTTGTCGACGATCTTGGAAATACTAGTCGTTATTTGAAATTGATTGCAACACAGACATTTATCGTCAGTTATGAACGACCATTGCATCATAGACAATTTTGTGAAAGATGAACTTTAATTATGAATTATTGAATGCATTAAAGTCGTGAACTTTTGTTAGGAGTTTTTTCTCAATTAGAGAGTTGAATAATAATGTTTGCATTCCACAGTCTAATTGGATTCTATTCGACTATTTTGCAGTTTAGTCGCAATTTGTTTGATGATAGTATTTTTATACTACAATACTTTGAAGATGATAATCTTAAATTTTGATAGACCAGAGAGGCGTATATAAGCGTATTCACTATTAAATTTGTTTGTGATTGGCAAATTTTTACTTCATTTCGATTCATGAATGAAATCCACGAAGGTTAAATGACAACAGTTTTGAAACTATTAATGATTATAAGAATTTTTGAAGTGGAACTATGAATGTATAATCGCTAGTGCAGCGAACATGTTGAAAGTCGCTGATGTATAATGCCCTTGAAGTAAATGAAGGAGGTTCCCACAGTAATTAATGATGTTAAAGAATTTGTTAGTGGAGGTTTTTGTAAGATTCTGTGGAAGATTTTGATGCCGTATATATTAATATATGATGAATTTTGGGCATATTTTTAATGCAATTTTGTGCATTTTTTTATAAGCGACGTATTTACCGCTGGAGTGTATTGTATTTGTCCTTTGAAAATTAATCAAGTGAATTTACTGTTATAATTAACAAGAGTATTGAAAGAATTTGAGATAAGATTTTGAATGAAGATTACCGTCACAAATAATTATAATAATTATTAAACATTTATTAAACCAGAATGTGACATTAATATGTATAACTAACCTTCATTGGTCGATTATATTGACACGATTATGAAATTACCAACCGGATGAACATGTGGTTAATGTATTTCTTAAAATTAATAATTTGAATAATTTAAATGTTAATATTGTAAATAAATGATGTAAATATCTTTGACAATAATGTGGAACGGAAGTAATGTTAGAGGCGTGTTTAAAATTTTTGTAATTGTCTTCGACAATATTATGAACAATTTCTAATTGTTATAAATTAATTTATGAGTTTTGTTATAAACATTTAAGAGTTTATTTTATACTCTAAACAATGCTTATTAAACATTTGAATGATAATTTAACAAGTTTAGGGATTGTCAGAATAATCCAGTGGTATTTGAGTAAAGCATTTGAAAGATTTGGGTAACAATATTTGTGATGTCTTGCGGACATTTAAAACTGTTGAGAGAGTGCTGGATTCTTACGCAATGTGGCTTGACAAGTGAGCCCATTTGACAGGTGTGCGTCAGGTTTGAAGGGTAGATGGCAGCTGGCCAGACAACTGGTTATCAGCGGACGAGGTCGTCTGCATTGTGGCCTTGCGCCTATAAATACAAGTGTCATGTTTATTAAAAGAAACCAAATGCTCTATACATGTGTCTCGTCCTGACATCCTTTTTCCAGTCCATATGTGTTATGAATGTTACGTTATTTTGAGCTCGTGGGAGCTAACATGTTGTATGCTAACTTTGCAAGTCCTATAGGAGGACATAGTCAGATTGACATGGGCTCCTGATAGCCACATATATTTTGTTGAGTTTGTTAAAGTCATACCCTTTATTTGAAATAAAGCTTTTGTACAGTTCAAAGTTCTTGCTTTCGTTTTGGTTCATTTTTAAATGTCATAGTGAAGGTTATTGTGGGAGCATACTTTAGAGATCCTGTTGTCAACCCAATCCCCGAGATATTTTTAAGAGGTAAGTAGAGGTAAGTATGAACCCCCGTCTATTTTGGTGTGTTCCACAATAATTCCTTGTTAACTTCTGTGCTCAAATCTCGGTAGTATCTGTCAGTGCCATTTTCATTGGTGTAGCTGAGCCGGCGCGGTGGATTATTGAGGGGGCGGATATCTGACAGCCTACTATCCGGGTAAACGGGGACAGTACCAAACCGGGGAGGCATATTCGCCTGCAGAGTAGCATAGAGCTAGAGCTGATGTTCTGAGAAAGGGCTAGGGAAGATATTAATGGAGATAAGGGGATGGAAATCAACGTCATACCCTGCTGGAGACTCAGTTCAATTGCCAGAGGCTCGTACTTTTCAACCTGTTGTTGAGAAAGGCACCCCGCAAACAAAATGTGTTCCTCACCATACTTGTTCTTCAGTTCTTACGCATTTTCTCATACATAAATTTGCTATAATATGGACCTGGTAAATTAGTTAATTATTGTACCGCACTTTATTTTGCGGAAATATAATGAATAGAATGGGGAATCGTCAAGTGGTTGGATGGTTCTTCAGTTTAGGGGCTGTGACAACGCGGTCATGTAGCCCCGTGTACTTTGGGTGTGTGTGGGTGTTAATTGTGATGGCTGTATTAGTGTGTGTTATCGGTATTTCAGGTAAGAACTGCAGACGATCAATTTTCAAGTAGGTCCTACTTTTGCTACCAAATGCTACCATCAACGACACCTAGCCACGAACTTGGCTGCTAGATTCCACCGCAACCGGCACCTTGCGGTGAACGTTGGAACTAATAGAGCGGATCTTATCTTTTGAGAGTAACTCCATCTGCCCAACGTAACGTACGCATTTCAGTGGTATGTAGCTAAATTACAGGTTAGATTTGACTAACGCTCTTAGGTTCCAACGTTCGTCGCCAGTAGCCGACTGCGGGGCATATAGTAACCAAGTTCAGAACTAGTTGTCGTTGACGGTGGCGTTTGGTAGCAAAAGTAGCAACTATTTGAAAATTGAATGTCTGCAGTCCTTACTTGAATTAACAACAGATAACACACACTAATACAGCCATCACAATTAACACCCACACACACCCAAAGTACACGGGGCTACATGACCGCGTTGTCGCAGCCCCTAAACTGGGGAACCAACCAACCATATTACATAAACAAAAATAGCCACTGCATTAACACTGTTCAAGACTGCTGTAGCACCAATAGCAACCTATGGGATTAACATCATCTGGGACAAACTAACAATCACAACTCTATCAACAATTGAGAAGGTCAAAGCCCGTTACCTAAAACGGATTCTAGGAGTAGGGAAGTCAGCACCATCGAGGCTAACATATGTGTTAACAAAAGAAACCTTCTTCGTTGAGGACATAAGAGCACAATTCTGACTACCAAGTACTAAGGCTTATGAAAAGACACTACACCTGTTAAAAGAGAAAACTAATGCCATATGGCCCGAAATTTACTCAACAGATGCGATGACAACATCGGAATGGAAGCAGCCAAATTATGAACTTAGACACATACTGACGAGATTTGCAACGCACGGCTTTCATCACAAACTATGTCGGAACCTAAGATTTCATCAACCGGAAGAATCCTGCGTGTGCAAATTGTGCAATAAACATTGTGAGCGATATCATGCACAAATCTGCCCAAACAGGACAATCTCTATAATAGGACTATGTCAAGAATAATGCACATTGTGCGCTTTTCTATATATATAAAAATCAATGTTACGAATAGTTTGTCTGTATGTATGTCTCCTATGCGTTCATATACCATTCGTCCGATTGCGATGAAACTTGGGTGAAATGTTGAGTACACTCCAAGGAAGGTTTCTGACTTAGTAAATCCATTTTACAATAGGTAGCGCACGCGTAGATTCAACAAATGAGCGACGATGCGCGAAGCGTTTCAAGAAAGTCCCGTATGTGTTCATATACCATCCGTCCGATAGCGATGAAACTTGGGTGAGATGTTGTGTACACTTACGTGAAGGTTTCAAAATTAGTGAATACATTTCACTGTAGATAGCGCACGAGTAGATTCAACAAATGAGCGACGACACGCAAAGCGTTTCAACAAAGTACCCTATGCATTCATATACCATTCGTCCGATAGCTATGAAACTTGCGTAAAATGTTGTGTACACTGCAGGGAAATTTTCTGGCTTAGTACATCCACTTAACAATAGGCAGCGCACGAGTAGATTCAACAAATGAGCTACGATGCGCGAAGCATTTCAACAAAGTCCCTTATAAGGTCATATACCATTCATCCGATAGCGATGAAACTTTGGTGAGATGTTGTGTACACTCCAGGGAAGGTTTCTGGCTGAGTACATCCATATCACAATACGTAGCGCAAGAGTAGAATCAACAAATGAGCGACGACACGCGAAGAGTTTCAAACAAGTCCCGTATGCATTCATAAACCATTCGTCCGATTGCTATGCAACTTGGGTGAGATATTGTGTACACATCATGGAAGGTTTCTGTCTTAGTAAATCCACTATACAATAGGCAGCGCACAAATAGATTCAACAAATGAGGGACGACGTGCGAAGAGATTCAACAAAGTCCCGTATAAGGTCATATAGCATTCTGCCGTTAGCGGTGAAAATTGGGTGAAATATGGTGGACACACCAAGGAAGGTTTCTGGCTTAGTAAATACATTTCACAGTAGGTAGCACACGAGTAGATTCGACAAATGAACGACGACACGCGGAGCGTTTCAATACAGTCCCCTATGCCTTCATATCCCATTAGTCCGATAGCGATGAAACTTGGGTGAGATGCTGTGGACACTTATGTGACGGTTTCTAACTTAGTAAATACATTTTACAGTAGGTAGCGCACGAGTAGATTCAACAAATGAGTGACGGGGTGCGAATCGTTTAAACAAAATCCGGTATGCGTTCATATACTATTCATCCGATTGCGATGAAACTTTTGAAAGTTGTTGTGCACGCTCCCACGAATGATTCTAAATTAGAAAATCACCTATTGCGTTCATATAACCTTCTTCGATTGCGATGAAACCTTGATGAGTTATTGTGTACACGCCAGGGAAGGGCTTCGACTTAGTAATACATTTCTCAATAGGTAGCGCACGAGTAGATTCAACAAATGAGTGACAGCGCACGAATCGTTTTAAGAAAACCCCGTATACGTGCATATACCATTCATCCGATTGCGATGAAACATTGATGAGTTATTGTGTACACGCCAGGGGAGGGTTTCGACTTAGTAAATCCATTTCACAATAGGTAGCACACGAGTATATGCAACAAATGGGTGACGACGCGCGAAGCGTTTCAACAAAATCCCCTATGCGTTCATATAACCTTCTTCGATTGTGATGAAACCTTGATGAGTTATTGTGTACACGCCAGGGTAGGGTTTCGACTTAGTAAATCCATTTCTCAAGTAGGAAGCGTATGAGCAGAATCAACAAATGAGTGACAGCGCACGAATCGTTCAAACAAAATCCCGTATACGTTCATATGCCATTCATCCGATTGCGATGAAACTTTTGAAAGTTGTTGTGCACGCTCCCACGAATGATTCTAAATTAGAAAATCCATTTTACGATAGCTTAGAGGCAGTGAACGGAAATTGAAAAACATGTTGTGTATCCAAAATCACTTCAAGAAACAAAATTTCAACGCCAACACTTTCTTTGATTGGCATTGCAACGCATGCCGGGTACAGCTTGTCTTAAATAAAAATAAATAAATAAAAATCCTAGCCCTAGCTGTAAGAACCCAGCTTGTCGAAAAGCAACTATGTGTTATTAGAAGCAGTGATTGTCTAGTATTGTTAGTCTATATTGCCTGGTCACATGTACTCCACTGAACTCAAAGCAATAATAACTGCTACATGAGATAAACGTTAAGATTCTAAGCGAGATAGTCATTTTCACCTGTGACATGGGTGAAGTACGTTACGAAATACCGTGTATTAAGAATAGGTATCAAGTCGTGGCCAAGCACAATGCAGATGTAGGTCGCGCTCCAAGAACAAAAGAATTGTTCTAATCTGCATTGAGATGTCAGCAGCTAATAATGGAGCTCCGGTGAACTATTGACTCTAGCGGTTGCTTTGTGTTGCCTGATTTATTCACATCAGAAGCTGCATCTATGTAACGTAATATCTGTAGCATCGCTATTTATCTGGGAGCATCGACAATAAAGAAGTACCGATGCGCTGCGCTTTTGTTCGATTACCGTAGCAAAGCCACCTGTTAGACTAGAGCAAAGATCGTCTTACTTGGTACAAAGAGCTTATAACATTCAAGATATTGCTAACTCCAGGCAGATGTCAGTCAGGGAGTCATAAGAATACAGAAGGCTGTGATTAAGCTGCTGCGCACCAAGGCTTATAAACTACAGAGGTTGCCTCAATTTTCACTCACCAATCAGCGCTCACAAGGCGGATGACGTCACAAGATACCAAACGCGCCATGTGGGGAACGTAACGAAACTGTCAACATCAGCTGTTGAGTACGCAAAGAACAGTTTATTCTCATGAAATTATTGGTAAATGGGTGATAAAATAACTGAATGTAGCCTACTTACATTTTATGTTGTGATCTTCTTGAATTTCTTGGAAATTCGCCTAGACTCGGTAGCAATATCGTGGGTGTTAGTGACTTCTAATAACCACTTCTTATGCAAGATAGAATTGGAATGTTTCAATCTGATGAAGAAAATTGTTATCACAGCTGCCTCAACCCCACCAGACGGTACGTCAGGAACTTCTCTAGACACAAAATCTGTCGTTCGTCTTAGAACGTTCTTGCCTAGTTGAAATCCGTATTTTCCGTGAAATGTGACGAATTTTGCTGAAATGTGCCGGAACTGGTTAAGCCAAGTTTGTGAGGGATCGGTCATACCACCGTATGACAAGGGTTTAATCCTGGTTGGTAATGCATAATCGTGTTGAGTTTGTATTCCATAGATTAAGTTCCCAAGTTGTGGAAATTTATCTTGGAACTTGTGGGCTACATAACCTGCAACATAAGCCATGCCATCTTCCTCACTTTGTTCCATGATATTGGCAATGAAGGACTCTGGTTGCACATTGCTCCCTAAGGTTGGTTCTGGAAGCACGTTACTTGATTCAGACACTATGCCAGTTTTGTTTAGTGCTTTAGCAACTACATAATCATCTGATTCTGGATCAGCAGTGTTTGTTTGCTTTTGAACAACTCCTGGATTTTTTCCTAAAATAATCATCCCCATCAGTCTGTAAATGCAGTCAAGGGGAGAAGGATGATCGTAAAAGCCACCACGAGTTCGCAATTGTGAAAAGAGGTTTTTCCAGTACCGGTACATCTTGATTTAGCCTATGTGTGAGAATGTACTTTGTATTATGCCTACGGGTCATATCTTGGTACAGAAGTCGAAGGGATTTTATTGAAATGATGACTGCTTTCTGGAATATTTGCAAAGAACTTTTACCAATGCAAAGAGAATTACTCCTGAAATTTTCCATCTTGTCCAAAATCAAAATACCATGCATGGGCGTATATAAGGGGGGGGGGCTGAGGGGGCTCCAGATCCCCCCCCCCCCCCCCGAAAAGAGCCAAATTGGGTACAACATACAATGTATTTCACAGTTTCCATTCATACTCCATAGGCTATAATAGAAAATTCATTAAGTACTCACAATTTTCCACGATAGTCAGCCCCTCCCCCCCCCTCCCCCCCCCCCATCGAAAAAATTGTATATACGCCCCTGATACCATGTACGAAATATGTCAAAAATATTAACAGCTTTAAAATCATCCTAGCAGGTCATCAAAACTTAAGAGTAGGCCAGCTAGGCTCACTTACCATTTGGTTTTAGATTCCTTGGAAATCTTGGCTTTATATTAAGCAATTCGGCCCTGTAGTCTAATTCGAAGTCTTCACTCTTAAAGTGGAGGGAACATATCCTACTTGTTTGAGGGTTGCAATGACCTTTTCGCTTACATGCAGCAATCCACTGATTGCTAAGGCATGCGTCTTTTGGCATCGTGAAAAACGACACGTCATTTCCAACTTTATAATAACTGTGACAAACTGCCACAGCACATCTTTGGCCTGGCATGATTATAAAAAATGGCTTAAAACACGCGTTTAAACCACTGCGATCCATACAATATAATGTGTGGGAAAGTTGAATTTCCTTGCATATCTCTCGCCTCGCGCGCTACGAGGAAACGTGTGACGTCACGTCCTTTCCCTTCCCTCCGCGATCCCCTCGCCTAAGAGCTCCATATTGAAGCAACCTCTGTAGTTTACTAGCCTTGGCTGCGCACAACGTCATAAAAGCGGTTCCCAGAGCCAGCGATCAACGTCAAAGAGTGTATAATAAACCGATCTATGCTCATTAGCGACTTCGGTGACGTAGTTGGTCAGGCGGGGATTCAAGGGAGGGGGGGGGGATCACGGGGGTCATGAACCCCCCCCCCCCCCAAACGGAGACCAAACTTTTTTGCAAACTCAAAAAACGAAAACACAATAACCAGACCATTAAAACTTAACGAATTTTAACTGAAAAACAGTTTTTTCATTTTATTCAATACTGAAAATATCTTTATTGCAATATTATGTTCTGTTACAACTGTACATATTTACAACTTCATACCTGTTATATAAAAACGAATATTTAGGCTATATAACAAAATCAACTCGTCTATTTTGTTTAGCAAACCTTGTGATTACCGAATCGATGTTTAGAGTGATGTCACGATGAATGTGCAGCAATGCACGGATAGGAATTTGGGGCTTTTTTTCGCACCAAAAAAATTGCCGACGTCCAAACTGCAAGCTTGGTTGGCAATTTAAGCTGTGACTTTCTCCCTTTGTCGGTACCAACTCGACTTGCCGAAACTGTAACGTACCTTGATACTTTTCTCGAAGCTCGATGTAAAAGTCTCAAAAAACGCCGTTGCAATTTGTACGAATATTTTTGGTGCGCTAAACGCATCAAATTTCTATCCACGTAGCTTGCAAAAAAAATTGGTCTGGTTTTGTACATTTGGTTATTTTGTGATCGCGTTGTTAGTGATACCATTTTTCTTAATTTCGATTCTCTGACCCCCCCCCCCCCCCAAAGCCAAACTCTAGATCCGCGCCTGTAGTTGGTAACATCACAGTATAGATATCATTAGAGTATAGACGCTTAGGCTAAACCGAAAGAACGGATTTTCAAAAAAAAAAAAATGATAAGGGGCAGCCTTAATTCACCTGTAAGCCGCTAGGTAGCAGCACGTATGGACAAACAAATGATAAACAGCTGGGTGCTGAATGTATATTTTATGTAATTTATTTAACTCGATTTCAACACACTAGCTCTCCTTATAATGAGACAAGCAACCCGCCCAGGCTTCGCCCGGGAACAGTTATGAATGCATTACGTGATAAGCGCTTTTTTCTTCGATGTCAATGAACTACGACCTATATTTGTTTACCGTCTCGGCATGATGGGTTAAAATCACTGACTGGACTATTAATTATATTATCATGGAGATGCAACGAATTCTTGTCAGACGTAATTTAAGAATGGCGAGGTGCAAGAAACACAAATCCCCCTTCCGTCCAAACTAAAGACACTTATAGTGGGCGATGTATTGAAGATAGAGATATGCTCTCACGGACTTTTTTGTAGAACTTTTCATGCTGAACAATCCTTACACTCATAGTATATTGATATTTTTAACGGTTTGCCCAGCGTAAGCTTAAGAAGCGCATGGACGCAAAGCTTGTTTTCGACTTTTTCACTGAAATCGTTACTCCTTGGCTTCCTTTGATCATATATAAATTATTTTTTACAGAATCTTTCCTCGAGGTATCCTTTACAGAATGGTGAAAACCGCATCAAAATCCATCCAGTGGTTCTCGAGATTACCCGTGACATCCAAGAATCGGGGATTTTTGTCTTATACTAACGAAGTAGAGATTGTCGGGGAACACATGCACCAAGCGGTACTATGACGTCACACACCTCAGTGCATCTGGGTACATTTCGTCCCGTCACCGTAACGTAACGCCAGACCCCAGAGTAACGACGAAGTCGACAAGATCATTTAAAATGATAAAAATTACATGGTAAAGGCCTCATGTGTCCATACTGTGGTAGCATGCTGAGCTTCTATGACCAGGTCGCGGGTTCAAACCCGGCCGAAGTCATCAGATTTTTTAATAGCGTTAAATATCCCTCAGTACGCCTTCCTCCGGAGGGGAGGTAAACCCAACAGGTGCACCACCACGCCCCCAGGACAGCCAAGAATGCTAGCCCCTACACCTCAAGGTGGAGAGAATAATCACGGCCCTCTGTGAGCTCCAAGGCCACCCAAAACAACTAATTGATTTAAAGCGCGTCACCAATTTACTCATGCAGAAGGCGTAAAATTTAATTTCTTTGCAATTATCTCGAAAGACCTGTATCAGTTAAAAGGCGAATTTGGCGGCCGTGTTTGAAGATAATCTCGACAATTAGTTATATTCTACAACAACATCTCCTCCTAAAATTAATTGGTTTCGGGAGACACCAGGGCCAGTACGTGTGGGGATTTAGTGAAGCGGATACAGATGTGAAGATAGGTCGGACAAATGAGTGATGTAGTAGCTTCTGGGCTTGGCCACTAGAGGCGCTGAAGGTGGACAGGTACACAAACAAGGATGCGATCCTTATCGCAGGGAACATTCTCACTGAAGGAGCTTGTTTTATCACACCGGATATCAACATGATACAGTTGTTTCCGTGATTTGGATCTTCAACACCGCGTGGATGACAAACTAGTAGGGTAGGGTTCAGTAACAGATACCGTTCCTGACCAAAAATAGTAACTAAGAAATAGTTGGGGAGTTACTTTGTGGGAAATACACTGGCGTGCGCAGGATATATTTCTGTGTGGGGGGAGGGGGTTCATTAATAGTTTTGTACATTATTAACAAGAAGTTCCGTGACGAACTAAAGAGCCTACTTTTCGGACAATTAAAGAATTAATCTAAAATATTATGATCTATTATTGGCCAATTTTGGATGAAATCCATTTGTTAGTATAGAAGTAACATGTGTTTAAAAATTGGACTTATCAGCAGGCTTAAACCATGTTGGCAGCACTGACGTATATTAGTTGCTCCAAATTAATTTAGAATGTTAGGTACTGAACTATACGTACGCAAAGTTTAGAGCTGTTGGCTTGCATATTTTCTGATTTATAGATATCAGGGTAAAAATATATAGTCAATTTATTTACAGTCAGTTGGCAGCCCTGTTGGCTCCTAAGAATACGCATATTCATATCAGTTATGGTACACAAATCAAATGTGAAATTTGGTTGAAATCCATTTGTTAATATAGAAGTTACATGCATTTAAAATTTGGACCTATCAACAAGCTTAGAATCATGTTGGCAGCACTGACATATAATAATGTAAAAGGTCATGTGCAAAATTTAGAGCCGTTGGCTTGGATACTTTCTGATACATTGATATTAGGGTTAAAACATAGAGATAGCATTTATTAACAGTTGGCAGCTCTGGCAGCTCTTAAGAATATGCAAAGTCATATCTGTTATTGTACACATAGTACATACGAAATTTGGATGAAATCCAATTGACAGTGTAGATGTTACATGCATTTGAAAATTGGACCTATCAGCAGGCTTAGGATCATTTTGGCAACACTGTCATGTATGGCCACCTGGAAATTAAACTGAGAGATTATAGTCTATATGTGTGCCAATTTTGGAATAGCTCCCATACATACCTTCCAAGATATCCAACATGGTGCTCAAACTTCAATTGCGATTTCTCAGCAGTTGGTAGCACTCACATCATTTTCAAATATCTTTACTCATAGCAGATTTGGTTGCGATTGCTGCAGCCGCTTAGGAGTTGATAGGGGTGGACACACACAGAGACAGACAGACAGACAGAAGGACAGACAGACAGACATTTGCCTGGATCGTTCTCATAAGACTACTTTTTCCTCATATTTGCCAAATGTGAAATGTAGGCTAAAAATGATATTTCGATTATTATTAATAAAAAGCAATAATTATTAAACTGGCAACGTGGCAACAATGTGCTGTCTGTAACTAAACTGACGCGACAATGTGATGTCTGTGACTAAAGCTAGACGATAACCAAGGAAGCAGTTTTCATCCCCAGTCATTACGAGAGGAGTTGTTCCAATAGAACCTTCAGTTCAATGGCATTCCTCTTGGAGACGAGTCGATGTTGACAGTCACTTGTTTTATGCTTGACAACGCTGCCAAGTTACACTGAAGTGTTAACAATGTTATTGCTTTTACGACCATTTTAACTACTGTGGCTTTTAAAGACGATCACTGAAGTGTATCTCGCTGTCTCTCCCCGTGCACTTCACCCCACTATGTAATTAACATCACAAACGCTGACAGACAGCGCTACTCGTATAATTACACTGCACTGCCGCGGGTGCATGTGGCATTCATATTTCCAACACTTCCTTTTATTTAATTTACTTCTTCTTTTTGATGTGTAACATTTTTCCGCTCGGTTCTTGATAGTTTTGCGGGAGTGATTTTGAAAATTGGGGACGGAAGTGAATCGGGCGGAAGTGGATCGGACGGAAGTGAAGACGCACTGCCAGAAATATGGGACGGAAGTGAATCGGGCGGAAGTGGATCGAACGGAAGTGGATCGGACGGAAGTGAAGACTCACTGCCAGCTGGATGTACAATTGAAAATGTGTGTATTGGAAACAAGGCAGTGTGTGCTCTGTAGCGCGAGAATGTTATGGCAACATTGCATTTAGCAGGCACTGGTTTGACGAGCACAGTGGCAAATGTTTCAGCGACTTTCATTTGTCATTGAGCAGTTTATGAAGCTTCACGTTTAAGGTTGAATATCACATGGGGTAGGACAAAGACGACAAATGACATTTAAGTAATCGGCATTATTGTCAAGCTGTGGGTGAGTAGTCAAATATTAAATGCATAACAGAATGTTGTTAAATGAGTCAAATAAAAGCTGTATTTTCATCATATGTGAGACTAGGTCATTTCATGATTGTAGGAAGCCATGTTTTGATTCTTTACGACGAACTGTATGAGAGCCTTGAGAATAATGAATGTTTTAGTTACTGAGGAATATGCTCGCAGTATTTGAGAGTACTGTCGATGTTGTGTGTCACTTTGTTATTATGAATTATTAATGTAAAAGGAAGGAAGGAAGCTTGTAGTTTTGCGTGTCCGTTAATCTCACGATCATGATCCACGGTACCTCCCTTTTACGTGGAATGCGAACCACAGGACATGGCATTTCAATTCAAAAATCTAAATGTATTGACCTGTAATCAAACCCGGTCTACCTTGGTGAGAGACTAACAGCTTGACCGCTGCGCCACAGATGTGACAGTAGCATATCTCCAATTCAATCTATACATTCATCATAGTACCAGTATGAAAATGGAGTGTAAATTAACTTTTTAAGAATGTCCAAGCTGTGTAGTATTGTGCCCTTCCAGCAAGAAATATGCAAATCACAGTATGCCAGCAATGCTCAAATCGGGATTTTCGGGGTTTTGGTACGTTCTCCCACTCTGTGACTTACACATTTTGGATTAAATAGAGGATACACTTCCAAAAATAACAACAAAATCAACTCCTATTTCAAAACATTTAATTAACCAAAATTATGGCGCTACAAACAAATAAACTATTGACCCAATCCTTCTACTTGTTCAAAGTGAACAAGGAATATGTAAAAATCAAACAAATATTGTATTAAAATACATGGTTTCCTTCAAACCAACAATTCATAATTATTTTCACTTCCATAAAGTATCTATCTTAAAGTTCAACATAATCACGAGCTCCAATGGCTCAATATCTTCCCAGAAAAACGGTGTCTTTCTTTCATACACCTCAATAACTATTTTATGAACTTCTTATAATCAAACAAATATATAATCACATTTAAAGTACATGTTACTTCTCTACTTAAATGTTTGGGCATTCAACAATGTTCTCAATGTTACCATCTCTCTCAAGTTTCACAAATTCACTACAGTGATCGGGAAAATACCTGTGTACTCCAGAGTTACAAAGATTACTTGACAAAGTCAAAAACTGTGATTACTCCCGGAATCTAGTTATCTTCATTGAACTCATGGAATCCTACATCCATACAACATTACATTAGGGATTTTTATTTATTTATTTGTCTTATAAGACCATTATCACATAAGAAAGCTACGATCTGAACTGGCAGCGATATTTTCATCTACATGGACCTCGGTTCAAACCCCGGGTCATTTACAACTTTTAAACACTCACGGCGTGTTACTACTTCTCTCAGACGTTCCTTTCCGACCTAGCACAACTTACAATAACAAGGGTTGGACCGTAATCACTTGGGCGAGATTTATGGCTGAGAGGGGAACCTCCTGCTTAGCCCACGCGTGGCAGCTATACTCAATGCTTTTAAAACAGATCTTTCTTTTCTTCAGTTCTCTGGGGAGACCTGGCGTTTTACTGATTTCATTTACTTTCATCAACATTATTAGGTTCATTAACCACTTTCGTAACCTTGGCATTTATTAATTATGAAGGGTCATCATTGATTGGGAAGAGTAATTCACATACAACGACGAATACTTAGGGGCCTCAACAACTAAACGAGTCTAGGTTCGACTCTCTTAACATGCCTCGGGAACCATTCCCATACTAGAGGACTTATATAAATGCGACTTAGGGTCGGCCGTGGCCTATATTACTGCGCTCATAATACCATACATTTGCTCCCTATTATACAACATAACACACATAGCCTCGTGATCTACGTCACTATTGGAGGACTTTATCATGGCTCAATTACCGCAATCAACTACCCCTCATAAGTAATTTACCAAGTACATTTAGATTCTACGCATCCCTAGCGTGACATTTTACTTTAATGCGCTACATTGCGCTATACATTATTTTAAGGCCTAGCGTCTTCCAAAGAACTGATAAATTCCACATTAACAATTGATCCATATCTCAATTTTTATATTAATCCTTTCCCTTGACAATAATCGCTATATTTTAAGAACATGCATTAACACAATGTCTTACACTTTATTAAGGCTCAAACGCTCTTACTTTCATATCATTCAATTTAATCTTTATTTATATTTCTTTTCATTATTATTATTATTTATTACGCTTGCCTTTGTAACATTTGTCAAATACACTGACATATTATTTCATACATTTCCTCTACAGGATTTATTCATTTCACATAATTATTTATAATTTCTCAAATTTCATTTGTCCAGACCGCGCTCCTATACTGTTATTTGTTATTCAGAAACATCCCTCTATCTCAAACTCCGGTGGATTGTACACAAACACTTTCCCAACACAAAACATAATGAAAATCTTTACTCACATGTTATAGGTCGGTCCCTGACCTTCCTTTTTCTTGCGATGTTTCATTTTTGCCCACTATTTTGTAATTACTCCATCTTGTACAAATTCATTTCATGTATTGACATATCTTGACACACATTTAACTCGTATACATTTAACACTGATAACATTTTTTAAAATACACTGGTGTATCCGTTTAGAATACACGATAAAAAACACTGAAAATATTTCCGTTTAACACAAATTTTATATATTTACACTTCACAGATTCTAATCACTGAGGCTGCTATTCAGCCTTTCACACGTGATTTCTTGACCTCCCGTCTCCAAGGGTGAAATTTAGTAAATGTCGGCTTCCTATCCTGTCAGAATGTGAAAGTCTCGAACCATCTACTTCCTCCCTGGAATAGTTCTCCTTCAAATCCCGTTTCCTGACGATCTGCTATTACCTCTGACTCGAACGGCTCCCTTTTAGACCCTATTGGTTGGTCTAGCGAAAGTCTATCTTGTCCACGGCCCCCCAAATAATCTATCGGTGACCTATTGATTTCTAGCAACTAATACTCCTCGTAACTTAGTGCTTTTTAATAGTTCGTCTGCTTTCTTGAAGCAATGTCTATAATTTCCTTCTCCTTTCCGCTTATTCGGTTCTCGAATTCCTATCTTTCCGGAATACCTTACGAACCTTGTTCTGTCCGTCCCTACCTGGGTTCATTAAAGTTGATAGAATGTTTATCTCGCTGTTACGTTACTTCAATACGTTATGATACTTTTGGTCGTTTAATTTAAGACCTATCGCCCGGGGCTCTAAGTTCGCAGCCTGCTTTGACTGTAATTTCTGAACTTTTCACTGTAAACTTTATACTGTCGGAACTAAATCCTGTAACTAGGATTTTCCTAATTCTCCACACGGCGATACTGTAATAATACTTCTTGGCTACTCCTTTCGGATGCTCGTTGGTTATCGATACCACGACACTCCTGGCTGTCGGATACTGTCTATATGATGAGATACAGCGTTTCCCCTCAAGGAATACTTGTATAGTCTTCGGCGTGATGTAGCACTATGACGCCCCCTGGGCTATCGGAAACTGCACGATGTGATGTAGCATCTCCCCTCAAGGAGTACTGGTAAACTGCATGATTGGCTTGGTGCTGCCAGGAGTTTTATACTCTTTAGTAAAAAAAAATATAAAATCCTAGTCCTTTTCGTGACCAACTTTTGAAATAATTGTCGCACAATTATAAAAATTATATCTCCAGAAAGCTCGTCTTCCAAACGTAAAATGATCTCACTGCGCATGAAAATCGATCGTGCATTTCTGAGATATTAAATAATTTTTAGTCTTCAGCTGTGTGGGTGTTGCTGTTGATTTTTACTTCCCCACTCTTCGGGCCTCGGTAATTCCCCTATGACGTATGGCTACGTTTGCACTTCTTTCCTGGACAATTATTAAAAGCTTTTTCTCCACACAAAAATCTCTCTTCTGAAATCATTCACAACGCTGTATTTATTTACTTACTTTTATTCTTCCAAATGGGTTAAATCTCATTATTCTTCTTCTGGCACAGTTGCGCTGTTGCCGTTTTAATGCAAAGTAAGGGCGATTTCCGAAACGTGCTTCTCTCTCATACAGCTGAAACTTTCCACTCAGTCTATTTATACTCGTGACTGGCTCTTTATCAATGAGTCAGGCATGATCTCATTTCTCGGCCACCTGGGTCTAACTTCTTACGCAACGTTATGTTAGCATCCTTGCTTGAAATCTTTCTATGTTCCATTTGAGACTGTATATTTCTTTCCTTCCTTTCACAAATATACACGGATTCGACCCCTTTTGAGCCAATGGTACATGGGTTCAGTATACGAGTAGGATAACATGTCAGATGTTACACATCATATGCGACTACTGTAAGGCTCGTATCTTTTTTTGCAAATCTATATTCAACCTGTGACAATAAAGTCCGGTGAATAGTCTTATACAATCAACATAGATGAACAATGCACGACAGTGACCCTAATGTCCTTCGAAATAATCCCCTCCCCTAACTATGCAATGCTGAGATCGGCGATACATGTCCTGGAAACTTTGCAAGAAGGCGTCCTATAATCGCTATAATTAAAACACGAGTATGTTTATAAAACGAGCGTATGCGAGTTTTATAACTTCCATACGAGTGTCTTAATTACCATTATAGGCGAGTTGCATACGACTGCTTATGTTCGACGATAATTATAACTTTATTATATGTCTTAACATAAATATTCATAAATATCTGTTGAGATTGTCACTAGAATTTTGTGATCGGGTGCTGCGCTGGGTAGGATATCTCTGATTTCTAAGCTCTCTGACCGACCGACGCATGCGCTCTGTGTGCTTCAATGCCATATGTGCAGATTGTGCACCAGTATTCAGTAAAAATGTCACCGAAGTCGTTTGAAAACAACGCGCTGTGTAGAAATTGGATTTTTGGATATTAAGGTACAGTGCTATTTTTTGTCTCATATTCACCAGTTTATTTACGCGAACATATGGACGGTGCACTTTCGGTAATTTATAGAGACACGTTGGATTTTGAACGCATGCACGAAGGTATCCTTATCTTATTGGTCAAACAACTGTTTCTCTAGCTGTGATTGGTGGGAGAAACTGTTTCATAATGAAAAATAGTGTTATAATGACCATCATTATGATACAGTTTTCAGACATATAATAGTCAGGGTCGAACATAAAATTCATTACAGCATTGGGCTATATATCTCAGACTTGCTCTAACATAACGAACTCCTACTTCTCTTCTGTACCTAGCTCTATCATTTCTTCTAGAATGATAAGTATCCCCAGTGCCATTTGCATCATTATCACGCCTTCGATATCCACCTCATCAAAACGTCCTCTTCTGTTACGTCGGCGGCGACCTCTGTATCTTTGTTATATGTTGGGAAGTCGATCTTCCGACACCCTTAAAGTTGCAACAGAGTCAAAAAGTAATCGTTCAAAAAATGCATGCCGTAGGCCTCTAAGAGAATCCTTCAGTAAATATTTTCCCAATGACCGTCATGTTTTGACGGGTATCAACTAGTTTCTTTTGATTTGTGTTAACTACAAGCTGAACCCGGCATGCGTTGCAATACCAATCAAAGAAAGTGTTGGCGTTGTAATTTTGTTTGTAGAAGTGCTTTTGGATACACAATTTATTCTTATTTTTTTCGTTAACTGCCTCCAAACAATTGTAAAATGGATTTACTAATTCAGAAACATTTGTGGGAGCGTGCACAGCAACTCATTAAAGTTTCATCGCAATCGGATGATTGGTTCTATTTTGTTGAAACGATTCGCCCGCCGTCACTTATTTGTTGAATCTAGTCGTGCGCTACCTATTATAATATGGATTTACTAAGTCAGAAACATTTGTAGGAGTGCACACAACAACTCACCAAACTTTCATCGCAATCGGATGATTGGTTCTATTTTGTTGAAACGATTCGCCCGCCGTCACTCATTTGTTGAATCTACTCGTGCGCCACCTATTGTAATATGGATTTACTAAGTCATAAACCTTTGTAGGAGTGTACACAACAACTCAACAAAGTTTCATCGCAATCGGATGATTGGTTCTATTTTGTTGAAACGATTCGCCCGCCGTCACTCATTTGTTGAATCTACTCGTGCGCTACCTATTGTAATATGGATTTACTAAGTCAAAAACCTTTGTAGGAGTGTACACAACAACTCACCAAAGTTTCATCGCAATCGGATGATTGGTTCTATTTTGTTGAAACGATTCGCCCGCCGTCACTCATTTGTTGAATCTACTCGTGCGCTACCTATTGTAATATGGATTTACTAAGTCAAAAACCTTTGTAGGAGTGTACACAACAACTCACCAAAGTTTCATCGCAATCGGATGATTGGTTCTATTTTGTTGAAACGATTCGCCCGCCGTCACCCATTTGTTGAATCTACTCGTGCGCTACCTATTGTAATATGGATTTACTAAGTCAGAAACCTTTGTAGGAGTGTACACAACAACTCACCAAAGTTTCATCGCAATCGGATGAATGGTAGATGAACGCATTGTAACCGAATTTTTTTCGCCGTGTGCGGTTTGTATTTTATTTGTAATTTTAGTTTTCAGGTTGGCAGCCATGCCCACCTATTGGTGGGGCACCACGGAGATTCGTGTGTATCGTTGCAAAGAGATTCTTTGTGGGTCCAGAAGTGGGTGGCAGGTGGCTTTGGCTTAGGGCAAGGTTTCTATGGTGATGTTATATTTATAGTTGATGCCATGCGGAATGGAGGTGATCTATGAAAAAATGAGATGATGAGAATGGATGTTATGCTCTCTGGTCTGGCAATTGGTTTTGGTGTTGAAGATTATGTGATGTTTTTGAAGGTCTGGAAATTGGTTTGGTGAGAAAACAATGATAGTTGTGGTGGACCCTTTACAAGAAATGCAGGCAATGTAAAACCTGCTTATATGTTGACAAACAAAGAAGAATTATTTTTTTTACATTCGAATTGAGCCACTATGGACTACGGAGTAACAATGAAAATCAATGTTTCGTTCTAGATCGTCTGCCAGCTTTGATGTCCTGCCAGTATCTCTTGAGCCCATCACTCAGCGCCTTCTTCCGATCTTCTGAAAGAGGTCCCCTCCGTCTTTTGGGTTCTGCCCCTACCTTAAATCCCTGGTAATTTTTGATTAGGTGTCTGAATTCACACCTGTTCATAATTTTGCAGTCCGGAATACCAATTTCTAGAAGGTCTTTGTTACATTCTTCAAACCATGCCATTTTTTTCCTCTTTGGTTTCACGAAATTCCAAATTTTCTTTGTTAGACGATCGTTGGACATTCTGAAAATGTGTCCATAGAACAACAACCTTTTCCTTTTTATTGTTGACGTGACTGGTTCTATCTTTCTATATAACTCTTCGTTCGACTTCAAACGTATGTGCCCGTCAACCAATCTGTTGCCTAAAATTTTTCTCAATACCCTGAGTTCTCTTTTGACCAACTGGTCCACTAGTCCCCGCCTGTTCATAGTCGAAGTCTCCGAAGCATATAAATCTTCAGGTTTGACAACCGTGCTGTAGTGTCTTAATTTGGCTCCAATGCTCAGCAACTTCTTATTATAAAGATTTTTCGTCAGGTGATAGGCTCGGTCTAATTTCCAGATTCTAAGATTAATTGCTTCCTGTGCTAGGCCATTTTGTTGGATTATTATTATTAATTAGTGTATTTTTGTGAAGTCGGTGTACTGTCTTTGTGATTCGTTTAGCGAGTATATCGCCCCGCTACCCTGAGGTGGCTAGCTTGGATTATCATATTTATTCCAGCATAAAGGACATATACACTGAAACGTCCGGGTTTATTTTTTTGTATTAGGGGGATTTTCGGGGCCGTGCATGTTAGCACACAAAGGGATATGAATCAATACAATTTCCACTCCTCTACTTACTGCAGTATCCGTCTTAATCGCTCTTCACATGCACTTTTACCTTTCATTAAAATTTTTATTTCAACTAGGCTATCCTTCCTTCCACACTTCAATACTGCTTCTTTCTTCAGTTAAAAAAAACAAAACATAACTCTAACAAGCTTCCATTACCTCTCTTCTTCATTTTCAAATATATATATAAAACCCCTACCATTCTTCTCTTGCGTAAAACATCTCATCCTTTTCATATTTCTTTCAACTAGCAGAACAAACCAATAATCAGACCTAAGACTATCTTTTTGTAAAAATCTTAGAATAATCCATAAAAACAATATAACATCAAAACAAGATGTTCAGTAAAGAACATATAGCCTACTTTCTCCTAAATGCATGGGTATTGTTATAACTCTTTGTCCTTTTCAAGGAGTATAATTGAATTTTGGTTGTAGTAGCTTGTTGAAATACAACGTGTTATACGGATATTAAACATGAATATGAGGTGCCCATTGCTAGTGCTACCTCTGTACAAAATTCCATTCAATTCAGTTTCACCGTGTTTGAATTGTTATGGTGAATCGATTTGCTATCTGCAAACTATTGGGCTGATGACCTTGTCGTTTAGTCAAAAGATGCTTACTACATAAAGGTATATTGTTGCAAAATTTAGTAGAGATCAGATCATTAGGTTGGTCGTAATTTGATTTATGCTTTTAACATTTGGGTGGCCGCCATTACGTTTCCGTAAAGATGGCGGCGATATAAATCTTGACACTGAGGTGCCCTTTGCTAGTGCTACCTCTGTACCAAATTTCGTTCAATTTGTTTTCACCGTGTTTGAATAGATAGGGGGGATCGATTTGCACACAAACATGGTCGTCATCCTCAAATTATTGGGCTGCTGACCTTGTAGTTTGCTTAAAAGATTCTTCATACATAAAGGTATAATGTTGCAAAAATTGGTAGAGATCAGATGATTAGGTTGGTCGTAATTTGATTTAAGCTTTTAACATTTGGGTGGCCACCATTACGTTTCCGTCAAGATGGCGGTGATATAAAGCACGACACTGAGGTGCCCTTTGCTAGTGCTACCTCTGTACCAAATTTCGTTCAATTCGTTTTCACCGTGTTTGAATAGATAGGGGGAATCGATTTGCACACATGCATGGCCACCATCCGCAAATTATTGGGCTGATGACCTTGAGTTCGGTCAAACGATTCTTCGTACATAAAAGAATAACGTTGCAAAATTTGGTAGAGATCAGATGATTAGCTTGGTCGTAATGTGATTTAAGCTTTAACGTTTGGTTGCACACAAACATGGTCGCCATCCTCAAATTATTGGGCTGCTGACCTTGTAGTTTGCTTAAAAGATTCTTCATACATAAAGGTATAATGTTGCAAATATTGGTAGAGATCAGATGATTAGGTTGGTCGTAATTTGATTTAAGCTTTTAACATTTGGGTGGCCACCATTACGTTTCCGTCAAGATGGCGGCAATATAAAACATGACACTGAGGTACCCTTTACTAGTGCTACCTCTGTACCAAATTTCGTTCAATTCGGTTTCACCGTGTTTGAATAGATAGGGGGAATCGATTTGCACACAAACATGGCCAGCATCCTCCAATTATTGGGTTGATGACCTTGTGGTTTGGTCAAAAGATTTCTAATACATAAAGGTATAATGTTGCGTAAATCGGTAGTGATCAGATGATTAGGTTGGTCGTAATTTGATTTAAGCTTTTAACATTTTGGTGCCCGCCATTATGTTTTCGTCAAGATGGCGTCGATATAAAACATGACACTGAGGTGCCCTTTGCTAGTGCTACCTCTGTACCAAATTTCGTTCAATTCGGTTTAACCGTGTTTGAATAGATAGGGGGGGGGATCGATTTGCACACAAACATGGCCGCCATCCTCAAATTATTGGGCTGATGACCTTGTAGTTTTCTTAAAAGATTCTTCATACATAAAGGTATAACGTTACAAAAATTGGTAGAGATCAGATGATTAGGTTGGTCGTAATTTGTATTTAAGCTTTTAACATTTGGGTGGCCGCCATTACGTTTCCGCCAAGATAGCGGCGATATAAAGCATGACACTGAGGTGCCCTTCGCTAGTGCTACCTCTGTACCGAATATCGTTCAATTCGGTTTCACCGTGTTCGAATTGATAGAGGGGACAGACATTCAGAGCACACACACTCACACACACACACAGACACACCATTTTTCGGCCTGTGTTGATCTCATAAGTCTACTTTCATTTTTTTTTTTTTGCAAAAATAGAAAGTAGGCTAAAAAGAATATATAAAAGAAGCTTCACTGGCAGAAACTAGATATGTCTTACTTTGGGCAATGGACAGCACTCCCAGCGAGTGCCATTTTCTTAACCTAGCATTTGAGCTTAGCTATGTAACCACATGTTACAACACACATATACAAAATATCACGCAACATTAATTTATCTGCTTGAAACTTCCTTTTGTAGCGGTTAACATTCTTGGCTGTCGGTCCGGAGGTCCAATTTCGATTCCCGGCTCTGCCAAGAAATTTAATTCTAGTCTTAGCGGATGAACTAGGTACACTCAGCCTCGTGAAGAAAAGTCTGAGAAGAGGTGGGTTCGATTTCTACCTCAGTCATCCGGGAAGTGGTTTTCCGTGGTTTCCCACTTCTACTCCAGGCGAATGCTGAGATGGTTCCTAACATAAGGCCACGGCCACCTCCTTCCTAATCCTCATCTGAATTACAAATACACACTCTAATACAGCCATCACAACAACACAGGTTATCAGCCCAAGTACACGGGGTTATATGACCACGATATCCAAGCCCCCCAAATGAATTGTCAACAACAACAACATGAATCTGTTTAGGCCTACTTATTTATTTATTTATCTATTTATTTATCTATTTTTTATTTATTTACTTATTTATTTATCTATTTATTTATTTATTTATCTATTTATTTATTTATTTATCTATTTATTTATTTATTCACTTATTTATTTACCTATTTATTTATTTATTTATTTATTTATCTATTTATCTATTTATTTATTTATTTATCTATTATCGATTTATTTATGTATTTATCTATTAACCTATTTATTTATTTACTTATTTATTTCTCTATTTATTTATTTATTTATCTATTTATTTATTTATTAATCTATTTATTTATATATTTATTTATTTATTACTCTATTTATTTATTTATTTTTATTTATTTACTTATTTATCTATTTATTTATTTATGTATTTACCTATTTATATATTCATTCATTTATTTATTTATTTATCTATTTACCTATTTATTTATCTATTTATTTATCTATCTATTTATTTATTTATTTATTTATCTATTTATTTATTTATTTATTTATTCATCTATTTATTTATTTATTTATCTATTTATTTAGTTACCTATTTATCTATTTATTTATTTATATATTTATTTATTTATTTATTTATTTATCTATTTACCTATTTATTTATTTATTTATTTATTTATTTATCTCTCTATTTATTTATTTATTTATTTATCTATTTATTTATTTATCTGCTTATTTATTTATTTATTTATCTATTTATCTATCTATTTATCTATTTATTTATTTATTATTTATTTATAATTCTATTTATTTATGTACTTATCTATTTATTTATTTATCTATTTATTTATTTATCTATTTATTTATCTATTTATTTATCTATTTATTTATTAATTTATTTATTTATCTATTTATTTATTTATCTATTTATTTATTTATCTATTTATCTATTTATTTATTTATTTATCTATTTATCTATTTATTTATTTATTTATTTATTTACTAATCCATTTCTTTATTTATTTATCTATTAATTAATTTATTTTATCTATCTTTTTATTTATTTACCTATTTATTTATTTATCTATTTATTTATTTATTTATTTATGTATTTATTTATTTATCTATTTATTTATTTATTTATCTTTTATCTATTTATTTATCTATTTATTTATTTATTTATTTATCTATTTATCAATGTATTGATTGATTTATTTATTTATTTATCTATTTATTTATTTATTTACTTATTTATTTATATATTTATTTACTTCTTTCTTACTTTCTTTATCTATTTATTTATTTATTTATCTATTTATTTATTTATCTATTTATTTATTTATTTACTTATTTATTTATATATTTATTTATTCTTTCTTACATTCTTTATCTATTTATTTATTTATTTATCTATTTATTTATTTATCTATTTATTTATTTATCTTTTTATTTATTTATTATTTATTTATTTATCTATTTATTCATTTACCTATTTATTTATCTATTTATTTATTTATTTATTTATCTATCTATTTGATTATTTATTTATCTGTTTATTTATTTATTTTCTATTTATTTATCTATTTATTTATTTATCTATTTATTTATCTATTTATCTATTTATCTATTTATTTATTTATCTACTTCATTATCTATTTATTTATTTATTTTTTATCCATTTTTTATTTATCTATTTATTTATTTATCTATCTATTTATTCATTTATTTATTTACCTATTTATTTATTTATCTATTTATATATTTATTTATCTATTTATTTATTATCTATCTATTGATTTGTTAATTTATTAATTTATCTTTTTATTTATTTAAGCCTCCGTGGCTTAGGCGGCAGCACACCGGCCTCTCACCGCTGGGTCCGTGGTTCAAATCCCGGTCACTCCATGTGAGATCTGTGCTGGACAGAACGGAGGCAGACAGGTTTTTCTCCGGGTACTCCGGTTTTCCCTGTCAAATTTCATTCCAGCAACACTCTCCACTATCATTTCATTTCATCTGTCATTCATTTAATCATTGCCCCAGAGGAGTGCGTCAGGCCTCGGCAGCCGGCACAATTCATATCCTCGCCGCTAGAAGGGGGCTTCATTCATTCCATTCCTGACCCGGTCGGAGACTGGAAGCAGGCTGTGGATTTTCATTTTCATCTTTTTATTTATTTATTTATTTACTTATTTATTTATCTATTTATTAATTATTTATCTATTTATCTATTTATTTATTTATCTATTTATTTATTTATTTATTTATCTCTTTAATTATTTATCTATATATCTATTTATTTATTTATTTATCTATCTATTTACCTACTTATTTATTTATTTATTTATCCCTCTATTTATTTATTTATCTATTTATTTATTTATTTATTTATTTACCTATTTATATATTTATTTATTTATTTATTTATTTATTTATCTATTTATCTATTTATTTATCTATTTATTTATTTATTTATTATTCTATTTATATATTTATTTCTTTATCTATTTATTTATTTATCTATCTATTTATTTACTTATCAATTTAATTATTTATCTATTTATTTATCTATTTATTTATTTATTTATTTATTTATCTATTTATTTATTTATCTAGTTATCTATTTATGTATTTATTTAATTAACTATTTATTTATCTATTTATTTATTTACTTATCCATTTCTTTATTTATTTATTTATCTATTAATTAATTAATTTATTTATTTATTTCTTAATTTATCAATTTATTTATTTATTTATTTATTTATAAATTTATTTATTTATTTATTTATATTTTATCTATGCATTTATTTGTTGATTTATTTATCTATTTATTTATTTATCTATTTATTTATTTATCTTTATATTTATTTATCTATTTATTTATTTAATTATCTATTTATTTATTTTTTATTTATTTATTTATTTATTTATTTATTTATTTATTTATCTATTTATCTATTTATTTATTTATCTATTTATTTACCTATTTATTTATTTATTTATCTATTTATTTATGTATTGATTTATTTATCTATTTATCTATTTATCTATTGATTTATTAATTTATTTTTTATCTATTTATTTATTCATTTACTTATTTATTTACCTATTTATTTACTTATTTATTTATCTATTTATTTATTTATCTATATATTTATTTATTTATCTCTTTATTTATTTATCTATATATGTATTTATTTATTTAACTATCCATTTATTTATTTATTTATATATCTATTTATTTATTTATCTATCTATTTATTTATTTATCAATTTATTTACCTATTTATCTATTTATTTATTTATTTATTTACCTTTCTATTTATTTATTTATTTATCAATTTATTTATTTATCTATTTATTTATCTATTTATATATTTATCTATTGATGTATTGATTTATTTATTTATCTATTTATTTATTTATTTATTTAATTATCTATTTCTTTACGTATCTATTTATCTATTTATGTATTTATTTAATTATCTATTTATTTATCTATTTATTTATTTATTTATTTATCCATTTCTTTATTTATTTATCTATTAATTTATTTATTTATCTATTTATTTATCAATTTATTTAACTATCTATTTAATTATTTACTTATTTATTTATTTATTTATTATTTTTTTATTTATTTATTTATTTATTGATTTATTTATCGGTTTATTTACCTATCTATTTATCAGTTTACTTATTTATTTATTTGTCTATTTATTTATCTATTTATTTATCTATTTATCTATTTATATATTTATCTATTTATTTATTTATCTATTTATTTATTTATATATTTCTTTATTTATTTAGCTATCTATTTATTTATTTATCTATTTATATATTTATTTATTTATTTATCTATTTATTTATTTATGTATATATTTCTCTATTTATTTCTATATTTATTTATTTATTTATCTGTTTATCTATTTACTTATTTATTTATTTATCTATTATTTTTATTTTTTTATTTATTTATCTATTGATTTATCCATGTATGTATTTGTTTATCTATTTATTTATCTATTAAATTATCTATTTATTTATCTATTTATTTATTTATTTATCTATTTATTTATTTATTTATTTATCTCTTTGTTTATTTATTAATTTATCTATTTATTTATTTATCTATTTATTTATTTATTTATCTATTTATTTATTTATTTATCTATTTATTCATTTATTTATTTATTTATCTATTTATTTATTTATCTATTTATTTATTTATTTATTTATTTATTTATTTATATATTTCTCTATTTATTTCTATATTTATTTATTTATTTATCTGTTTATCTATTTACTTATTTATATATTTATTTACCTATTGATTTATTTATCTACTTATTTATTTATTTATCTATTTATTAATTTATCTATTTATCTATTTATCTTTTTATTTATCTATTTATTAATTAATTTATTTATCTATTTATTTATCTTTTTATTTGTTTAACTATATATTTATTTATTTATCTATTTATTTATTTATTTATTTTTCTATTTATTTATCTATTTATTTATCTACATATTTATTTATCTATTTATTTATTTTTCTATTTATTTATCTATTTATTTATTTGTCTATTTATTTATTTATCTATTTACTTATCTATTTATTTATCTATTTATTTATTTATTTTTCTATTTATTTATTTGAAAATGAAAATCCACAGCCTGCTTCCAGTCTCCGACCGGGTCAGGAATGGAATGAATGAAGCCCCCATCTAGTGGCGAGGATATGAACTGTGCCGGCTGCCGAGGCCTGACGCACTCCTCTGGGGCAATGATTAAATGAATGACAGATGAAATGAAATGATAGTGGAGAGTGTTGCTGGAATGAAATGTTGAGAGGGAAAACCGGAGTACCCGGAGAAAAACGTGTCTGCCTCCGTTTTGTCCAGCACAGATCTCACATGGTGTGACCGGGATTTGAACCACGGACCCAGCGGTGAGAGCCCGGCGTGCTGCCGCCTAAGCCACGGAGGCTTCATTTATTTATTTATCTTTCATTTATTTATTTAACTATTTATCTATTTATTTATTTATCTATTTATTTATTTATCTATTTATTTATTTATTTATTTATTTATTTATATATTTATCTATTTATTTATCTATTTCTTTATTTACCTATTTATGTAGTTATTATTTTATTTATTTATTTATCAATTTATTTATTTATTTATTTATTTATTTATTTATTTATCTATTTATTTATCTATTTATCCATTTATTTATTTATCTATTTATTTATCTATTTATTTAGCTATTTATTTATTAATATATTTATTTATTTATTTTTCTATGTATTTATTTATCTATTTATTTATCGATTTAGATATTTATCTATTTATCTATTTATTTATTAATTTATTTATTGATCTATTAATATATTTATTTATCTATTTATTTATCTATTAATTTATTTATCTATTTATCTATTTATCTATTTTTATTTATCTATTTATTTATTTATCTATTTATTTATTTATTTATTTATTTATTTATCTATTAATCTATTTATTTATTTATTTATATACTTATTTATATATTTATTTATCTATTTATCTATTTATCTATTTTTATTTATCTATTTATTTATTTATCTATTTATTTATTTATTTATTTCTTTATTTATCTATTAATCTATTTATTTATTTATTTATTTATTTATTTATTTATTTATTTATTTATTTATTTATTTATTTATCTATTTATTTATTTATTTATCTATTTATTTATTTATCTATTTATCTATATATTTATTTATTTATTTATCTATCTATTTACCTACTTATTTATTTATGTATTTATCTCTCTATTTATTTATTTATTTATCTATTTATTTATTTATTTATTTACCTATTTATATCTTTATTTATTTATTTATTTATCTATTTATCTATTTATTTATCTATTTATATATTTATTTATTTATTATTCTATTTATTTATTTCTTTCTTTACCTATTTATTTATTTATCTATTTATTTACTTATCAATTTACTTATTTATCTATCTATTTATTTATTTATCTATTTATTTATTTATCTAGTTATCTATTTATGTATTTATTTAATTAACTATTTAGTTATCTATTTATTTATTTACTTATCCATTTCTTTATTTATTTATCTATTAATTTATTTATTTATTTATTTATTTATTTATTTATCAATTTATTTATTTATTTATTTATTTATATTTATTTATTATTTATTTATTTATTTATCAATTTATTTATTTATTTATTTATTTATATTTTATCTATGCCTTTATTTGTTGATTTATTTATCTATTTATTTATTTATCCATTTATGAATTTATTGATTTACTTATTTATTTATCTATTTATTTATTTATTTATTTATCTATTTATTTATTTATCTTTATATTTATTTATCTATTTATTTATTTAATTATCAATTTATTTATTTTTTATTTATCTATTTATCTATTAATTTATTTATCTATTTATTTATTTATTTATTTATCTATTTATTTATGTATTGATTTATTTATCTATTTATTTATTTATCTATATATTTATTTATTTATCTCTTTATTTATTTATCTATATATGTATTTATTTATTTATTTATCTTTCTATTTATTTATTTATCAATTTATTTATTTATCTATTTATTTATCTATTTATATATTTATCTATTGATTTATTAATTTATTTATTTATCTATTTATTTATTTATTTATTTAATTATCTATTTATTTATGTATCTATTTATCTATTTATGTATTTATTTAATTATCTATTTATTTATCTATTTATTTATTTATTTACTTATT
>OX336398.1:54748527-54761027 GCA_946902985.2 Meconema thalassinum | reverse complement strand
ATTTATCTTTTTATCTTTTTATTTATGTATTTATTTATTAATTTATTTATCTATTTATTTATCTTTTTATTTGTTTAACTATATATTTATTTATTTATTTATTTATCTATTTATTTATTTATTTATTTATTTATTTTTCTATTTATTTATTTATTTATCTATTTATTTATCTATTTATTTGTTATCTATTTATCTACTTATTTATTTTTCTATTTATTTATCTATTTATTTATTAATCTATTTATTTATTTTTCTATTTATTTATTTATCTATTTATTTATCTACTTAGCTATTAATTTATCTATTTATTTATTTATTTATTTACTTATCTATTTATTTATTTATTTTTCTATTTATTTATTTGAAAATGAAAATCCACAGCCTGCTTCCAGTCTCCGACCGGGTCAGGAATGGAATGAATGAAGCCCCCATCTAGCGGCGAGGATATGAACTGTGCCGGCTGCCGAGGCCTGACGCACTCCTCAGGGGCAATGATTAAATGAATGACAGATGAAATGAAATGATAGTGGAGAGTGTTGCTGGAATGAAATGTTGAGAGGGAAAACCGGAGTACCCGGAGAAAAACCTGTCTGCCTCCGTTTTGTCCAGCACAGATCTCACATGGAGTGACCGGGATTTGAACCAGGGACCCAGCGGTGAGAGGCCGGCGTGCTGCCGCCTAAGCCACGGAGGCTTCATTTATTTATTTATCTTTCATTTATTTATTTAACTATTTATCTATTTATTTATTTATCTATTTATTTATTTATTTATCTATTTATTTATTTATTTATTTATCTATTTATATATTTATCTATTTATTTATCTATTTCTTTATTTACCTATTTATGTAGTTATTATTTTATTTATTTATTTATCAATTTATTTATTTATTTATCTATTTATTTATTTATTTATCTATTGATTTATCTATTTATCCATTTATTTATTTATCTATTTATTTATCTATTTATTTAGCTATTTATTCATTAATCTATTTATTTATTTATTTTGCTATGTATGTATTTATCTATTTATTTATCGATTTAGGTATTTATCTATTTATCTATTTATTTATTATTTTATTTATTGATCTATTAATTTATTTATTTATCTATTTATTTATCTATTTATTTATTTATCTATTTATCTATTTATCAATTTTTATTTATCTATTTATTTATTTATCTATTTATTTACTTATTTATTTATTTATCTATTAATCTATTTATTTATTTATTTATTCATTTATATATTTATTTATTTATTTATCTATTTATCTATTTATCTATTTTTATTTATCTATTTATTTATTTATCTATTTATTTATTTATTTATTTATTTATTTATCTATTAATCTATTTATTTATTTATTTATTTATTTATTTATTTATCTATTTATTTATTTATTTATCTATTTATTTATTTATCTATTTATCTATATATTTATTTATTTATTTATTTATCTATCTATTTACCTACTTATTTATTTATGTATTTATCTCTCTATTTATTTATTTATTTATATATTTATTTATTTATTTATTTACCTATTTATATCTTTATTTATTTATTTATTTATCTATTTATCTATTTATTTATATATTTATATATTTATTTATTTATTATTCTATTTATTTATTTATTTATTTATCTATTTATTTATTTATCTATTTATTTACTTATCAATTTACTTATTTATCTATTTATTTATCTATTTATTTTTTTATTTATCTATTTATTTATTTATCTAGTTATCTATTTATGTATTTATTTAATTAACTATTTAGTTATCTATTTATTTATTTACTTATCCATTTCTTTATTTATTTATCTATTAATTAATTTATTTATTTATTTATTTATCAATTTATTTATTTATTTATTTATCAATTTATTTATTTATTTACTTATTTATTTATATTTTATCTGTGCTTTTATTTGTTGATTTATTTATCTATTTATTTATTTATCCATTTATGAATTTATTGATTTACTTATTTATTTATCTATTTATTTATTTATCTATTTATTTATCTATTTATTTATTTATTTATCTATTTATTTATGTATTGATTTATTTATCTATTTATTTATTTATCTATTTAATTATTTATATATTTATCTATTTATCTATTGATTTATTAATTTATTTTTTTATCTATTTATTTATTCATTTACTTATTTATTTACCTATTTATTTATTTATTTATCTATTTATCTATTTATTTATTTATCTATATATTTATGTATTTATCTCTTTATTTATTTATCTATATATGTATTTATTTATTTAACTATCCATTAATTTATTTATATATCTATTTATTTATTTACCTATCTATTTATTTATTTATTTATTTATTATTTATTTATCTATTTATTTATATATTTCTTTATTTATTTAGCTATCTATTTATTTATTTATTTATCTATTTATATATTTATTTATTTATCTATTATTATTTTTTTTATTTATTTATCTATTGATTTATCCATGTATGTATTTGTTTAACTATTTATTTATCTATTTAATTATGTATTTATTTATCTATTTATTTATTTATTTATCTATTTATGTATTTATTTATCTCTTTGTTTATCTATTAATTTATCTATTTATTTATTTATTTATCTATTTATTTATTTATTTATTTATCTATTTATTTATTTATTGATCTATTTATTTATTTATGTATTTATATACTTCTCTCTTTATTTATTTATCTGTTTATCTATTTACTTATTTATTTATTTATCTATTTATTTACTTATTTATCTATTGATTTATTATATATTTATTATTTATTTATTTATTTATTTATTTATCTATTTATTAAATTATCTATTTATTTATTTATCTATTTATCTTTTTATTTATCTATTTATTTATTAATTTATTTATCAATTTATTTATCTTCTTATTATTTGTTTAACTATATATTTATTTATTTATCTATTTATTTATTTATTTATTTTTATTTATTTATTTATTTACCTATTTATTTATCTATTTATTTATTTATCTATTTATCTATTTATTTATTTTTCTATTTATTTATCTCTTTATTTATTTATCCATTTATTTATTTATTTATCTATTTATTTATTTATTTATTTATTTATCTATTTATTTATCTACTTAGCTATTAATTTATCTATTTAATTTATTTATTTACTTATCTATTTATTTATCTATTTATGTATTTATTTATTTTTCTATTTATTTATTTGAAAATGAAAATCCACAGCCTGCTTCCAGTCTCCGACCGGTTCAGGAATGGAATGAATGAAGCCCCCATCTAGCGGCGGGGATATGAACTGTGCCGGCTGCCGAGGCTTGACGCACTCCTCTGGGGCAGTGATTAAATGAATGACAGATGAAATGAAATGATAGTGGAGAGTGTTGCTGGAATGAAATGTTGGCAGGGAAAACCGGAGTACCCGGAGAAAAACCTGTCTGCCTCCGTTTTGTCCTGCACAGATCTCACATGGAGTGACCGGGATTTGAACTACGGACCCAGCGGTGAGAGACCGGCGTGCTGCCGCCTAAGCCACGGAGGCTTCATTTATTTATTTATCTTTCATTTATTTATTTAACTATTTAACTATTTATTTATTTATCTTTTTATTTATTTATCTATTTATTTATTTATTTATTTATTGATCTATTTATATATTTATCTATTTATTTATCTATTTCTTTATATACCTATTTATGTAGTTATTATTTTATTTATTTATTTATCAATTTATTTATCAATTTATTTATTTATTTATCTATTTATTTATTTATTTATTTATTTATTTATCTATTTATCTATTTATTTATTTATCTATTTATTTATCTATTTATTTAGCTATTTATTTATTAAGCTATTTATTTATTTATTTATCTATTTATTTATTTATTTACTTATTTATCTATTTATTTATTTATCTATTTATCTATTTATTTATTTATTTATTTATCTATTTATTTATTTATCAATTTATTTATTTATTTATCCATTTATTTATCTCTTTATTTATTCATTTACTTATTTATTTACTTATTTATCAATTTATTTATTCATTTATTAATTTATCTATGTCTTTATTTATTTATCTGTTTATTTATTTATTTATCTATTTATTTCTATATTTATTTATCTATTTAATTATTTATTTATCTATTTATTTATTTATCTATTTATTTATTTATTTATTTATCTATTTAATTATTTATTTATCTATCTATTTATTTTTCTATTTATGTATTTATTTGTCTATTTATTTATCTGTTTATTTATCTATTAATTTATTTATTTATTTATCTGTTTATTTATTAATCTATTTATTAATTAAATTATTTACTTATATATCTATTTATTTATTTATTTATCTATCTATTTCTTTATTTATTTTTCTATTAATTTATCTATTTATCTATTTATTTATTTATCTATTTATTTATTTATTAATCTATTTAATTATTTATCTATTTATTTATTTATTTACTTATTTATTTATCTATTATTTATTTACTTATTTATTTATCTATTTATTTATTTATTTATTTATTTATTTATTTATTTATTTATCTATTTATTTATTTATCTATTTATCTATTATCTATTGATTTATATATTTATTCACCTATTTATCTATTTATTTATTTATTTATTAATCTATTACTTTATTTATTAATCTATTTATTTATCCATTCATTTATCTTTTTATTATTTATTTATTTACTGATTTATGTATTTATTTATTTATTTATTTATTTATTCATCTATTTATTTATATATCTATTTATTTATTTATTTATTTATTTATTTATCTATTTATTTATTTCTTTCTTTATTTATTTATCCATTTATTTACCTATTCATTTATTTATCTATTTATCTATTTATTTATTTATTTATTTATTTATTAATCTAATTCTTTATTTATTTATCTATTCATTTATTTCTTTATTTATTTATCCATTTATTTATCTTTTTATTATTTATTTATTTACTGATTTATATATTTATTTATTTATTTATTTATTCATCTATTTATTTATTTATCTATTTATTTATTTATTTATTTACCTATTTATTTATTTATTTATTCATTTATTTATCTATTTATTTATTTATTTATCTATTTATTTATTTATTTATTTATTTATTTATTTATTCATTTATCTATTTATTTACCTATTTATTTATTTATTTATCTATTTTTCTATTTGTCTATTTATTTATTTATTTATCTATTTATTTATTTATTTATCTATTGATTTGTTTATTTATTTATCCATTTATTTACCTATTTATTTATTTATTTATTTATTTATCTTTTTATTTATTTATTATTTGTTTATTTATTTATCTATTTATCTATTTATTCATTTATCTATTTAGTTATCTATTGATTTATATATTTATTCACCTATTTATCTATTTATTTATTTATTTATTTATTTATTAATCTATTACTTTATTTATTTATCTATTTATTTATTTCTTTATATATTTATCCATTTATTTATCTTTTTATTATTTATTTATTTACTGATTTATGTATTTATTCATTTATTTATTTATTTATTCATCTATTTATTTATCTATTTATTTATTTATTTACCTATTTATTTAGTTATTTATTTATCTATTTATCTATTTATCTATTTATTTATTTATTTATTTATTTTTCTATTTATTTATCTATTTATTTACTTATCTATTTATTTATTTCTCTATTTATTTATGTATCTATTTATTTATTTATCTATTTATTTATCTATTTATCTATTTATCTATTTATTTATTTATCTATTTCATTATCTATTTATTTATTTATTTATCCATTTCTTTATTTATTTATCTATTTATTGATTTATATATCTATTTACTTATTTACCTATTTATTTATTTATCTATTTATTTATTTATCTATTTATTTATTTATTTATTTATTTATTTATCTAATTATTTTTTTATTTATGTATTGATTTGTTAATTTATTAATTTATCTTTTTATTTATTAATTTATTTATTTATTTATTTATTTATCTATTTATCTATTTATTTATCTATTTATTTATTTATTTATTTATCTCTTTAATTATTTATCTATATATCTATTTATTTATTGATTTATCTATCTATTTACCTACTTATTTATTTATTTATCACTCTATTTATTTATTTATCTATCTATTTATGTATTTATTTACCTATTTATATATTTATTTACTTATTTATTTATCTATGTATTTATCTATTTATATATTTATTTATTTATTTATTATTCTATTTATTCATTTCTTTATCTATTTATTTATTTATCTATTTATTTATCTATTTATTTATTTATCTATCTATTTATTTATTTATTTATCTAGTTATCTATTTATGTATTTATTTCATTAACTATTTATTTATCTACTTATTTATTTATCCATTTCTTTATTTATTTATCTATTAACAAGAGTTTAGTGCTTTTCAGTCGGTCAACACGAATGTACCCAAAAGAGATGGGTTATGCCCTAATCCTGAAATAAATTACATGAGATTAATAAAACCCAAGGATGACCAGTTTCGATCGTCAAGCGATCATCATCAGATCCATTACACTTAGGCTACAAAATCTATGTTTGAAATACAGGTGAAAATATTTACAATATGTACAATTATTTAGTTGCGATATTGGTACTGCAACTGTCAGTGTATGCTAAATGCAGTATATATGTTAGGTGAATTGCTAAATGGTGATAGCTATCCCGAGATTGTACTTTAGAGAGATTATATGGTTGTAAACTATGGTTAAACTATAAAATTTTTGGCTAACTACTTATCTGATTGTCTTCCGTATTACAGCTACTCGCAGTTTTCGTGCTTACTGGAACTCGCTGTGCGGTGGACTGCGGTGGTTATCTTAACGACTGGTTTTTCCCCTGCCTCCTCCCCCCTGTCCCTACGTGCTGTGGGGAGTGATAGCGATGTGTTTACGTGAGGTGTTGCCAACCTAGATAAGATGTATGTTATTGAATGAGGTGGGTCCACAACTATTAAAGACCGTGGATTGGCCCTCGCCACGCGTGGAGCATAACCCATTCGAACTAAGCGTTGACGGTCTTATGAGGACGTCCCAGCACCTTTAATACTGCCGCGAATATGGGCCTTGGTTTATTGCAGAAGCAAAGTACATCGTACACCTGATCCAGATAACATTTACCTATTTAAAAAAAACCTAATTCCCCCCCTTTTTTTATCTAGCTTGGCTGTGTCGCTAAATTGTGTTTTGTTTCCGACAGGGTGTGTTTTTAGTAGCGTGACGAAGGGTGAGCTCTCCATGAACGTGTGTTCATTTAGATTGTTGGGATTGTTTCGTTTGGCTAGGTGTATCTCGATTGCTTCCTTTATGTCAAGAGCTCTGCCTTTCGATTCGTGATGGATTATTTTAAGGTCCGACTCTATGTTGGTAAAGCTGTGCCCTGCGTCACACATAGTTCGCACACGGCTGAATGTGTTCCGTATCTTATCGCATTCCTATGTTCATCATAACGTGTGTCTACTCGCCTTCCACTCTGCCCGATGTAATTAGCTTGGCAATCGGTGTCTTGGCACGTTATAGAATATACCCCTGACCTTGAATACGGGTCACGTTTATTTAGATTACTATTTAGGAGGTGCCTAGCGGTTGTGTTTTTCGTCGTGAAAGCTATCTTTATGCCTTGTTTTTTGAATAGGTTAGTGATTTTATATGTATTCGCATTCACATAGTTGAAACGCGCAAATTTTTTCTCATTACTGTCCGGTTTGGGAATCGTTTTATCTTTATTTTTATGTTTGGCTATAATTTGATTTATTTTGCTTGGCGAGAAGTTGTTTTCCTTTGCTATTTGCATAATAGTTATTATTTCGTTGTTGTTTAGGAATTCGACTGTTTTTTCAATCAAGGAATTAACAAAAGACCCCACCAACAAATTCCAAAAACAAATAAAAAGTGCGCTAAAAGAAACAGAATACATACTGACCAAAGCCGAAAAATCAAAACTAATAAACATGAACCCGAAAATACCGTCATTGAGGGGACAACCAAAAATACACAAAAAGGAATGCCCAATGAGACCAATAGTCAATTGTAGGAATGCCCCTAATTACAAAATCAGCAAAGAGTTACTAAAAATCTTAAAATGCCGTCTTTCCAACGACAAAAACAACTCTGTAAAGAACACAACAGAACTAGTAACAGCATTGAACACCCTACAAATGAAACCTAGCTTCAGGCTAGTATCCTTCGACGTAACTAACATGTACACCAATATTCCGATTATTGAAGCAATCAACACTATCGAAAACAACTTAAAATCCAACAATTCGGTAAAAGAAATTGAAGAGATTGTGAGATTACTGAGGGTCGTTCTCACCCAAAACGTGTTTCAATTCGACAATAAAATATACACACAGAGAGAAGGCCTAGCAATGGGATCGCCACTAAGTGGGTTAATCGCTGACATCTTCATCAATGCACTAGAAAATGCGTTCTTAGAAAAGACTTCAACAAAGGGAATAGTAATATGGAAAAGATACGTAGATGATGTAATTTGCATCTACGATACTGAACTAACAAGCGAAGAAACAATTCTCCAATCCATTAATAGCCTTCACCACTCTATCAAATTCACTAAGGAATCCGAAATAGACCGGAAAATAAATTATCTCGATATAACTATTGAACGTAAAGACAACGACCTTTCATATTCCATATTCCGGAAAGCAACACAAACCTCGCATGCAATCGACAATCAGTCTAATCACCCCAGTACGCACAAACTAGCGGGTTTCAATTCAATGGTGCACAGAGCTTTAAACATACCCATGTCAAAAGACAACTATAATAAGGAAATAAGAACTATTATGCAAATAGCAAAGGAAAACAACTTCTCGCCAAGCAAAATAAACCAAATTATAGCCAAACATAAAAATAAAGATAAAACGATTCCCAAACCGGACAGTAATGAGAAAAAAATTGCGCGTTTCAACTATGTGAATGCGAATACATATAAAATCACTAACCTATTCAAAAAACAAGGCATAAAGATAGCTTTCACGACGAAAAACACAACCGATAGGCACCTCCTAAATAGTAATCTAAATAAACGTGACCCGTATTCAAGGTCAGGGGTATATTCTATAACGTGCCAAGACACCGATTGCCAAGGTAATTACATCGGGCAGAGTGGAAGGCGAGTAGACACACGTTATAATGAACATAGGAATGCGATAAGATACGGAACACATTCAGCCGTGTGCGAACATATGTGTGACGCAGGGCACAGCTTTACCAACATAGAGTCGGACCTTAAAGTAATCCATCACGAATCGAAAGGCAGAGCTCTTGACATAAAGGAAGCAATCGAGATACACCTAGCCAAACGAAACAATCCCAACAATCTAAATGAACACACGTTCATGGAGAGCTCACCCCTCTTCACGCTACTAAAAACAAACCCTGTCGGAAACAAAACACAATTTAGCAACACAGCCAAGCTAGATTAAAAAAAGGGGGGGAAATTAGGGGGTTTTTAATAGGTAAATTTTATCTGGATCAGATGTACGATGTACTTTGCTTCTGCAATAAACCAAGGCCCATATTCGCGGCAGTATTAAAGGTGCCGGGACGTCCTCATAAGACCGTCAACCCTTAGTTCGAATGGGTTATGCTCCACGCGTGGCGAGGGCCAATCCACGGTCTTTAATAGTTGTGGACCCACTTCATTCAATAACATACATCTTATCTAGGTTGGCAACACCTCACATAAACACATCGCTATCACTCCCCACAGCACGTAGGGACAGGGGGGAGGAGGCAGGGGAAAAACCAGTCGTTAAGATAACCACCGCAGTCCACCGCACAGCGAGTTCCAGTAAGCACGAAAACTGCGAGTAGCTGTAATACGGAAGACAATCAGATAAGTAGTTAGCCAAAAATTTTATAGTTTAACCATAGTTTACAACCATATAATCTCTCTAAAGTACAATCTCCGGATAGCTATCACCATTTAGCATTTCACCTAACATATATACTGCATTTAGCATACACTGACAGTTGCAGTACCAATACCGCAACTAAATAATTGTACATATTGTAAATATTTTCACCTGTATTTCAAACATAGATTTTGTAGCCTAAGTGTAATGGATCTGATGATGATCGCTTGACGATCGAAACTGGTCATCCTGGTGTTTTATTAATCTCATGTAATTTATTTCAGGATTAGGGCATAACCCATCTCTTTTGGGTACATTCGTGTTGACCGACTGAAAAGCACTAAACTCTTGTTTACTAAGGCAACACTGAAAATATGGCTTCAAACACCACAACAATTTATCTATTAATTTATTTATTTATCTATTTATTTATTTATCAATTTATTTATTTATCTATTTATTTATTTATCTATATATTTATTTATTCATCTCTTTATTTATTTATATATGTATATATGTATTTATTTATTTATTTAAGTATCTATTTATTTATTTATTTATTTATCTATTTATTTATTTATCTATTTATTTATTTACTTTTATTTATCAATTTTTACCTATTTATCTATTTATTTATTTATCTTTCTATTTATTCATTTATTTATTTATCAATTTATTTTTTATCTATTTATTTATCTATTTATATATTTATCTATTGATTTATTATTTTATTTATTTATCTATTAATTATTCATTTATTTATCAATTTATTTATGTATCTATTTATCTAGTTATGTATTTATTTAATTATCTATTTATTTATCTATTTATTTATTTATTTATTTATCCATTTCTTTATTTATTTATCTAATAATTTATTTATTTATCTATTTATTTGTTTATCAATTTATTTATTTATCTATTTATTTATTTATTTATATATTTATTTATTTATTATTTCTTTATTTATTTATCTATTTATTCATTTATTTACCAATTTATTTATTTATCTATTTATTTATTTACCAATTTATTTATCTATTTATTTATTTATTTATTTATTTTCTTATTTATTTATTAATTTATTTATTTATTTATTTATTCATCTAATTATTTATTTATATATTTATTCATCTATTTATTTATCTATTTATTTATTTATTTATTTATTTATCTATTTATTTATTTATTTATCTATTTATTTATTTATTTATCTATTTATTTATTTATCAATTTCTTTATCTATTTATTTATTTATTTATATATCTTTTATTTATTTATTTATTTATCTGTCTATTTATTTATTTATTTATTTACTTATTTATGTATTTATTTATTTATTTATTTATATATTTATTTATTTATCTATTTATTTATTTATTTATTTATCTATTTATTTATTTATTTATTTATTTATTTATTTATTTATTTATGAATTTATTTATTTATCTATTTTTTATTTTTTTATTTGTCTATTTATTTACTTATTTACTTATATATTTATCTATTTATTTATCTATTTATCTATTTAATTATTTATCTATATATTTATTTATTTATCTATTGATTTATTTATCTATTTATTTATTCATTTATTTATTTATTTATTTATTTAATTATTTATTTATTTATTTATCTATTTATTTATTTATTTATTTATCTATTTATTCATTTATATATCTATTTATATATTTATCTATTTATTTATTTATCTATTTATTTACCTATTTATTTATTTATCTATTTATATATTTATATATCTATTCATTTATTTATCAATTTATTTATCTATTTATTTATTCATATATTATTTATTTATTTTTATTTATCTATTTATTTATTTATTTATTTATTTATTTATTTATTCATCTATTTATTTATTTATATATTTATTTATTTATTTATTTACTTATTTATTTATTTATTTATTTATTTATTTATCTATTTATTTATTTATTTATTTATTTATTTATTTATTATTGGAATTAAATGCAATGTGTACAGAATTATTACATAACAGATGTCATTGACATTCGTCCTTTGCAAAGTGCGAGATTGGCATTGTTCTTTTTGTACATTCAAATAGGTGATACTGTGTGCAGCATTGGTTGCAGAGTTCACAGCTACATTGACTGTCGGCGTTGTGGTAACACTTCCTGTTGCAGATTTTATGGTGGAAGCCATGTATTGCTCCTCGGGTGTAGAGGTGTCGTAGTTCATAGCCGGCTGATCTCCATTCCTTCTCCTTCATGGCTGGGGTGCGGTAGAATTCGGGGTCTATTTCTGTTGATTTCTGATCTCTTTCTTCCAGGACCTTGATACATGCTTGTGTTTGAATCTGGTTGTGTTTTAATATTAGGTCTTCTATAATTTTTTTGTTCCCACCAGTTGATAAACTAATCTTGTTGGGGCGTACTTCGATACGCACAGAGTTTTCTTGAGTTATCAGGCTTTAACTCTATCCAGGTCTTAGATGTTTTTGTAGTTCAAGTGTGGCCAAATTATTTCAATTGCGTATGATGCAAT
>OX336398.1:54716027-54723527 GCA_946902985.2 Meconema thalassinum | reverse complement strand
ATTTATTTATTTATTTATTTATTTATTTATTTATCTATTTATTTATTTATCTATTTATCTATTATCTATTGATTTATAAATTTATTCACCTATTTATCTATTTATTTATTTATTTATTTATTAATCTATTACTTTATTTATTTATCTATTTATTTATTTCTTTATTTATTTATCCATTCATTTATCTTTTTATTATTTATTTATTTACTGATTTATGTATTTATTTATTTATTTATTTATTTATTTATTCATCTATTTATTTATTTATCTATTTATTTAATTATGTATTTATTTATTTATTTATTTATCTATTTATTTATTTATTTATTTATTTATTTATCCATTTTTTTACCTATTCATTTATTTATCTATTTATCTATTTATTTATTTATTTATTAATCTAATTCTTTATTTATTTATCTATTTATTTATTTCTTTATTTATTTATCCATTTATTTATCTTTTTATTATTTATTTATTTATTTACTGATTTATATATTTATTTATTTATTTATTTATTCATCTATTTATTTATTTATCTATTTATTTATTTATTTATTTACCTATTTATTTATTTATTTATTCATTTATTTATCTATTTATTTATTTATTTATCTATTTATTTATTTATTTATTTATTTATTTATCTATTTATTTACCTATTTATTTATATATTTATTTATTTATCTATTTATCTATTTGTCTATTTATTTATTTATTTATCTATTTATTTATTTATTTATCTATTGATTTATTTATTTATTTATCCATTTATTTATCTATTTATTTGTTTATTTATTTATCTTTTTATTTATTTATTATTAGTTTATTTATTTATCTATTTATCTATTTATTCATTTTTCTATTTAGTTATCTATTGATTTATATATTTATTCACCTATTTATCTGTTTATTTATTTATTTATTTATTTATTTATTAATCTATTACTTTATTTATTTATCTATTTATTTATTTCTTTATATATTTATCCATTTATTTATCTTTTTATTATTTATTTATTTTTCTGATTTATGTATTTATTCATTTATTTATTTATTTATTTATTCATCTATTTATTTATTTATCTATTTATTTATTTATTTATTTTCCTATTTATTTAGTTATTTATTTATCTATTTATCTATTTATCTATTTATTTATTTATTTTTCTATTTATTCATCTATTTATTTACTTATCTATTTATTTATTTCTCTATTTATTTATTTATCTATTTATTAATTTATCTATTTATTTATTTATCTATTTATCTATTTATTTATTTATCTATTTCATTATCTATTTATTTATTTATTTATCCATTTCTTTATTTATTTATCTATTTATTGATTTATATATCTATTTATTTATTTACCTATTTATTTATTTATCTATTTATTTATTTATCTATTTATTTATTTATTTATTTATTTATTTATCTATTTATTTTTTTATTTATCTATTGATTTGTTAATTTATTAATTTATCTTTTTATTTATTAATTTATTTATTTATTTATTTATTTATTTATTTATTTATCTATTTATCTATTTATTTATCTATTTATTTATTTATTTATTTATCTCTTTAATTATTTATCTATATATCTATTTATTTATTGATTTATCTATCTATTTACCTACTTATTTATTTATTTATCACTCTATTTATTTATGTATCTATCTATTTATGTATTTATTTACCTATTTATATATTTATTTATTTATTTATTATTCTATTTATTCATTTCTTTATCTATTTATTTATTTATCTATTTATTTATTTATCTATTTATTTATTTATTTATCTATTTATTTATTTATTTATTTATCTATCTATTTATTTATTTATCTAGTTATCTATTTATGTATTTATTTCATTAACTATTTATTTATCTACTTATTTATTTATCCATTTCTTTATTTATTTATCTATTAATAAGAGTTTAGTGCTTTTCAGTCGGTCAACACGAATGTACCCAAAAGAGATGGGTTATGCCCTAATCCTGAAATAAATTACATGAGATTAATAAAACACTAGGATGACCAGTTTCATCGTCAAGCGATCATCATCAGATCCATTACACTTAGGCTACAAAATCTATGTTTGAAATACAGGTGAAAATATTTACAATATGTACAATTATTTAGTTGCGGTATTGGTACTGCAACTGTCAGTGTATGCTAAATGCAGTATATATGTTAGGTGAATTGCTAAATGGTGATAGCTATCCGGAGATTGTACTTTAGAGAGATTATATGGTTGTAAACTATGGTTAAACTATAAATTTTTTGGCTAACTACTTATCTGATTGTCTTCCGTATTACAGCTACTGGCAGTTTTCGTGCTCACTGGAACTCGCTGTGCGGTCGACTGCGGTGGTTATCTTAACGACTGGTTTTTCCCCTGCCTCCTCCCCCCTGTCCCTACGTGCTGTGGGGAGTGATAGCGATGTGTTTATGTGAGGTGTTGCCAACCTAGATAAGATGTATGTTATTGAATGAGGTGGGTCCACAACTATTAAAGACCGTGGATTGGCCCTCGCCACGCGTGGAGCATAACCCATTCGAACTAAGCGTTGACGGTCTTATGAGGACGTCCCAGCACCTTTAATACTGCCGCGAATATGGGCCTTGGTTTATTGCAGAAGCAAAGTACATCGTACACCTGATCCAGATAACATTTACCTATTAAAAAAAAACCTAATTTCCCCCCTTTTTTATCTAGCTTGGCTGTGTCGCTAAATTGTGTTTTGTTTCCGACAGGGTGTGTTTTTAGTAGCGTGAAGAAGGGTGAGCTCTCCATGAACGTGTGTTCATTTAGATTGTTGGGATTGTTTCGTTTGGCTAGGTGTATCTCGATTGCTTCCTTTATGTCAAGAGCTCTGCCTTTCGATTCGTGATGGATTATTTTAAGGTCCGACTCTATGTTGGTAAAGCTGTGCCCTGCGTCACACATAGTTCGCACACGGCTGAATGTGTTCCGTATCTTATCGCATTCCTATGTTCATTATAACGTGTGTCTACTCGCCTTCCACTCTGCCCGATGTAATTAGCTTGGCAATCGGTGTCTTGGCACGTTATAGAATATACCCCTGACCTTGAATACGGGTCACGTTTATTTAGATTACTATTTAGGAGGTGCCTATCGGTTGTGTTTTTCGTCGTGAAAGCTATCTTTATGCCTTGTTTTTTGAATAGGTTAGTGATTTTATATGTATTCGCATTCACATAGTTGAAACGCGCAAATTTTTTCTCATTACTGTCCGGTTTGGGAATCGTTTTATCTTTATTTTTATGTTTGGCTATAATTTGATTTATTTTGCTTGGCGAGAAGTTGTTTTCCTTTGCTATTTGCATAATAGTTATTATTTCGTTGTTGTTTAGGAATTCGACTGTTTTTTCAATCAAGGAATTAACAAAAGACCCCACCAACAAATTCCAAAAACAAATAAAAAGTGCGCTAAAAGAAACAGAATACATACTGACCAAAGCCGAAAAATCAAAACTAATAAACATGAACCCGAAAATACCGTCATTGAGGGGACAACCAAAAATACACAAAAAGGAATGCCCAATGAGACCAATAGTCAATTGTAGGAATGCCCCTAATTACAAAATCAGCAAAGAGTTACTAAAAATCTTAAAATGCCGTCTTTCCAACGACAAAAACAACTCTGTAAAGAACACAACAGAACTAGTAACAGCATTGAACACCCTACAAATGAAACCTAGCTTCAGGCTAGTATCCTTCGACGTAACTAACATGTACACCAATATTCCGATTATTGAAGCAATCAACACTATCGAAAACAACTTAAAATCCAACAATTCGGTAAAAGAAATTGAAGAGATTGTGAGATTACTGAGGGTCGTTCTCACCCAAAACGTGTTTCAATTCGACAATAAAATATACACACAGAGAGAAGGCCTAGCAATGGGATCGCCACTAAGTGGGTTAATCGCTGACATCTTCATCAATGCACTAGAAAATGCGTTCTTAGAAAAGACTTCAACAAAGGGAATAGTAATATGGAAAAGATACGTAGATGATGTAATTTGCATCTACGATACTGAACTAACAAGCGAAGAAACAATTCTCCAATCCATTAATAGCCTTCACCACTCTATCAAATTCACTAAGGAATCCGAAATAGACCGGAAAATAAATTATCTCGATATAACTATTGAACGTAAAGACAACGACCTTTCATATTCCATATTCCGGAAAGCAACACAAACCTCGCATGCAATCGACAATCAGTCTAATCACCCCAGTACGCACAAACTAGCGGGTTTCAATTCAATGGTGCACAGAGCTTTAAACATACCCATGTCAAAAGACAACTATAATAAGGAAATAAGAACTATTATGCAAATAGCAAAGGAAAACAACTTCTCGCCAAGCAAAATAAACCAAATTATAGCCAAACATAAAAATAAAGATAAAACGATTCCCAAACCGGACAGTAATGAGAAAAAAATTGCGCGTTTCAACTATGTGAATGCGAATACATATAAAATCACTAACCTATTCAAAAAACAAGGCATAAAGATAGCTTTCACGACGAAAAACACAACCGATAGGCACCTCCTAAATAGTAATCTAAATAAACGTGACCCGTATTCAAGGTCAGGGGTATATTCTATAACGTGCCAAGACACCGATTGCCAAGCTAATTACATCGGGCAGAGTGGAAGGCGAGTAGACACACGTTATAATGAACATAGGAATGCGATAAGATACGGAACACATTCAGCCGTGTGCGAACATATGTGTGACGCAGGGCACAGCTTTACCAACATAGAGTCGGACCTTAAAATAATCCATCACGAATCGAAAGGCAGAGCTCTTGACATAAAGGAAGCAATCGAGATACACCTAGCCAAAAGAAACAATCCCAACAATCTAAATGAACACACGTTCATGGAGAGCTCACCCCTCTTCACGCTACTAAAAACACACCCTGTCGGAAACAAAACACAATTTAGCAACACAGCCAAGCTAGATAAAAAAAAGGGGGGGGGGAAATTAGGGGGTTTTTAATAGGTAAATTTTATCTGGATCAGATGTACGATGTACTTTGCTTCTGCAATAAACCAAGGCCCATATTCGCGGCAGTATTAAAGGTGCCGGGACGTCCTCATAAGACCGTCAACGCTTAGTTCGAATGGGTTATGCTCCACGCGTGGCGAGGGCCAATCCACGGTCTTTAATAGTTGTGGACCCACTTCATTCAATAACATACATCTTATCTAGGTTGGCAACACCTCACATAAACACATCGCTATCACTCCCCACAGCACGTAGGGACAGGGGGGAGGAGGCAGGGGAAAAACCAGTCGTTAAGATAACCACCGCAGTCGACCGCACAGCGAGTTCCAGTAAGCACGAAAACTGCGAGTAGCTGTAATACGGAAGACAATCAGATAAGTAGTTAGCCAAAAATTTTATAGTTTAACCATAGTTTACAACCATATAATCTCTCTAAAGTACAATCTCCGGATAGCTATCACCATTTAGCATTTCACCTAACATATATACTGCATTTAGCATACACTGACAGTTGCAGTACCAATACCGCAACTAAATAATTGTACATATTGTAAATATTTTCACCTGTATTTCAAACATAGATTTTGTAGCCTAAGTGTAATGGATCTGATGATGATCGCTTGACGATCGAAACTGGTCATCCTGGTGTTTTATTAATCTCATGTAATTTATTTCAGGATTAGGGCATAACCCATCTCTTTTGGGTACATTCGTGTTGACCGACTGAAAAGCACTAAACTCTTGTTTACTAAGGCAACACTGAAAATATGGCTTCAAACACCACAACAATTTATCTATTAATTTATTTATTTATCTATTTATTTATTTATCAATTTATTTATTTATCTATTTATTTATTTATCTATATATTTATTTATTTATCTCTTTATTTATTTATATATGTATATATGTATTTATTTATTTAAGTATCTATTTATTTATTTATTTATATATCTATTTATTTATTTATCTATTTATTTATTTACTTTTATTTATCAATTTTTACCTATTTATCTATTTATTTATTTATCTTTCTATTTATTTATTTATTTATTTATCAATTTATTTTTTTATCTATTTATTTATGTATTTATATATTTATCTATTGATTTATTATTTTATTTATTTATCTATTAATTATTCATTTATTTATCTATTTATTTATGTATCTATTTATCTAGTTATGTATTTATTTAATTATCTATTTATTTATCTATTTATTTATTTATTTATTTATTTATCCATTTCTTTATTTATTTATCTAATAATTTATTTATTTATCTATTTATTTATTTATCAATTTATTTATTTATCTATTTATTTATTTATTTATATATTTATTTATTTATTATTTCTTTATTTATTTATCTATTTATTCATTTATTTACCAATTTATTTATTTATCTATTTATTTATTTATCAATTTATTTATCTATTTATTTATTTATTTATTTTCTTATTTATTTATTAATTTATTTATTTATTTATTTATTCATCTAATTATTTATTTATATATTTATTCATCTATTTATTTATCTATTTATTTATTTATCTATTTATTTATTTATTTATCTATTTATTTATTTATCTATTTATTTATTTATCAATTTCTTTATCTATTTATTTATTTATTTATATATCTTTTATTAATTTATTTATCTATCTATTTATTTATTTATTTATTTACTTATTTATGTATTTATTTATTTATATATTTATTTATTTATCTATTTATTTATTTATTTATCTATTTATTTATTTATTTATTTATTTATTTATGAATTTATTTATTTATTTATCTATTTTTTATTTTTTTATTTGTCTATTTATATACTTATTTATTTATTTATTTATCTATTTATTTATTTATCTATTTATCTATTTAATTATTTATCTATATATTTATTTATTTATCTATTGATTTATTTATCTATTTATTTATTCATTTATTTATTTATTTATTTATTTAATTATTTATTTATTTATTTATCTATTTATTTATTTATTTATTTATTTATTTATCTATTTATTCATTTATATATCTATTTATATATTTATCTATTTATTTATTTATATATCTATTCATTTATTTATCAATTTATTTATCTATTTATTTATTCATATATTATTTATTTATTTTTATTTATCTATTTATTTATTTATTTATTTATTTACTTATCTATTTATTTATTTATCTATTTATTTATTTATTTATTTATTTATCCATTTATTTACTTATTTATTTATTTATTTATTTTTCTAATTATTTATTTATTTTTTTATTTTTTTATTTATTCACCTATTTATTTATTTTTCTATTTATTTATTGATTTATCTATTTATCTATTTATTTATTATATATTTATTTATTTATCTATGTATTTATTTATTTATTTATCCATTTATTTTACTATTTATTTATTTATTTATTTATTTACTTATTTAT
>OX336398.1:54703527-54711027 GCA_946902985.2 Meconema thalassinum | reverse complement strand
ATTTATCTATTTATTTATTTATTTATTTGTTTATCTATTAATCTATTTATTTATTTATTTATTTATTTATCTATTTATTTATTTATCAATTGATTTATTTATTTATTTATCTATTAATCTATTTATTTATGTATTTATCTATTTATTTATTTATCTATTTACTTATTTATCCTTTTATTTATCTCTTTATTTATTTATTTACTTATTTATTTACTTATTTATTTAAATATTATTTATTTACTTATTTATTTATATATTTATTTATCTATTTATCTATTTATTTCTTTGTCATTTAGACTTTCACGGCCCGTGTTATTATTCATAATGTTGAATTTTGGGCTTATGCCGTGTTTTATTATACTAATATTCGACGCGTTTCGAAAGAAACCATGTCTTTCATCGTCAGGAATAATCTGGGATACGACAATGTTGCTAAGAGAAAGCAACGAAGAACATATAGAAGGTGCCCAAAGATGGACGCCATTATAGCCCCATGTTAGGGACAACGGAAAGCAGCAGTGAATTACTTTCTCAGGGTTCTGATAATAGGTAGCCAGGATTCACTGAGATTGTAGCCGGTGTCGCGGTTGAAATTATCTGGGTGTTTACGTATTTCAACCGCCTCCCTGATGATTCTGGGACGATATTGCTTTATACGGGCAAGAACATCCACTCCTTGGAACATGACATCATGGCCAGGTGTTAAAGCATGATCGGCAACAGCTGATTTATCAGGTTGAATGAGCCTGATACATCTATTATGTTCCTTAATGCGAGTGCATATTGTTCTCGAAGTCTGCCCTATGTAAACCTTGCCACAAGTACAGGGAACTCTGTAGATACCCGGTTGTTGCAATTTAGGCAAACTGTCCTTAGTTGGTCGCAGGAGTTGCCTAATCTTAACAGAAGTTCCAAATACAGTCCGTATGTTGTACCGACGTAGGATTTTAGCAATACGATCCGTTGTGTTATGTATGTACGGAAGGTAAGCAGTTCCTCTTACATCTCTCTTCTCAACTGACGTCCTATTATTATTTGTTGGTTTCAGAACCGTAGAAATCAAAGCCTTGCTATAACCGTTGCTCTCAAAGGTGGTTCGCAGGGTGTTAATTTCTTCTTGTAAAGAAGACACTTCACAAATCCTCCTAGCCCTGGTAGTTAGAGTTGTAAGGATACCATGTTTCTGGGCAGGGTGATGGTGAGAACTTGCGTGGAGATATCTATTGGTGTGTGTTGGCTTACGAAAAACGCTGTGTCCTAAAGATCCATCCTCTTTCTTGGTGACGAGAACATCTAAAAAAGGTATTTTGCCGTCAGATTCCTTTTCCATGGTGAAACAAATAGAAGGATGCTGGAGATTAAGGTGATCCAGGAAATGGCTAAGATTTTCCTCACCTTCCGTCCAAACAACGAACGTGTCATCAACATAACGCCACCAGATCTTCGGTTTGAAAGGAGCCGACGACAAAGCTTTCTCTTCAAAGTTCTCCATGAAGAAATTAGCCACAACAGGAGAGAGAGGACTACCCATGGCCACACCATCAGTCTGCTCATAAAAATTCCCATTCCATAGAAAGTAGGAGGAGGTCATGCAGTGATAAAAAAGTCTTGTGATGTCTTCAGGAAAAATGCCATTAATGAGAGACATAACACCATCAATAGGTACTCTCGTAAACAAAGAAACCACGTCGAGACTCACTAGAATATCACCCGGCTGAAGTGTTACAGCTTTTAACTTTTCCACGAAGTGTGTGGAATCCTTAATGTACGAAGGCGTGTTACCCAGAAGCGGCTGAAGTAGTCTACCTAAGTATTTGGAAAGGGCATATGTAGGAGAACCAATCGTACTAACAATAGGTCTAAGAGGAACATCTTCCTTGTGTATTTTAGGAAGACCATAGAGTCTCGGAGGAATAGCATCCCCTGGAAGGAGAGTCTTCGCTGCATCCGCTGGAATAGATGATTGCTTGATCAATTTGACGGTGACATTTGAGTAGCGAGTAGTAGGATCACGACTATTAATCCTATATACAGGATCTGATAACAAAGACGAGATCTTGGAATCATAATCAACCTTATCCAATACCACTGTCGCGTTACCCTTGTCAGCGGGGAGAACGATAATATCAGAATCGTCCCTTAGATCTTTAAGTGCCCGGCTTTCGCCTTGTTTTAAGTTGGTGTTAGGTGGCTTAGCGGTCTTGAGAACTCGGGAACATTCTTGCCTGGCTTCCTCGGCCTCTTCAGGTGTGAGGTGATGTACCGAGGATTCTACGGATGTAATAAGTTCTTCAATAGGAATTCTTCTAGGCGCTACAGCAAAATTGAGACCTTTAGCGAGAACTGCCTGTTGGGTATCACTTAGGGGCTTGCTGGACAAATTTACGACAACCTTGTTAGCATCAAGTCTAATGGCTTGAGATTTCTGCAACTGATATAACCTATCATATTTGGAAATATGTCTGTCCCTCACCTGATCTAGAACGCTGTTAGCTTGCACTGAAGAAATACGATCAAAGATCTTCCATAATTCCTCACTTACTAAGTTTGAGAGGCGTAGATGTAGCTGTAGTAACTCCCTCGAAATAAAATCCAACTGCTTACGAGTATGCTGTAACCTCTCTATCAATAACGCCTTGCTTGCACGACGATAGATTCTCGTTGCCTTAGGTGTTCTGAAGGAATGCTTCAACATAACAAAACTCGGTAGAATATCATGATCCCGGCATCTTAGGAGAAAAGCGAGTGAAGAGATTAGACACACCTTCTTGCGTCGTAACCTACTAAATCTAGACATCAGTCGGAAAATATCCTCCCCATAGAGGTTTCTAATATTGTCATTTAGACTTTCACGGCCCGTGTTATTATTCATAATGTTGAATTTTGGGCTTATGCCGTGTTTTATTATACTAATATTCGACGCGTTTCGAAAGAAACCATGTCTTTCATCGTCAGGAATAATCTGGGATACGACAATGTTGCTAAGAGAAAGCAACGAAGAACATATAGAAGGTGCCCAAAGATGGACGCCATTATAGCCCCATGTTAGGGACAACGGAAAGCAGCAGTGAATTACTTTCTCAGGGTTCTGATAATAGGTAGCCAGGATTCACTGAGATTGTAGCCGGTGTCGCGGTTGAAATTATCTGGGTGTTTACGTATTTCAACCGCCTCCCTGATGATTCTGGGACGATATTGCTTTATACGGGCAAGAACATCCACTCCTTGGAACATGACATCATGGCCAGGTGTTAAAGCATGATCGGCAACAGCTGATTTATCAGGTTGAATGAGCCTGATACATCTATTATGTTCCTTAATGCGAGTGCATATTGTTCTCGAAGTCTGCCCGATGTAAACCTTGCCACAAGTACAGGGAACTCTGTAGATACCCGGTTGTTGCAATTTAGGCAAACTGTCCTTAGTTGGTCGCAGGAGTTGCCTAATCTTAACAGAAGTTCCAAATACAGTCCGTATGTTGTACCGACGTAGGATTTTAGCAATACGATCCGTTGTGTTATGTATGTACGGAAGGTAAGCAGTTCCTCTTACATCTCTCTTCTCAACTGACGTCCTATTATTATTTGTTGGTTTCAGAACCGTAGAAATCACACCAATAGATATCTCCACGCAAGTTCTCACCATCACCCTGCCCAGAAACATGGTATCCTTACAACTCTAACTACCAGGGCTAGGAGGATTTGTGAAGTGTCTTCTTTACAAGAAGAAATTAACACCCTGCGAACCACCTTTGAGAGCAACGGTTATAGCAAGGCTTTGATTTCTACGGTTCTGAAACCAACAAATAATAATAGGACGTCAGTTGAGAAGAGAGATGTAAGAGGAACTGCTTACCTTCCGTACATACATAACACAACGGATCGTATTGCTAAAATCCTACGTCGGTACAACATACGGACTGTATTTGGAACTTCTGTTAAGATTAGGCAACTCCTGCGACCAACTAAGGACAGTTTGCCTAAATTGCAACAACCGGGTATCTACAGAGTTCCCTGTACTTGTGGCAAGGTTTACATCGGGCAGACTTCGAGAACAATATGCACTCGCATTAAGGAACATAATAGATGTATCAGGCTCATTCAACCTGATAAATCAGCTGTTGCCGATCATGCTTTAACACCTGGCCATGATGTCATGTTCCAAGGAGTGGATGTTCTTGCCCGTATAAAGCAATATCGTCCCAGAATCATCAGGGAGGCGGTTGAAATACGTAAACACCCAGATAATTTCAACCGCGACACCGGCTACAATCTCAGTGAATCCTGGCTACCTATTATCAGAACCCTGAGAAAGTAATTCACTGCTGCTTTCCGTTGTCCCTAACATGGGGCTATAATGGCGTCCATCTTTGGGCACCTTCTATATGTTCTTCGTTGCTTTCTCTTAGCAACATTGTCGTATCCCAGATTATTCCTGACGATGAAAGACATGGTTTCTTTCGAAACGCGTCGAATATTAGTATAATAAAACACGGCATAAGCCCAAAATTCAACATTATGAATAATAACACGGGCCGTGAAAGTCTAAATGACAATATTAGAAACCTCTATGGGGAGGATATTTTCCGACTGATGTCTAGATTTAGTAGGTTACGACGCAAGAAGGTGTGTCTAATCTCTTCACTCGCTTTTCTCCTAAGATGCCGGGATCATGATATTCTACCGAGTTTTGTTATGTTGAAGCATTTCTTCAGAACACCTAAGGCAACGAGAATCTATCGTCGTGCAAGCAAGGCGTTATTGATAGAGAGGTTACAGCATACTCGTAAGCAGTTGGATTTTATTTCGAGGGAGTTACTACAGCTACATCTACGCCTCTCAAACTTAGTAAGTGAGGAATTATGGAAGATCTTTGATCGTATTTCTTCAGTGCAAGCTAACAGCGTTCTAGATCAGGTGAGGGACAGACATATTTCCAAATATGATAGGTTATATCAGTTGCAGAAATCTCAAGCCATTAGACTTGATGCTAACAAGGTTGTCGTAAATTTGTCCAGCAAGCCCCTAAGTGATACCCAACAGGCAGTTCTCGCTAAAGGTCTCAATTTTGCTGTAGCGCCTAGAAGAATTCCTATTGAAGAACTTATTACATCCGTAGAATCCTCGGTACATCACCTCACACCTGAAGAGGCCGAGGAAGCCAGGCAAGAATGTTCCCGAGTTCTCAAGACCGCTAAGCCACCTAACACCAACTTAAAACAAGGCGAAAGCCGGGCACTTAAAGATCTAAGGGACGATTCTGATATTATCGTTCTCCCCGCTGACAAGGGTAACGCGACAGTGGTATTGGATAAGGTTGATTATGATTCCAAGATCTCGTCTTTGTTATCAGATCCTGTATATAGGATTAATAGTCGTGATCCTACTACTCGCTACTCAAATGTCACCGTCAAATTGATCAAGCAATCATCTATTCCAGCGGATGCAGCGAAGACTCTCCTTCCAGGGGATGCTATTCCTCCGAGACTCTATGGTCTTCCTAAAATACATAAGGAAGATGTTCCTCTTAGACCTATTGTTAGTACGATTGGTTCTCCTACATATGCCCTTTCCAAATACTTAGGTAGACTACTTCAGCCGCTTCTGGGTAACACGCCTTCGTACATTAAGGATTCCACACACTTCGTGGAAAAGTTAAAAGCTGTAACACTTCAGCCGGGTGATATTCTAGTGAGTCTCGACGTGGTTTCTCTGTTTACGAGAGTACCTATTGATGGTGTTATGTCTCTCATTAATGGCATTTTTCCTGAAGACATCACAAGACTTTTTTATCACTGCATGACCTCCTCCTACTTTCTATGGAATGGGAATTTTTATGAGCAGACTGATGGTGTGGCCATGGGTAGTCCTCTCTCTCCTGTTGTGGCTAATTTCTTCATGGAGAACTTTGAAGAGAAAGCTTTGTCGTCGGCTCCTTTCAAACCGAAGATCTGGTGGCGTTATGTGGATGACACGTTCGTTGTTTGGACGGAAGGTGAGGAAAATCTTAGCCATTTCCTGGATCACCTTAATCTCCAGCACCCTTCTATTTGTTTCACCATGGAAAAGGAATCTGACGGCAAAATACCTTTTTTAGATGTTCTCGTCACCAAGAAAGAGGATGGATCTTTAGGACACAGCGTTTTTCGTAAGCCAACACACACCAATAGATATCTCCACGCAAGTTCTCACCATCACCCTGCCCAGAAACATGGTATCCTTACAACTCTAACTACCAGGGCTAGGAGGATTTGTGAAGTGTCTTCTTTACAAGAAGAAATTAACACCCTGCGAACCACCTTTGAGAGCAACGGTTATAGCAAGGTTTTGATTTCTACGGTTCTGAAACCAACAAATAATAATAGGACGTCAGTTGAGAAGAGAGATGTAAGAGGAACTGCTTACCTTCCGTACATACATAACACAACGGATCGTATTGCTAAAATCCTACGTCGGTACAACATACGGACTGTATTTGGAACTTCTGTTAAGATTAGGCAACTCCTGCGACCAACTAAGGACAGTTTGCCTAAATTGCAACAACCGGGTATCTACAGAGTTCCCTGTACTTGTGGCAAGGTTTACATCGGGCAGACTTCGAGAACAATATGCACTCGTATTAAGGAACATAATAGATGTATCAGGCTCATTCAACCTGATAAATCAGCTGTTGCCGATCATGCTTTAACACCTGGCCATGATGTCATGTTCCAAGGAGTGGATGTTCTTGCCCGTATAAAGCAATATCGTCCCAGAATCATCAGGGAGGCGGTTGAAATACGTAAACACCCAGATAATTTCAACCGCGACACCGGCTACAATCTCAGTGCATCCTGGCTACCTATTATCAGAACCCTGAGAAAGTAATTCACTGCTGCTTTCCGTTGTCCCTAACATGGGGCTATAATGGCGTCCATCTTTGGGCACCTTCTATATGTTCTTCGTTGCTTTCTCTTAGCAACATTGTCGTATCCCAGATTATTCCTGACGATGAAAGACATGGTTTCTTTCGAAACGCGTCGAATATTAGTATAATAAAACACGGCATAAGCCCAAAATTCAACATTATGAATAATTATTTATTTCTTTATTTATTTATTTATTTATTAATATATTCATTTATTTATTTATTTATTTTATTTATCCATTTATTTATCTTTTTATTATTTATTTATTTACTGATTTATGTATTTATTTATCTATCTATTTATTTATTTATTTATTTATTTGTTCATCTATTTATTTATTTATCTATTTATTTATTTATTTATTTGTTCATCTATTTATTTATTTATCTATTTATTTTTTTATTTACCTATTTATTTATTTATTTATTAATCTATTTATTTATTTATTTATCCATTTATTTATCTATTTATTTATTTGTTTATTTATTTATTTATTTATTTATTTATTTATTTATCTATTTATTTATTTATTTATTTATTTATCTATCTATTTATCTATTTATCTATTTATCTATTTATTTATTTATTTATTT
>OX336398.1:54686027-54691027 GCA_946902985.2 Meconema thalassinum | reverse complement strand
AATAAATAAATAAATAAATAAATAAAGAAAGAAATAGGTAAATAAATAATTAAATACATCAATAAATAAATAAAGAAATATATAAATAAATAAATAGAAAAATAAATAAAGACATAGAAAAATTGATAGATGAATAAATAAATAATGAAATAGATAAATTAAATTAGTAAATAAATAAATATGTAAATAAAATATAAATAAATAAATAGATAAATAAAAATAGATAAAAAGATAAATAGATAAATAAATAAATAGATAAATAAATAAATGGATAAATAAATAAATAGCTAAATAAATAGATAAATAAATAAATAGATAAATAGATAAATAAATAGATAAATAAATAAATAGATAAATAGATAAATAAATAGATAAATAAATAAATAAATAAATAGATAAATAAATAAATAAATTAATTAATTGATAAATAAATAAATAAATAAATATATAAATAGATAAATAGATAAATAAATAGGTAAATAAATAAATAAATAGATAAATAGATAAATAAATAAATAGATAAATAACTAAATAGATAAATAAATAAATAAATAAATAAATAGATAAAGAGATAAATAAATAAGTAAATAAATAAAGAAAGAAAGAAATAAATAGATAAATAAATAAATAATAAATAAATGAATAGATAAATAGATAAATAAATAAATAGATAAATAAATAAATAACTAAATAGATAAATAAATAAATAAATAAATATATAAATAAATAATTAGAGAAATTATTAAGTGGATAAATAGATATATAGATAAATAAATAAGTAAATAAATAAATAAATAAATAGATAGATAAATAAATAAATAAATAAGTAAGTAAATAAATAAATAAAAAATAAATCAATAGATAAATAGATAAATAAATAAAATAAATATCAAAATAGATAAATAGATAAATTAATAAATAAGTAAATAAATAGTAAATAAATAATATATTTATTGCAGCTAAATAGCCATACACAAAGAAAAGAAATAATACATTTATATACACTGTACTCGCGGGCTTGGGCCTTGGTTTGCATATTCTTTAATTGTTTTTGTTCTTTTGGTGCAGAGTTCTAGGTGGTAACGTTCACACATGTATCCACATAGTTCGCACTTACATATCTCTGTCGGTTCATGGTATGAGGTGTTGTTACAAATTAGATGGTGGAAACCATGTACTGCCAGTCTTGTGAACACGTGCCTCATCTCGAAGCTGGATGTTGTCCACGTCCGGTCTATCATAGCTCCAGTTCCAAAGAATTCAGGTTCGGTGTCTTCTCTCTTTTTGTTGAGTGTTGCTAGGAGATTTTCTGATGCTCTGGTGTTGGGCAGGTTCAGGTGTGTTCTGAAGTCTTCAATGAGGAAGGATTCTCGTGCTAGAAGGTAGACGAGTCTTGATCTTGTTGTCTTGGATACTCCGATCGCTCTCTTTATGTATAGAGCTTTTATTCTTTCTAGAGAGGATAGGTTCTTCTCTGTGAGGTACGGCCAAATGATTTCCATCCCATATGTTAGAATAGGCATGATTTTTGCTCTAAATAGTGCCATCGCCGTCTCTAGGCTAAGTGATCTAATGTAGTTGATTTCGTGCATCGCCCGTATTGCCTGTGTTGTTTTTTCTATTACATGCTTTGTAAAGCATTTGGCACTTGTTTGCAGAGTAATGCCAAGGTACTTGAAATCGTTTACTATGGCTACTGTCTGCCTCTTTATGAGGATTTCTGTCATTGCTGGGATCTTTCCTCCTTGCCTAAATACCATCATTTTTGTTTTTGATGTATTAATTTCGAATGTGTGTTTGTAGCACCATTCCTCCATTTCCTTTATCACGTTTTGTAGTTTTCTGATGTCCTTTGATCCGATCACTATATAATCAGCGTAGGCGTACGATACTACGTCATCCTTATTGGTTATTCGCATTATTTCTTCTGCTGCCAGGATGAAAAGTAATGGGCTCATTGGGTCACCCTGTAATACTCCGTTCGTTTGAAGTATCGGTTCTGAAAGTGATATGTTGTCAGAGATTCTTATTTTGTTCCATTGTAGTATCGTTTTTATGGTTTCAGTCCACACATGGTTCCTGTTTAGGGTTTCTTCCAGCTTCTGTGCCACAAGTTCCCGGTTTATGAGGTCGAATGCTTTTGTGAAGTCTATAAACACTACGTAGAACTTTTCTCTTCTTTCAAGGGCTTCCCTGATGTCGTTGAGTAGTAAGTGTATAGCGGTTACAGCTGATCTTCCTTTCCGGAATCCGAATTGATTTTCTGGTAGATACTCGTCTATTTCTTCTCTGACTCTCCCCACGATTGTTTTTGTGAATATCTTGAACGGAATATTCTCCAGAGCGATGCCTCTGTATGTGTTTGTATCATATGGATCGCCATTGCCTTTATAAAGTACTTTTATAGTTGAATGTCTCCATCTCTCCGGTATTGAGGCCGTCTCAATGCATTTATTGTATAATTTTGTCCATGTAGGTAGTAGGAGGTGAGCAGTGTCTTTTATGTACTCACTGTAAATGTTGTCTGGTCCTGCGGCTTTGTTTTTCTTTGTGCTTGAGATGATGTTTTGGATTTCATTAGCTGTCAGCGGAGTCCATTCTGTTGACGCTAGTGTATAGGTACTTTGATTATTTTCTGGGGTGTTCGTTATTCCATCCTTGTTGAGTATATTGTTAAAGTGTGTCATCCTTAGTAAATAAATAAATAGATAAATAAATAATTAAAAAGAGAAATAAATTAATTAATAGAAAAAATAGATAGATAAATAAATAAATAGATGAATAGATAAATAAATAAATATATAAATAAATAAATAATTAGATGAATAAATAAATAAATAAATACATAAATAAATCAATAAGTAAATAAATAAATAAATAAATAGATAAATAAATTGATAAATTAATAAATAGATAAATAAATAAATTGGTAAATAAATGAATAAATAGATCAATAGATAAATAAATAAATAAATAAATAAATAAATAAATAAATAAATAAATAAATAAATAGATAAATAGATAAATAAATAAATAAATAAATAGACACATAAATAAATAGATAAATAAATAAATAAATAAATAAATAGATAGATAGATATATAAATAAATAGAGAAATATATAAATAGATGAATAAATAAATAAATAGAAAAATAAATAAATAAATAAGTAAATAAATAAATAGATAAATAAATGGATAAATAAATAAATAAATAGATAAATAAATAAATAAATAGATAGATAAATAGATAAATAAATAAATAAATAGAAAAATAAATAAATAGGTGAAGAAATAAATAAATAAATAAATAAATAAATAGAAAACTAAATAAATAAATAAATAAGTAAATAAATACATAAATAGATAAATAAATGGATAAATAAATAAATAGATAAATAAATAAATAAATAAATAGATAGATAAGTAAATAAATAAATAAATAAATAAATAGATAAATAAAAAATAAATATATAATTTATAAATAAATAAATAGAGAAAGAAATTGATAAATAAATAAATAGATAAATAAATAAATAGATAAATTAATAAATAGATAAATAAATAACTAGATCAATAGATACATAAAAAATAAATAAATAAATAGATAAATAAATGGATAAATTATTAGATAGATAAATAATGAAATAGATAAAGAAAGGAATAGATAAATAAATACATAAATAAATAAATAAATAAATAAATAAATAGATAAATAAATAAGTAGATAAATAAATCAATATATAAATAGATCAATAGATAAATAATTAATAAATAAATAGATAAATAAATAATTTGATGAATAAATAAATGAATAAATAAATAAATAAATAAATAAATAGATAAATAAATGGATTAATAAATAAATGAATAAATAAATAGATCAACACATAAATAATACATAAATAAATAAATAGATAAATAAATTAATAAATAAATAGATAAATAAATAAATAAATAGATAAATAAATAGATAAATAAATACATAAATATATAAATAAATAGATAAGTATATAAATAAATATATAAATAAATAAATAAATAAATAAATGGGTACATAAATAAATATAAATAGATATATAGGTAAATAAAAACAGAAATAGATAAATAAATAGATAAAAAATAAATAGATAAATAAATAAATAAATAGATAAATAAATACATAAATAGATAAATAAATATATGAATAAATAGATAAATAAATAAATAAATAAATAAATAAATAGATAAATAATAAAATAGATAAATAAATAAGAATAGATAAATAAATAAATAAATAGATAAATAAATGAAGACATAGATAAATTAATAAATGAATAAATAAATAAGGAAATAGATAAATTAAATAAATAAATATATAAATAGATAAATAAATAAATAACTAAATAGATAAATAAATAAATATATAAATAAATATATAAATAATTAAATAGATAAATAAATAAATAAATAGATAAATAAATTATTAAATTAATAAATAAATAGATAAATAAATAAATAAATAAATAAATAAATAAATAGATTAATAAATAGATAAATAAATACATAAATATAAAAATAAATAGATAAATATATGAATAAATAGATAAATAAATAAATAAATAGATAAATAAATAAATAAATAAATAAATAAATAATAAAATAGATAAATAAATAAAGAAGTAGATAAATAAATAAATAGATAAATAAATAAAGACATAGATAAATTAATAAATGAATAAATAAATAAATAAGTAAATAAATAAATAGATAAATAAATGGATAAATAAATAAATAAATAGATAAATAAATAAATAAATAGATAGATAAATAGATAAATAAATAAATAAATAGAAAAATAAATAAATAGGTGAAGAAATAAATAAATAAATAAATAAATAGAAAACTAAATAAATAAATAAATAAGTAAATAAATACATAAATAGATAAATAAATGGATAAATAAATAAATAAATAGATAAATAAATAAATAAATAGATAGATAAGTAAATAAATAAATAA
>OX336398.1:54676027-54681027 GCA_946902985.2 Meconema thalassinum | reverse complement strand
ATAAAAAATAAATATATAATATATAAATAAATAAATAGATAAAGAAATTGAAAAATAAATAAATAAATAGATAAATAAATAACTATATAAATAAATAAATAAATAGGTAAATAAATAAATAAATAGGTAAATAAATAGACAAATAAATAAATAGGTAAATAAATCAATAGATAGGTAAATGAATAAATAGATAAATAAATAAATAAATAGATAAATAGATAAATAAATACGTAAATAGAAAACTAGATATATAAATAAATAAATAATTAAATAGATAAATAAATAAATAAATAAATAAATAAATAAATAAATCAATAGATAAATAAATAAATAAATAAATAAATAGATAAATAAATAAATAGATAAATGGATACATAGATAGATAAATATATAAATAACTTAATAGATAAATAAACAAATATATAGATAAATAATTAAATAGATAAATAGATAAATAAATAAATAGATAAATAAATAAGTAAAAAAATAAATAATTAGACAAATAAATAAATAAATAAATAAATAAATAGATAAATAAATAAATTGATAAATAATTAGATAAATGAATAAAAAATGAATAGACAGATAAATAAATAAATAAATAAATAAATAGATAAATAAATAAATAGATAAATAAATAAGTAAATAAATAGATAAATTAATAAACAAACAAATATATGGATAAATAAATATATAAATAAATAGATACAAAATAAATAAATAAATAAATAAATAAGTAAATAAATAAATAGATAAATAGATAAATAAATAAATAAATAAATAAATAATTAAATAAATAAATAAATAGATAAATAGATAAAAAGATCAATAGATAAATAGATAAATAAATAAATAAATAAATAGATCAATAGATAAATAAATAATTAAATAAATAAATAAATGGATAAACAGATAAATAGGTAAATAAATATATAAATAAATAGATAAATAAATAAATAGATCAATAGATAAATAAAAAATAAATAAATAAATAGATAAATAAATGGATAAATAATTAGATAGATAAATAATGAAATAGATAAAGAAATAAATAGATAAATAAATACATAAATAAATAAATAAATAAATAGATAAATAAGTAGATAAATAAATCAATATATTAATAGATCAATAGATAAATAATTAATAAATAAATACATAAATAAATAAATAGATGAATAAATAAATGAATAAATAAATAAATAAATAAATATATAAAGAAATGGATAAATAAATAAATAAATAAATAGATCAATAGATAAATAATATATAAATAAATAGATAAGTAAATAAATAAATAGATCAATAAATAAATAAATTAATAAATAGATAAATAAATAGATAAATAAATACATAACTATATAAATAAATAGATAAATATATAAATAAATAGATAAATAAATAAATAAATAAATAAATAAATGGGTACATAAATAAATATAAATAGATATATAGGTAAATAAACACATAAATAGATAAATAAATAGATAAAAATAAATAGATAAATAAATAAATAAATAAATAATTAAATAGATAAATAAATTCATAAATAGATAAATAAATAGATAAATAAATAGATAAATTAATAAATAAATAAATAAATAAATAAATAGATAAATAAATAAATAAATCAATAAATAAATAGATAAATAAATAATCAAATAGATAAATAAATAAAGAAATAGATAAATAAATAAATAAATAAATAAATAAAGACATAGGTAAATGAATAAATAAATAAAGAAATAGATAAATTAAATAAATAATAAATAAATAAATAGATAAATAAAAATGGAAAAATAGATAAATAGATTAATAGATAAATGGATAAATAAATAAGTAAATAAATAACTAAATAGATAAATAAATAAATAAATAAATGAATAGATAAATAAATAAATAAATAGATAGAAAAATAATAAATAAATAGATAAATAAATATTAAAATAGATAAATAAATAAAGAAATAGATAAATAAAGAAATAGATAAATAAATAAATAGATAAATAAATAAATGAATAAATAAATAAAGAAATAGATAAATTAAATAAATAAATAAATAAATAAATAAATAGATAAATAAATAAATAGATAATTAAATAATTAAATAGATAAATAGATAAATAGATAAATAAATAAATATGTAAATAAAAAAATAAATAAATAAATAGATAAATAGATAAGTAAATATGTAAATAACTAACTACATAAATAGATAAATAGATAGATAAATAAATACACATATAAATAAATAAATAAATAAATAAATAGATAAATACATGAATAGATAATAAGATAAATAATTAGATAAATAAATAGATAGAAAAATAAATAAATAAATAAATAGATAAATAAAGAAATAGATAAATAAATAGGTAAATAAATACATAAATAGATAAATAAATAAATAAATAGATAAATAAATATATAAATAAATAAATAAATACATAAATAAGTAAGTAAATAAATAAATAAATAAATAAATAAATAGATAAATAAATAAATAAATAAATAAAAGATATATAAATAAATAGATAAAGAAATTGATAAATAAATAAATAGATAAATAAATAAATAGATAAATAAATAGATAAATAAATAAATAAATAAATAGATAAATAAATAAATAAATAGATAAATAGATAAATAAATACATAAATAGGAAAATCGAGGAATAAGTAAATAAATAAATAAATAAATAAATAGATAAATAAATAGATAAATAAATAAATAAATAAATATGTAAATAAATAAATAAATAGATAAATAAATAAATAAATAAATAAATAAATAGACAAATAAATAAATAAATAAATAGATAAATGGATAAATAAATGTATAGATAAATATATAAATAAATAAATAAATAAATAAATAGATAAATAATTAAATAGATAAATTGATAAATAAATAAATACAGAAATAAATAACTAAATAAATAAATAAATAGATAAATAAATAAATAAATAGATAAATGAATAAATAAATAGATAAATAAATAGATAAATGAATTAAAAATAAATAGATAAATAAATAAATAAATAAATAAACATATAAATAAATATATAATTAGATAAATAAATAAGAATTAAATAAGTAGATAAATAAATAAATAAATAAGCAAATATATGGATAAATAAATAAATAAATAAATAGATAAAAAAAATAAAAAAGTAAATACATAGATAAATAGATAAATAAATAAATAAGTATATAAATAAATACATAAATAGATAAATAGATAAATAAATAAATAGATCAATAGATAAATAAATAATTAAATAAATAAATAAATGGATAAACAGATAAATAGATAAATAAATAGGTAAACAAATAAATAGATATATAGGTAAATAAATAAATAAATAAATAGATAAATAAATAAATAAATAAATAGATAAATAACTATATAGATAAATAAAAAATAGATAAATAAATAAATTGTTGTAGTTTGAGTCTTCAGTCTTTTGACTGGTTTGATGCAGCCCTCCATGCCTCCCTGTCCTGAGCTATTCGTTTCATCTCTACATAGCTCCGACACCCTACATCCGGAGGCAATCTGTTTAACATATTCTAACCTTGGTCTACCCCTACAGTTTTTGTCCTCGACCCTTCCTTCCATAACTAAACTTGCTATTCCTGGGTGTCTTAGTATGTGTCCTACCAACCTATCTCTTCTCTCCATTAGCAGTCGCCAGAAACATCTCTCCTCTCCCACTCGTCTTAATACCTCTTTGTTTGTAACCCTATCTACCCATCTGATCTTCCATCATTCTCCTGTAACACCACATTTCAAATGCTTCAATTCTCCTCTTTTCTGCTGCACCAATAGTCCAAGTTTCACTTCCATAGAGCGCCACGCTCCAGACAAAGGCTTTCAAAAATGACCTCCTAATACCTTAATCTATATTCGATGTCAGCAGATTCCTTTTTTGTAGAAATGCTTTCTTTGCCTGAGCCAACCTACTTTTAATATCCTCTTTGCTTCGTCCATCACTGGTTATTCTGCTTCCTAAGTAACACAAGTCTCCTACTTCCTTCAGCTTTTCACCTGCCAATTTGATCTCCATAGAGGTTTCTGATTTATTTCGGCTGCATTCCAGTATTTTTGTTTTACATTTATTTATTTATTTATTTTCATCATGAATTCTTTCCGTAAGACGGAGTCCATACCATTAAAAACTCATTCAAATCCTCAGGCTTGTCGGCCAAGATGACGATGTCATCAGCAAATCTCAGAGTTGAAATTATTTCTCCTTGAATCTTCACTCCCACTTTAAATTTTTCTCTAATTTCCTTCATTGCTTGTTCAATGTAAAGATTGAAAAGTATGGGTGATAAGTTGCAGCCCTGCCTTACACCTTTTTGAATACCAGCTTCTCTCTCATGTCCCCCAACTCGAATGACTGCTGTCTGGTTTCTGTACAGATTGTATATCACCCTCCTATTCCTGTACTTTATTTCAATCGATTTCAAAATGTCAAACAATTTAGTCCAATCAACGTTATCAAAAGCCTTTTCTGAGTCTACAAAAGCCATGAACGTTCTCTTATCTTTCCTTATTCTACCTTCCAAAATCAGCCTAAGACTTAGTACAGCTTCCCTTGTTCCTACATTTCTCCTGAAACCAAACTGGTCTTCACCCAACTCCGTTTCTATCTGGCTTTCAATCCTCTTGTAAATTATTCTAGACAGGATCTTTGAAGCATGAGTAATCAAGCTGATTGTACGGTAATCTTCACATCTGTCAGCTCCCACTTTCTTTGGTATAGGTATGATTACATTCTTCTTGAAATCAGGGGGTACCTCACATGGCTCATAAATCATACACACCAAGTGAAATAACCTGATCAGACCTTCATCTCCTATGCAGCGTAGCAACTCAATCGGTATATCATCTATGCCTGGTGCTTTGTTCCTGCTTAAGTCTTCCAATGCTCTATCAAATTCTGATCTCAATATTAAATCTCCTTTCGCATCCTCATCAATTTCCTCCTCCC
>OX336398.1:54668527-54671027 GCA_946902985.2 Meconema thalassinum | reverse complement strand
AAGCGAAAGAAGAATGGTTGAAAGAGAAATGTGCAGGTATAGAAAATTGTCTGAAATTAGGAAAAGTAGACACAGCTTATCGAAGGATTAAGAATACTTTTGGAGAAAAGAAGACTAAGTGCAGTAATATTAAGGACACAAATGGAAAGCCTCTAACAGATAGGGAAGAAAAGGTTGGGAGATGGAAAGCTTACATAGAGAGTTTGTATAAGGGAAAGGAGACTGAGAATCATGTAATGGAATGGGAGGAGGAAATTGATGAGGATGCGAAAGGAGATTTAATATTGAGATCAGAATTTGATAGAGCATTGGAAGACTTAAGCAGGAACAAAGCACCAGGCATAGATGATATACCGATTGAGTTGCTACGCTGCATAGGAGATGAAGGTCTGATCAGGTTATTTCACTTGGTGTGTATGATTTATGAGCCATGTGAGGTACCCCCTGATTTCAAGAAGAATGTAATCATACCTATACCAAAGAAAGTGGGAGCTGACAGATGTGAAGATTACCGTACAATCAGCTTGATTACTCATGCTTCAAAGATCCTGTCTAGAATAATTTACAAGAGGATTGAAAGCCAGATAGAAACGGAGTTGGGTGAAGACCAGTTTGGTTTCAGGAGAAATGTAGGAACAAGGGAAGCTGTACTAAGTCTTAGGCTGATTTTGGAAGGTAGAATAAGGAAAGATAAGAGAACGTTCATGGCTTTTGTAGACTCAGAAAAGGCTTTTGATAACGTTGATTGGACTAAATTGTTTGACATTTTGAAATCGATTGAAATAAAGTACAGGAATAGGAGGGTGATATACAATCTGTACAGAAACCAGACAGCAGTCATTCGAGTTGGGGGACATGAGAGAGAAGCTGGTATTCAAAAAGGTGTAAGGCAGGGCTGCAACTTATCACCCATACTTTTCAATCTTTACATTGAACAAGCAATGAAGGAAATTAGAGAAAAATTTAAAGTGGGAGTGAAGATTCAAGGAGAAATAATTTCAACTCTGAGATTTGCTGATGACATCGTCATCTTGGCCGACAAGCCTGAGGATTTGAATGAGTTTTTTAATGGTATGGACTCCGTCTTACGGAAAGAATTCATGATGAAAATTAATAAATGTAAAACAAAAATACTGGAATGCAGCCGAAATAAATCAGAAACCTATATGGAGATCAAATTGGCAGGTGAAAAGCTGAAGGAAGTAGGAGACTTCTGTTACTTAAGAAGCAGAATAACCAGTGATGGACGAAGCAAAGAGGGTATAAAAAGTAGGTTGGCTCGGGCAAAGAAAGCATTTCTACAAAAAAGGAATCTGCTGACATCGAATATAGATTTAGGTATTAGGAAGTCATTTTTGAAAGCCTTTGTCTGGAGCGTGGCGCTCTATGGAAGTGACACTTGGACTATTGGTGCAGCAGAAAAGAGGAGAATTGAAGCATTTGAAATGTGGTGTTACAGGAGAATGATGGAAGATCAGATGGGTAGATAGGGTCACAAACGAAGAGGTATTAAGACGAGTGGGAGAGGAGAGATGTTTCTGGCGACTGCTAATGAAGAGAAGAGATAGGTTGGTAGGACACATACTAAGACACCCAGGAATAGCAAGCTTAGTTATGGAAGGAAGGGTCGAGGACAAAAACTGTAGGGGTAGACCAAGGTTAGAATATGTTAAACAGATTGCCTCGGATGTAGGGTGTCGGAGCTATGTAGAGATGAAACGAATAGCTCAGGACAGGGAGGCATGGAGGGCTGCATCAAACCAGTCAAAAGACTGAAGACTCAAACACACAAAATAAATTAATAAATACATAGATAAATAAATAGATAAATAAATAAATAAATAAAAAGATAAATAAATAAATAAATAGATAAAAATAAATAAACATATAAATAAATAGTTAAATAAATAGATAAATAAATAAATAAATTGATAAATTTATAAATAAATAAATAAATAAATAAATAAATTGATAAGTAGATAAATAAATAAATAGATAAATAGATATATAAATAAATAAATAAATAAATAAATAAAATAAATAAGTAAATAACCAAATAGATAAATAAAAAATAAATAAAAAATATATAAATAAATAAATAGATAAAGAAATTGATAAATCAATCAATATATAAATAAATAAATAAATAAATAGATAAATAAATAAATAGATAAATAAATAGATAAATAAATAGATAAATAAATAGATAAATAAATAAATAAATAGATAAATAGATAAATAAATACGTAAATAGAAAAATAGATAAATAAATAAATAATTAAATAGATAAATAAATAAATAAATAGATAAATAAATAGATATACAAATCAATAGATAAGTAAATAAATAAATAAATAAATAAATGGATAAATAAATAAATAGATAAATAACTAAATAGATAAATAAATAAATAAATAAATAATTAAATAGATAAATAGATAAATGAATAAATAGATAAATAAATAAGTAAATAAATAAATAAATAGATCACTAAATAAAT
>OX336398.1:54643527-54663527 GCA_946902985.2 Meconema thalassinum | reverse complement strand
TTTATCAACTGGTGGGAACAAAAACATTTATAGAAGACCAAATATTGAAACACAACATGATTCAAACACAAGCATGTATCAAGTTCCTGGAAGATAGAGCCCAGAAATCAACAGAAATAGACCCCGAATTCTCCGCACCCCAGCCATGAAGGAGAAGGAATGGAGATCAGCCGGCTATGAACTACGACACCTCTACACCCGAGGAGCAATACAGGGCTTCCACCATAAAATCTGCAACAGGAAAGGTTACCACAACGCCGACAGTCAAAGCAGCTGTGAACTCTGCAACCAATGCTGCACACAGTATCACCTATTTGCATGTACAAAAAGAACAATGCCAATCTCGCACTTTGCAAAGGGCGAATGTCAATGATAACTGTTGTGTAATAATTCTGTACACATTGCGATTAATTCCAATAATAAATAAATAAATAAATAAATAAATAAATAAATAAATAAATAAATAAATAAATAAATAGATAAATAAATAAATAAATAAATAAGTAAATAAATAAACAAATAAAAATTAAATAAATAAATAGATAAATAGATAAATAGATAAAATAAATAAATAAATAAATAGATAAATATATAAATAGATAAATAAATAAGTAAATAAATAAATAAAAAATAAACAAATAAATAAATAGATACAATAGATAAATAAATAGATAAATAGATAAATAAATAAGTAAATAAATAAAAAAATAAAATAAAAAAATAAATAGATAAGTAAATGAATAAATAAATCAATAAATAGATAAATAAATAGATCAATAAATTAATAGATAAATAAATAAATAAATAAATAGATAAATAAATAAATAAATGCATACATATATAAATAATTAAAGAGATAAATAGATAAATAAATAAATAAATAAATAAATAAATAAGTAATTAAATAAATAAATAGATAAATTAATTAATAAATAAATAAATAGATAAATAAATAAATAAATAAATAAATAGATAAATAAGTATATAACTGAATAAATAAATAAATAAATAAATAAATAAATAGATAAATAATTAATAAATAAATAAATATATAAATAAATAAATAAATAAATAGATAAATAGATGTAATAAATAAATAAATAGATAAATAAATAAATAAGTATATAAATAAATAGATAAATAAATAAATAGATAAATAAATAATTAAATAGAGAAATAAATAAATTAATAGAAAAAATAAATAAATAAATAGATAAATACATAAATAAATAGATAAATAAATAAATAAGTAAATAGATAAATAGATAAATAAATAAATAAATAAATAAATTATTAGATGAATAAATAAAGAAATAAATACATAAATAACTAAATAAATAAATAAATAAGTAAATAAATAGAAAAATAAATTGATAAATAAATAGATAGATAAATAAATAAATTGATAAATAAATAAATAAATAGATCAATAGATAGATAAATAAATAAATAAATAAATAGATAAATAAATAAATAAATAAATAAATTGATAAATAAATATATAGATAAATAAATGGATAAATAAATAAATAAATAGATAAATAGATAAATAAAAAAAATATAGAAAAAAAAATAAAAAGGTGAATAAATAAATAACTAAATAAATAGATAAATAAATAAATAAGTAAATAAATAAATAAATAGATAAATAAATGGATAAAAAAATAATAGATAAATAAATAAATAAATAGATAAATAAATAAATCAATAAATAAATAAATAGTTATATAAATGGATAAATAAATAAATAGATAAATAAATAAATAGATAAATAGATAAATAGAAAAATAAATAGAAAAATAAATAAAAAGGTGAATAAATAAATTAATAAATAGATAAATAAATAAATAAGTAAATACATAAATAAATAAATAGATAAATAAATGGATAAAAATATAATAGATAAATAAATAAATAAATAGATAAATAAATAAATCAATAAATAAATAGTTATATAAATAGATAAATAAATAAATAGATAAATAAATAAACAGATAAACACATAAATAAATACATAAATAAATAAATAAATAAATAAATAGATAAATAGATAAATAGATAAATAAATAAATAAATAAATAGATAAATCAATAAATAAATAGATAAATAAATAAATAAATGAATAAATAAATAAAAAATAGATAAATAAATAGATCAATAGATAAAGAATAAATAAATAAACAGATAAATAAATGGATAAATAAATAGATAGATAAATAATGAAATAGATAAATAAATAAATAGATAAATAGATAAATCAATACATAAATAAATAAATAAATAGATAAATAAGTAGATAAATAAATAATAATTAGATCAATAGATAAATAATAAATAAATAAATAAATAAATAAATAAATAGATGAATAATTAAATAGATAAATATATAAATAAATAACTAACTAAATAAATAAGTAAATAAATAAATAAATAAATAAAGAAATAAAGAAATAAGACATGTAGAGGAAAGATCAATCTCCGCAATAAAAGCCACAATGGAAATCAAAAGACTTCATAGTCTCTCACTAGAAACATCAATTTCACTGTTCAACCTGAAAATCGCCCCAATTGCATCATACGCAATTGAAATAATTTGGCCACACTTGAACTACAAAAACATCTAAGACCTGGATAGAGTTAAAGCCTGATAACTCAAGAAAACTCTGTGCGTATCGAAGTACGCCCCAACAAGATTAGTTTATCAACTGGTGGGAACAAAAAAATTATAGAAGACCTAATATTAAAACACAAGCTGATTCAAACACAAGCATGTATCAAGGTCCTGGAAGAATGAGATCAGAAATCAACAGAAATAGACCCCGAATTCTACCGCACCCCAGCCATGAAGGAGAAGGAATGGAGATCAGCCGGCTATGAACTACGACACCTCTACACCCGAGGAGCAATACATGGCTTCCACCATAAAATCTGCAACAGGAAGTGTTACCACAACGCCGACAGTCAATGTAGCTGTGAACTCTGCAACCAATGCTGCACACAGTATCACCTATTTGAATGTACAAAAAGAACAATGCCAATCTCGCACTTTGCAAAGGACGAATGACAATGACATCTGTTATGTAATAATTCTGTACACATTGCATTTAATTCCAACAATAAATAAATAAATAAATAAATAAATAGATAAATAAATAAATAAATAAATAAATAAATACAATAGATAAATAAATAGATAAATAGATAAATAGATAAATAAGTAAATAAATAAATAAATAAATAAATCAAAAATAAATAAATAAATAGATAAGTAAATGAATAAATAAATAAATAAATAAATAGATAAATAGATAAATAAATAGATCAATAAATTAATAGATAAATAAATAAATTGATAAATAGATAAATAGATAAAATAAATAAATAAATAAATAAATAAATAGATAAATAGATAAATAGATTAATAAATAATTAAATAAATAAATAAATAAATAAAAAATAAATAAATAAATAAGTAAATGAATAAATAAATAAATAGATAAATAGATAAATATATAGATCAATAAATTAATAGATAAATAAATTAATAGATAAATAAATAAATACATTGATAAATTATTAAAGATATAAATAGATAAATACATAAATAAATAGATAAATAAGTAAGTAAATAAATAAATAGATAAATTAATAAATAAATAAGTGGATAAATAGATAAAAATAGATAATTAAATAGAAAACTTAATAAATAAATAAATAAATAAATAAATAGATAAATAGATAGATAAATAAATAAATTGATAAATAGATAAATAAATAAATAAATTGATAAATAAATGAATACATAAATAGATAAATAGATAAATAAATAAATAAGTAGATAATTAGATAAATTAAATAAATAGATAAATAGATAAATACATAAATAAATTAATGAACAAATAAATAAATAAATAGAAAACTTAATAAATAAATAAATAAATAAATAGATAAATAGATAGATAAATAAATAAATTGATAAATAGATAAATAAATAAATAAATTGATAAATAAATGAATACATAAATAGATAAATAGATAAATAAATAAATAAATAGATAAATAGATAAATAAATAAATAAATAAATAAATAAATAAACAAATAAATAAATAGATAAATAAATAAATAGATAAATAGATAAATAAATAAATAATAAATAAATAGATCAATAAATAAATAAGTAAATAAATAAATAAATAAATAAATAGATAGATAAATAAATAAATAGATAATAGATAAAATAAATATAAAAATAGATAAATAGATAAATAAGTAAATAAGTAAATAAATAAGTAGATAAATAAATAAATAGATAAATAAATAATTAAATAGAGAAATAAATTAATAGAAAAAACAAATAGATAAATACATAAATAGATAAATTAATAGATAAATAAATAAATAAATAGATTAATAAATAAATTGGTAAATAAATGAATAAATAGATCAATAGATAAATAAATAAATAAATAAATAAATAGATAAATAAATAAATAGACAAATAAATAAATAAATAAATAAATAAATACATAGATAAATAGATAAATAAATAAATAGAAAAATAAATAAATAAATAGATGAATAAATAAATAAATAAATAAATCAATAGAAAAATAACTAAACAAATAAGTAAATAAATAAATAAATAAATAAATAGTAAAATAAATGGATAAATAAATAAATAAATAGATAAATAAATAAATATATAATAAATAAATAGATAAATAGATAAATCAATAAATAAATAGAAAATTAAATAAATAGGTGAATAAATTAATAAATAAATAACAAAATAAATAAATAAATAGAAAAATAAATAAATAAATAAGTAAATAAATGGATAAATAAATAAATAAATAAATAGATAAATAAATAAATAGATAAGTAAATAAATAAATAAATAGATAAATAAAAATAAATAAATAATATATGAATAAATAAATAGATAAATAAATTGATAAATAAATGAATAGATAAATAAATAAATAAATAAATAAATAGATAAATAAATAAATAAATAGGTAAATAAATAGATAAATAAATAGATAAATAAATAAATAGATAAATAAATGAATAAATAGATAAATAAATAAATAAATAAATAAATAGATAAATAAATAAATAAATAATTAAATAAATAAATAAATAAATAAATAGATAAATAAATCAATAGATAAGTAAATAAATATATAGATAAATAATTAAATAGATAAATAGATAAATAAATAAATAGATAAATAAATAAGTAAATAAGAAAATAAATAGACAAATAAAAAAATAAAAAATAGATAAATAAATAAATTCATAAATAAATAAATAAATAAATAAATAGATAAATAAATAAATAAATAGATAAATAAATATATAAATAAATAAATAAACACATAAATAAGTAAACAAATAAATAAATAAATAAATAAATAGATAGATTAATAAATAAATAAGAAAATAAATAAATAAATAAATAAATAGATAAATAAATAAATAAATTGGTAAATAAATGAATAAATAGATCAATAGATAGATAAATAAATTAATAAATAGATAAATAGATAAATAAATAAATAAATAGATAAATAAATAAATAAATAAGTAAATAAATAAATAAATAAATAAATAAATAAATAACTAGATAAGTAAATGAATAAATAAATAGATAAATAAATAGATCAATAAATTAATAGATAAATAAATAAATAAAAATATATACAACTTCATAAATAGATAAAGAAATAGATAAATAAAAAAATAGATAATTAGATAGATAAATAAATAGATAAATAAATAAATTAATTAATAAATAAACTAATAAATAAACAGATAAATATATAAATAGATAAATAAATAAATAAATAAATAAATAAATACATAGATTAATACATAAATAAATAAATAGATAAATAAATAAATAAATAAATAAATAGATAAATAGATAAATAATTAAAGAGATAAATAGATAAATAAATAAATAAATAGATAAATCAATAAATAAATAAATAAATAAATAGGTCAGGCAATAAATAAATAAATAAATAAATAGATAAATAAATAGATAAATGAATAAATAAATAAATAGATAAATAAATAAATATATATATATCTAAATAAATAGATAGATAGATAAATAAATAAATACATAAATAGAAAAATAGATAAATAAATAAATAATTAAATAGATAAATAAATAAATAACTAAATAGATAAATATATAGATAAATGTATAAATAGATAAATAAATAAATAGATCAATAAATAAATGAATAGATAAATAGATAAATAAATAGATAAATAAATAAATAAATAGATAAATAAATAAATAGATAAATAATTAAAAAGATAAATAACTAAATAAATAGATAAATAGATAACGAGATAAAATAAATATAAAAATAGATAAATAAATAATAAGTAAATAAATAAACACATAAATAAATAAATAGATTAATAAATAATTAAATAGAGAAATAAATAAATTAATAGAAAAAATAAATAGATAAATACATAAATAGATAAATAGATAAATAAATAAATATATAAATAAATAATTAGATGAATAAATAAATAAATAAATAAATAAATACATAAATAAATAAGTAAATAAATAGATAAATAAATTGATAAATAAATAAATAGATAAATAAATAAATTGGTAAATAAATGAATAAATAGATCAATAGATAAATAAATAAATAAATAAATAATTATATCAATAAATAAATAAATAGATAAATAAATAAATAGATAAATAAATAAATAAATAAATAAATAAATACATAGATTTATAGATAAATAAATAAATAGTAAAATAAATAAATAGATGAATAAATATATAAATAGAAAAATAACTAAATAAATAAGTAAATAAATAAATAGATAAATAAATGGATAAATAAATAAATAAATAAATAAATAGATAAATAAAAAAATAAAAAAATAAATAGATAAACAGATAAATAGATAAATAGATAAATAAATAAATAAATAGGTGAATAAATAAATAAATAAGTAAATAAATGGATAAATAAATCAATAAATAAATAGATAAGTAAATAAATAACTAATTAAATAAATAGATAAATAAAAACAAATAAATAATATGTAAATAAATAAATAGATAAATAAATTGATAAATAAATAAATAGATAAATAAATAAATAGATAAATAAATACAGAAATAAATAGATAAATACATAAACAGGTAAATCAATAGATAAATAAATAAGTAGATAAATATATAAATAGATAAATAAATTAATAAATAGATAAATAAATAAATAAATAAATAGATAAATAAATAAATAGATACATAAATAAGTAAATGAATAAATAAATAAATAGATAAATAAATAAATAGATAAATAAATAAATAGATAAATAAATAAAAAATAAATAAATTAATAAATAAATAGATAGATAAATCAATAGATAAATAAATATATAGCTAAATAATTAAATAGATAAATAGATAAATAAATAAATAGATAAATAAATAAGTAAATAAGTAAATAAGTAGACAAATAAAAAAATAAGAAAATAGATAAATAAATAAATAAATTGATAAATAAATAAATAAATAAATAAATGGATAAATATATAATTAAATAAATAAATATGTAAATAAGTAAATAAATAAATAAATAAATAGGTAGATAAATAAATAAATAAAAGATATATACATAAATAAATAAATAGATAAAGAAATTGATAAATAAATAAATAGATAAATAAATAAATAAATAGATAAATAAATAAATAGATAAATAAATAGATGAATAAATATATAAATAAATAATTAGATGAATGAATAAATAAATTAATTAATAAATATATAAATAAATAAATAAGTAAATAAATAGATAAATAAATTGATAAATAAATAAATAGATAAATAAATAAATAAATAGATAAATAAATAAATAAATAAATAAATAAAAGATATATAAATAAATCAATAAATAGATAAACAAATTGATAAATAAATAAATAAATAGATAAATAAATAAATAGATAAATAAATAAATAAGTAAATAAATAAATAAGTAAATAGGTAAGGAAATAAATAAATCAATAGATAAATAAATAGATTAATGGATAAATAAATAAATAGATAAATAAATAATTAAATAGAGAAATAGATAATCTAATAGAAAAAATAAATAGATAAATACATAAATAGATAAATAAATAGATAAATAAATTAATAGATAAATAGATAAATAAATAAATATATAAATAAATAATTAGATGAATGAATAAATAAATAAATTAATAAATATATAAATAAATAAATAAGTTAATAAATAGTTAAATAAATTGATAAATAAATAAATAGATAAATAAATAAATTGGTAAATAAATGAATAAATAGATCAATAGATAAATAAATAAATAAAAAGATAAATATATAAATAAATAAATAAATAGATAAATAAATAAATAAATAAATAGATAAATAAATAAATAAATAATAAATACATACATAGATAAATAGATAAATAAATAAATAGAAAAATAAATAAATAGATGAATTAATAAATAAATAGAAATATAACTAAATAAATAAGTAAATAAATAAATAAATAAATAAATAAATAGATAAATAAATGGATAAATAAATAAATAAATACATAAATTAACAAATAAATAAATAGATAAATAAATACTTAAATTGATAAATAAATAGATAAATAAATTGATAAATAAATAAATACATAAATAAATAAATTGGTAAATAAATGAATAAATAGATCAATAGATAAATAAATAAATAAATAAAAAGATAAATATATAAATAAATAAATAAATAAATAGATAAATAAATAAATAAATAAATAGATAAATAAATAAATAAATAGATAAATAAATAAATAAATAAATAAAAAAAGAAAAAGATAAATAATTAAGTAGATCAATAAATAAATAAAGATATATATAAATAAATATATAAATATATAGATAAATAAATAAAGACATAGATAAATTAATAAATGAATAAATAAATAATGAAATCGATAAATTAAATAAATAAATAAATTAATTAATTAAAATATTAATAAATAAGTAAATAAATAGATAAATAAATAAATAAATAAATTGATAAATAAATGAATAGATAATAAATAGATAAATATATATATAAATTGATGAATAAATAAATAGATAAATAAACAGATAAATTAATAAATACATAGAAAAATAAATAAATAAATAAATAGATAAATAAATAAATAGATAAATAAATAGATAAATAAATAAATAAATACATAAATGGATAAATAAATAAATAAATGATTAAATAAATAAATAGGTAAATAGCTAAATAAATAAGTAGATAAAAAAATAGTTAAATAAATAAATAAATAAATAATTAGATAAATAAATAAATAAGTAGAAAAATAAATTAGTAATTAAATAAATAGATAAATAAATAAGTAAATAGATAAATAAATAAATAAATGGATAAATAAATACATCAATAAATAAATAAATAGGTAAATAAATTAATAAATTAATAGATAAATAAATAAATAGATAAATAAATTAATGAATAAATAAATAGATAAATAGATAAAAAATAAATAAATAAATAGATAAATAAATCAATAATTAGATAGATAATTAAATAAATAAATAAATAAATAGATAAATGAATAAATGAATAAATAGATGAATAAATTAATAAATAAATAGATAAATAAATAGATAAATAAATAAATAGATATATAAATTAATACATAAATATATGAATAGATAAATAAATATATAGATAGATAAATAAAAAATAGATTAAAAAATAAATCGATAAATAAATAAACAAATAAGTAAATAAATACATAGATAAATAAATGGACAAATACATAAATAAATACACAAATAGATAAATACATAAATGGATAAACAAATAAATAGTTAAAACAATAAATAAATAAATAAATAGATAAATAAATAAATAAATAGATGAATAAATAAATAAATATATAAATAAATAAATAAATAAGTAAATAAATGGATAAAGAAATATATAGATAAATAAATAGATAAATAAATAAATAAATAGATAAATAGATAAATAAATAAATGGATAAATAAATACATCTTTAAATAAATAAATAGATAAATAAATTAATAAATAAATAAATAGATAAATAAATAAATAGATCAAAAAAAAGATAAATTAATTAATAAATAAATGGAAAAATAAATAAATAAATAAATAAATAAATAAGTAGATAAATAAATAGATAAATAAGTAAATAATTAGATAAATAAATGAATACATACTTACGTAGATAAATAAATAAGTAAATAACAAATAAATAGATAAATAAATGTATAAATAAATAAAAAAAATAGATAAATAAATAAATAAATAGAGAAATAAATAAATAAATAATGAAATATGATGATGATAATTTATGTTTTAAGGGGCCTAACATCTATGTTATCGGCCCAAATAAATAAATATATAAATAGATAAATAAATAAATAAATAGATAAATAAATAAATAAATAATAAATAAATAGATAAATTAATAAATAAATAAATAAATATATAAGTAGATAAATAAATATATTAATTAATAAATGTTAAATAAATAAATAGATAAATAAATAAATAAATAAATAAATAAATAGATAAATAAATAAATAGATAAATAAATAGATAAATAAATAAATAAATAAATATATTAATAAATAAATAGATAAATAGATAAATTAATAAATAAATAGATAAATAAATAAGTAAATAAATGAATAAATAGATAAATAAATAAAATTAATAAATAAATAAATATATATATAGATAAATAAATAAATAAATAAATAAATAAATAAATAAATAGATAATAGGTAAATAGATAAATAAATAAATATATAGTTAAATAAATAAATATATATATATATATATATATAAAAATACATAATTAGATAAATAGTTAAATAATAAATAAAAAAGAAATAAATAGATAATAGATCAATAGATAAATAAATAAATAAATTGATAAATAAATAAATAAATACATAAATAAATAAATATATTAATTAATAAATAGATAAATAGGTAAATAACTAAATAATTAAATAAATAGATAAATCAATAAGTAAATAAATGAATTAATAGATAAATAAATAAAATTAATAAATAAATAAATAAATAAATAAATAGATAAATAAATAAATAAATAGATAAATAAATAAATAAATAAATAGATAAATAAATAAACTAATAGATAAATAAATGAATAGATTAATAAATAATTAAATAAATAAATAGATAAATAAATAAGTAAATAGGTAAATAAATAAAGAAATAGATAAATAAATATATAAATAAATAGATAAATAAATAAATAAATAGATAAATAAATAAATAAATAAATAAATAGATAAATAAATAAATAGATAAATAAATAGATAAATAAATAAATAAATAGATAAATAAATAATAAAATAGATAATAAATAAAAATAAAAAATAGATAAATAAATAGATAAATAAGTAGATAAATAAATAAATAGATAAATAAATAAATAAATAAATAAATAGATAAATAAATAAATAAATAAATAAATAAATTGATAAATAAATAATAAATAAATTGATAAATAAATAAATAATTAGATATATAGATAAATAAATAAATAGATAAATATATCAATTAAAAAATAGATAAATAAATAAATAGATAAATACATAAATAAATAAATAAATAGATAAAGAATAAATAGATAAATAGACTAATAAATAAATAGATAAATAAATAGATAGATAATTATATAAATAACTAAATAGATAAATAAATTGATAAATAGATAAATAAATAAATAGATAAATAAATAATTAAATAGATAATAAATAAAAATAAAAAATAGATAAATAAATAGATAAATAAGTAGATAAATAAATAAATAGATAAATAAATAAATAAATAAATAAATAAATAAATAAATAGATAAATAAATAAATAAATAAATAAATAAATAAATAAATAAATTGATAAATAAATAATAAATAAATTGATAAATAAATAAATAATTAGATATATAGATAAATAAATAAATAGATAAATATATCAATTAAAAAATAGATAAATAAATAAATAGATAAATACATAAATAAATAAATAAATAAATAAATAGATAAATAATAAATAGATAAATAGATTAATAAATAAATAGATAAATAAATAGATAGATAATTATATAAATAACTAAATAGATAAATAAATTGATAAATAGATAAATAAATAAATAGATAAATAAATAAATAGATAAATAAATAGATAAATAAATAAGTAGATAAATAAGTAAATAAATAAATAAATAAATATGTTAATAAATAAATAAATAAATAAATAAATAAATAAATAGATATATAAATAGATAAATAAATAAAGAGATTAATAAATAAATAAATAAACAGATAAATAAATAAATAAGTAGATAATAGATAAATAGATAAATAAATAAATAGATAAATAAATAAATAAATAGATAAATAAATTAATAAATGAATAGATAAATAAATTACTAAATAAATAGATAAACAAAAAAGTAAATATATAAATAAATAGATAAATATATAACTAAATTAATAAATAAATAAATAAAAATTTAAATAAATAAATAAATAGATAAATAAATAAATAAATAAATAAATAAATAAATAGATAATAGATAAATAGATAAATAAATAAATAAATAGATAAATAAATAAATAAATAAATATATAACTAAATTAATAAATAAATAAATAAAAATTTAAATAAATAATTAAATAAATAAATAGATAAATAAATAAATAAATAGATAAATAAACAAATAGATAAATAAATAACTAAATAAATAAATAGATAAATAAATGAATAACTTAATAAATAAATAGATGAATAATTTGATAAAGAAATAAATATATAAATAAATAGATAAATAAATAGATAAATAAATAGATAAATAGATAAATAAATAGATAACTAAATGAATAGGTAAATAAATAAATAAATATATAAATAAATAAATAAATAAATTGATTAATAAAGAAATAAATAAATAATAGATAAATAAATAATTAAAGTAATAGATAAATAAATAGATAAATAAATAAAGGAATAGATAAATTAATAAATGAATGAATAAATAAATCAATAGATAAATAAATAAATAATTAAATAAATCAATAGATAAATAAATAAATAGATAAATAGATAAATAAATAAATAAATACATAAAAATAAAAAATAGATAAATAAATAGATAAATGAATAGATAAATAAATAAGTAGATAAATAAATAAATAAATAAATAAATAAATAAATAGATATATAATAAATATATAAATAAGTAAATAAATAAATAAATCGATAAATAAATAATTAAAGAGGTAAATAAATAGATAAATAAATAAATAAATAGATTAATAAATAAATAAATAAATAAATAGATAAATAGATTAAAAAATATAAATAAATAGATAATAGATCAATGGATAAATAAATAAATATATAAATAAATAAATATATATATTAATAAATAAATAGATAAATAGATAAATAAATAAATAGATAGATAAATAAATAAGTAAATAAATGAATAAATAGATAAATAAATGAATAAAATTAATTAAAAAAATAGATATATAAATAAATAAATAGATAAATAGATAAAAAAATATAAATAAATAGTTAATAGATCAATAGTTATATAAATAAATTTATAAATAAATATATTAATAAATAAATAGATAAATAAATAAATAAATAAATAAGTAAATAAATGAATAAATAGATAAATAAGTAAATAAAATTAATAAATAAATAAATCAATAAATAGTTAAATAAATGAATAAATAAATAAATAAATGAATAAATAATTAAATAAATAAACAAATAGATAAATAAATGAATAGATTATTAAATAAATAAATAAATAGATAAATAGATTAAAAATAAGTAAATAGAGAAATAAATAAAGAAATAGATAAATAAATAGATAAATAAATATATAAATAAGTAAATATATAAATAAATAAATAGATAAATAAATAAATAAATAAATAAATAGATAAATAATAAATGGATAAATAAACAAATAAATAAATAAATATATAGATGAATAAATCAATAAACAAATAAATAAATAAATAAATAGATAAATAGATAAATAAATAAATAAATAGATAACAGATAAATAGAAAAATAAATTAATTAATAAATAGATATATAAATAAATCAATAGATAAATAAATAAATAAATAGATAAATAAATAAATAGATAAATAAATAATTAAATAGATAATAAATAAAAATAAAAAATAGATAAATAAATAGATAAATAAGTAGATAAATAAATAAATAGATAAATAAATAAATAAATAAATAAATAGATAAATAAATAAATAAATAAATAAATTGATAAATAAATAATAAATAAATTGATAAATAAATAAATAATTAGATATATAGATAAATAAATAAATAAATAGATAAATATATCAATTAAAAAATAGATAAATAAATAAATAGATAAATACATAAATAAATAAATAAATAGATAAATAAGTAAATAGATAAATAGATTAATAAATAAATAGATAAATAAATAGATAGATAATTATATAAATAAATAAATAAATAGATAAATAAATTGATAAATAGATAAATTAATAAATAGATAAATAAATAAATAGATAAATAAAAAGATAAATAAATAAGTAGATAAATAAGTAAATAAATAAATAAATAGGTTAATAAATAAATAAATAAATAAATAAATAGATATATAAATAGATAAATAAATAAAGAGATTATAAATAAATAAATAAACAGATAAATAAATAAATAAGTAGATAATAGATAAATAGATAAATAAATAAATAGATAAATAAATAAATAAATAAATAAATAGATAAATAAATTAATAAATGAATAGATAAATAAATTAATAAATAAATAGATAAACAAAAAAGTAAATATATAAATAAATAGATAAATATATAACTAAATTAATAAATGAATAAATAAAATTTAAATAAATAAATAAATAGATAAATAAATAAATAAATAAATAAATATATAGATAATAGAAAATAGATAAATAAATAAATAGATAAATAAATAAATAAATAAATAAATAAATATATATATATATATATATAACTAAATTAATAAATAAATAAATAAAAATTTAAATAAATAAATAAATAACTAAATAGATAAATAAATAAATAGATAAATAAACAAATAGATAAATAAATAACTAAATAAATAAATAGATAAATAAATGAATAACTTAATAAAAAAATATATGAATAATTTGATAAAGAAATAAATATATAACTAAATAGATAAGTAAATAGATAAATAAATAGATAAATAGATAAATAAGTAGATAACTAAATGAATAGGTAAATAAATAAATAAATATATAAATAAATAAATAAATAGATTAATAAAAAAATAAAAAAATAATAGATAAATAAATAATTAAAGTAATAGATAAATAAAACTATAAATAAATAAAGGAATAGATAAATTAATAAATGAATGAATAAATAAATCAATAGATAAATAAATAAATAAATAAATAAATAAATAGATAAATAAATAAATAGATAAATAGATAAATAAATAAATAAATACATAAATAAATAAATAGATAAATAAATAGATAAATGAATAGATAAATAAATAATTAGATAAATAAATAAATAAATAAATAAATCGATAAATAAATAATTAAAGAGGTAAATAAATAGATAAATAAATAAATAAATAGATTAATAAATAAATAAATAAATAAATAAATATATAGATAAATAGATTAAAAAATATAAATAAATAGATAATAGATCAATGGATAAATAAATAAATATATAGATAAATAAATATATATATTAATAAATAAATAGATAAATAGATTAATAAATAAATAGATAAATAAATAAATAGATAGATAAATAAATAAGTAAATAAATGAATAAATAGATTAATAAATGAATAAAATTAATTTAAAAAAATAGATATATAAATAAATAAATAGATAAATAGATAAAAAAATAGATAATAGATCAATAGTTATATAAATAAATTTATAAATAAATATATTAATAAATTAATAGATCAATAGATAAATAAATAAATAAATAAATAAATAAATAAGTAAATAAATGAATAAATAGATAAATAAGTAAATAAAATTAATAAATAAATAAATAAATAGTTAAATAAATAAATAAATATATAAATGAATAAATAGTTAAATAAATAAATAAACAAATAGATAAATAAATGAATAGATTAATAAATAAATAAATAAATAAATAAATAAATAGATAAATAGATTAAAAATAAGTAAATAGAGAAATAAATAAAGAAATAGATAAATAAATAGATAAATAAATATATAAATAAGTAAATATATAAATAAATAAATAGATAAATAAATAAATAAATAAATAGATAAATAATAAATGGATAAATAAACAAATAAATAAATAAATATATAGATGAATAAATCAATAAACAAATAAATAAATAAATAGATAAATAGATAAATAAATAAATAAATAGATAATAGATAAATAGAAAAATAAATAAATTAATAAATAGATATATAAATAAATAAATAGATAAATAAATAAATAAATAAATAAATAAGTAAATAAATAAATAAAGAAAAAGATAAATAATTAAATAGATCAATAAATAAATAAAGATATATATAAATAAATAAATAAATAGATAAATAAATAAAGACATAGATAAATTAATAAATGAATAAATAAATAATGAAATAGATAAATTAAATAAATAAATAAATAAATAAAAATATAAATAAATAAGTAAATAAATAGATAAATAAATAAATAAATAAATAGATAAATAAATGAATAGATAATAAATAGATAAATAAATATATAAATTGATGAATAAATAAATAGATAAATAAACAGATAAATAAATAAATACATAGAAAAATAAATAAATAAATAAATAAATAAATAGATAAATAACTAAATAAATAGATAAATAAATAAATAAATAAATAGATAAATAAATAGATAAATAAATAAATACATAAATAGATAAATAAATAAATAAATAAATAAATAAATAAATAAATAAATAGGTAAATAGATAAATAAATAAGTTGATAAATAAATAGTTAAATAAATAAATAAATAAATAAATAAATAAATAAATAAATAAATAATTAGATAAATAAATAAATAAATAAGTAGAAAAATTAATTAGTAATTAAATAAATAGATAAATAAATAAGTAAATAGATAAATAAATAAATAGATAAATAAATACATCAATAAATAAATAAATAAATAAATAAATAAATAGGTAAATAAATTAATAAATTAATAGATAAATAAATAAATAGATAAATAAATTAATGAACAAATAAATAGATAAATAGATAAAAAATAAATAAATAGATAAATAAATCAATAATTAGATAATTAAATAAATAAATAAATAAATATATAAATGAATAAATGAATAAATAGATGAATAAATTTATAAATAAATAGATAAATAAATAGATAAATAAATAAATAGATATATAAATTAATACATAAATATATAGATAAATAGATAAATAATAAATAAAAAATAAATAAATAAATAGATAAATAAATAAATAAATAAATGAATAAATAAATAAATAAATTGATAGATAAATTAAATAAATCAATAGATAAATAGGTAAATAAATAGATAAATAGATGAATAAATAAATAAATAAATAAATAAATAGATAAATAAATATATATAGAGATAAATAAAAAATAGATTAAAAAATAAATAGATAAATAAATAAACAAATAAGAAAATAAATAAATAGATAAATAAATGGATAAATACATAAATAAATACACAAATAGATAAATACATAAATGGATAAACAAATAAATAGTTAAAACAATAAATAAATAAATAAATAGATAAATAAATAAATAAATAAATAAATAAATAGATGAATAAATAAATAAATATATAAATAAATAAATAAATAAATAAATAAGTAAATAAATGGATAAAGAAATATATAGATAAATAAATAGATAAATAAATAAATAAATAGATAAATAGATAAATAAATAAATGGATAAATAAATACATCTTTAAATAAATAAATAAATAAATAGATAAATAAATTAATAAATAAATAGATAAATAAATAAATAGATAAAAAAATAAATAGATAAATAAATTAATAAATAAATGGAAAAATAAATAAATAAATAAATAAATAAGTAGATAAATAAATAGATAAATAAGTAAATAAATAGATAAATAAATGAATACATACTTAAGTAGATAAATAAATAAGTAAATAACATATAAATAGATAAATAAATATATAAATAAATAAAAAAATAGATAAATAAATAAATAAATAGAGAAATAAATAAATAAATAAATAAATAAATAAATAAATAAAGAAATATGATGATGATAATTTATGTTTTAAGGGGCCTAACATCTATGTTATCGGCCCAAATAAATAAATATATAAATAGATAAATAAATAAATAAATAGATAAATAAATAAATAAATAAATAAATAAATAAATAAATACATAAATAGATAAATTAATAAATAAATATATAAGTAGATAAATAAATATATTAATTAATAAATGTTAAATATATAAATAGATAAATAAATAAATAAATAAATAGATAAATAAATAAATAGCTAAATAAATAGATAAATAAATAAATAAATATATTAATAAATAAATAGATAAATAGATAAATTGATTAATATATAAATACATAAATAAATAGATAAATAAATAAGTAAATAAATGAATAAATAGATAAATAAATAAATAAAATTAATAAGTAAATAAATATATATATAGAGATAAATAAATAAATAAATAAATAGATAATAGGTAAATAGATAAATAAATAAATAGATAAATAAATAAATAAATAGATAAATAAATAAATAAAAAATAAATAGGTAAATAAATAAATAAATAAATAGTTAACAAGTAAGCAAATAAATAAATAAATAAATAGATAAATATATAACTAAATTAATCAATAAATAAATAAAAATTTAAATAAATAAATAAATAAATAAATAATTAAATAAATAAATAGAAAAATAAATAAATAAATAAATAGATAAATAAATAAATAAATAAATAAATAAATAAATAGATAAATAAATAACTCAATAAATAAATAGATAAATAAATGAATAACTTAATAAATAAATAGATGAATAATTTGATAAATATATAAATAAATATATAAATAAACAGATAAATAGATAAATAAATCAGTAGATAAATAAATAACTAAATAGATAGTAAATAAAAATAAAAAAATAGATAAATAAATAGATAAATAGATAAATAAATACATTAAATAGATAAATAAATAGATAACTAAATAAATAGATAAAAAAATAAAAAAATAAGTAGATTAATAAATAAATAAATAAATAAATAATACATAAATAAATAGTTAAAGTAATAGATAAATAAATAAATAAATAGATAAATAAATAAAGGCATAGATAAATTAATAAATGAATGAATAGATAAATCAATAGATAGATAAATAAATAAATAAATAAATAGATAAATAAATAGATAAATGAATAGAAAAATAAATAAGTAGATAAATAAATAACTAAATAGATAGTAAATAAAAATAAAAATAGATAAATAAATAGATAAATAAATAAATAGATAAATAAATAAGTAAATAGATAAATAAATAAATAAATAAATAAATTGATAAATAAATAATAAATAAATTGATAATAAATAAATAATTAGATATATACATAAATAAATAAATAGATAAATATATCAATTAATAAATAGATAAATAAATAAATAGATAAATACATAAATAAATAAATAAATAGATAAATAAATAGATAAATAAATAGATAAATAAGTAGATAAATAAGTAAATAAATAAATAAATAGTTAAATAAATAAATAAATAGATAAATAAATC
>OX336398.1:54623527-54638527 GCA_946902985.2 Meconema thalassinum | reverse complement strand
ATAGATAGATAACTAAATAAGTAAGTAAATGAATAAATATATAAATTAATAAATAAAATAAATAAATAAATAAATAAATAAATACATAAATAAATAATAAAATAGATAAATAAATAAACAAATAGATAAATAAATAAATAGATTAATAAATAAATAAATAAATAGATAAATAAATAAATAAATAAATAAATAGATAAATAAATCGATAAATAAATAAATAAATAGATAAATAAATAAATAAATAAATAGATAAATAAATAAATAAATAAATAAGTAAATAGGTAAATAAATAAATAGATAAATACATAAATAAATAAAGAGATAAATAAATAAATTAATAAATAAAAAGATAAATAAATAAATATATTAATTAATAAATAAATAAATAAATAAATAAGCAAATAGATAAATAAATAAATAAATAGATAAATAAATAAATAAATAAATAAAGAGAAAAATAAATAAATAAATAAATAAATAAATAAGGAGATAAATAAATATATAGATTAATAAATAAATAAATAAATCAATAAATAGATAAATAAATAAATAAATAGATAATAGATAAATAGATAAATAAATAATTAGATAAATAAATAAATTAATAAATAGATAACTAAATAAATAGATAAATACATAAATAAATAAATAAATAAATAAGTAAGTAAATAAATAGATAAATCAATAAATAAATACATAAATAAATAGAAAAATAGATAAATAAATAAATATATAGTTAAATAAATAAATATATATATATAAATACATAATTAGATAAATAGTTAAATAATAAATAAAAAAGAAATAAATAGATAATAGATCAATAGATAAATAAATAAATAAATTGATAAATAAATAAATAAATAAATAAATAAATAAATAAATAAATAAATATATTAATTAATAAATAGATAAATAGATAAATAACTAAATAATTAAATAAATAGATAAATCAATAAGTAAATAAATGAATTAATAGATAAATAAATAAAATTAATAAATAAATAAATAAATAAATAAATAGATAAATAAATAAATAAATAAATAAATAAATAAATGAATAAATAGATAAATAAATAAACTAATAGATAAATAAATGAATAGATTAATAAATAATTAAATAAATAAATAGATAAATAAATACGTAAATAGGTAAATAAATAAAGAAATAGATAAATAAATATATAAATAAATAGATAAATAAATAAATAAATAGATAAATAAATAAATAAATAAATAGATAAATAAATAAATAGATAAATAAATAAATAAATAAATAAATAAATAGATAAATAAATAAATAGATAAATAAATAAATAAATAAATAAATAAATAAAGACATAAATAAATAAAAATATAGATGAATAAATAAATAAACAAATAAATAAATAAATAGATAAATAGATAAATAAATAAATAAATAAATAAATAGATAATAGATGAATAGATAAATAAATAAATTAATAAATAGATAAATAAATAAATAGATAAATACATAAATAAATAAATAAATAAATAGATCAATAAATAAGTAAATAGATAAATAGATTAATAAATAAATATATAAATAAATAGATAGATAATTATATAAATAAATAGATAAATAAATTGATAAATAGATAAATAAATAAATAGATAAATAAATAAATAAATAAATAAATAGATAAATAAATAGATAAATAAATACGTAGATAAATAAGTAAATAAATAAATAAATAAATAAATAGATTAATAAATAAATAAATAGATAAATAAATGGATAAATAAATAAATAAATAGATTAATAAATAAATAAATAAATAGATAAATAAATAAATAAATAGATAATAGATACATAGATAAATAAATAAATAGATAAATAAATAAATAAATAAATAAATAGATAAATAAATAAATAGATTAAACAAATAAGTAAATATATAAATAAATAAATAGATAAATATATAACTAAATAAATAAATAAATAAACAAATAAATAAATTAAAATTTAAATAAATAACTAAATAAATAGATAAATAAATGAATAACTTAATAAATAAATAGATGAATAATTTGATAAATAAATAAATAAATATATAAATAAATAGATAAATAGATAAATAGATAAATAAATAGATAAGTAAATAAATAGATAAATAAATAAATTAATTAATTAATAAATAAATAGATTAATAAATAAATAAATAATAGATAAATAAATAATTAAAGTAATAGATAAATAAATAGATAAATAAATAAAGGCATAGATAAATTAATAAATGAATGAATAAATAAATCAATAGATAAATAAATAAATAAATAAATAGATAAATAAATAAATAGATAAATAAATAAATAAATAAATAGATCAATAAATAGATAAATGAATAGATAAATAAATACGTAGATAAATAAATAACTAAATAGATAATAAATAAAAATAAAAAATAGATAAATAAATAGATAAATAAATAGATAAATAAATAAATAGATAAATAAATAAATAAATAAATAAATAAATAGCTAAATAAATAAATAAATAAATAAATTGGTAAATAAATAATAAATACATTGATAAATAAATAAATAATTAGATATATAGATAAATAAATAAATAGATAAATAAATAAATAAATAAATAAATAGATAGATAGATAGATAATTCAATAAATAAATAAATAAATAGATAATTAAATAAATAAATAAATAACTAAATAGATAGATAAATAAATAGATAAATAAATAGATAAATTAAATAAATAAATAAATAGATAAATAAATAGATAAATAAATAAATAGATTAATTAATTAATAAATAAATGGATAAATAAATTAATAAATAAATAAATAGATAAATAGATGATTAAATAAGCAAGTAAATAAATAAATAGATAAATCAATAAATACATGAATAAATAAACAAATAAATAGATAAATAAATAAATAAATAAATAAGCAAATAAATATATAGATAATTAATGGATAAATAAATAAATAAATAGATAATTAAATAAATAAATAGATAAATGAATCAATAAATAAATAGTTAAATAAATAAATAGATAGATCAATAAATAAATAGATAAATAAATAAATAGGTATATAAATAAATAAATAAATAAATAAATAAATAAATAGAAAAATAAATAGAAAAATAAATAGATAAATAAATAAATAAATAAATAAATAAATAGATAAATAACAAATAAAAAATAAAAAATATATATATAAATAAATAGATAAATAGATAAATAAGTAAATAGATAAATAATTAAGAAGTAGATAAATAAATAAATAAATAAATAGATAAATAAATAAACAGATAAATAAATAAATAAATAAATGAGTAAATTGATAAATAAATGAATAGATAAATAAATAAATAAATAAATAAAGAGATAAATAAATAAATAAATAAATAAATAAATAAATAAAGAGATAAAAAAATATATAGATTAATAAATAAATAAATAAATAAATAAATAAATAGATAATAGATAAATAGATAAATAAATTAATAAATAAATAGATAAATAAATAAATTAATAAATAGATAACTAAATAAATAGATAAATACATAAATAAATTAATAAATAAATAAATAAATAAATAGATATATAAATAAGTAAATAAATAAATAAATAGATAAATAGATTAAAAAAATATAAATAAATAGATAATAGATCAATAGATAAATAAATAAATTGATAAATATATAAATAATTATATTAATAAATAAATAGATAAATAGATAAATAAATAAATAAATAAATAAATAGATAAAAATAAGTAAATAAATGAATAAATAGATATATAAATAAATAAAATTAATAAATAAAAAAATAAATATATAAATAAATAAATAAATAAATGAAAAAAGAGATAAATAAATAGATCAATAATCAAATAATTAAATAAATAATTAAATAAATAAATAGGTAAAGAAATAGATAAATACATAAATAAATAGATAAATAAATAAATAAATAAATAAATAGATAAATAAATAAAAAATAGATAAATAAATAAATAGTTAACAAGTAAGTAAATAAATAAATAAATAAATAGATAAATATATAACTAAATTAATAAATAAATAAATAAAATTTTAAATAAATAAATAAATAAATAAATAAATAAGTAGGTAAATAGATAAATAAATAAATAAATAAATAGATAAATAAATAACTAAATAAATAAATAAATAGATAAATAAATGAATAACTTAATAAATAACTAGATGAATAATTTGATAAATAAATAAATAAATATATAAATAAATAGATAAATAGATAAATAAATAGATGAATAAATACATTAAATAGATAAATGAATAGATAACTAAATAAATAGATAAATAAATAAATAAATAAATAAATAGATTAAAAAATAAATAAATAAATAAATAAATAAATAAATAATAGATAAATAAATAATTAAAGTAATAGATAAATAAATAGATAAATAAATAAAGGCATAGATAAATTAATAAATGAATGAATAAATAAATCAATAGATAAATACATAAATAAATAAATAAATAGATAAATAAATAAATAGATAAATAGATAAATAAATAAATAGATAAATAAATAAATAAATAAATAGATCAATAAATAGATAAATGAATAGATAAATAAATACGTGAGTCCACGCGACGGCCATGACACTGGTTAGAAGCATCACCACTCCACTACTGTTATTTTTCATTCTAGAGACTTGAAATTTATTTTGGTGGTAGATGGGGTCAGGGCCATTAAATTATGTCAAAGAAGGTTTTTTGTAGAATTCCTAGTTTCCAAAATATAGAATTTTAAAAATTGAACTTTTTTCAAAAAAGTGTAAAAAATAAAAATGTTTTATTTAAAAAAATAAAGGACATAGAGGCCATTCTTTTAAGCCCATAGAACACATTTTAGAATGTTTGGATATATGAAAAATCGCCTACTTTCCCAGTTGAACTATTTTCATTTTTTGTCATACAGACCTGGAACTTGGTTTACAGGTAGAGGGGATAGAGACCTTTCATTTATGTTATACAAACATTTTTGTAGAATTCCTAGTTTCCAAAATAGTGACCATTTTTTCCAAATTTTATTTTTGTTGACCTAGAGACCTGAGACTTGGTGTTGGAATAGAGGGGGTAAAGACCATTGATTTACGTCAAACAAACTTTTTTGTAGAATTCCTAATTTTGGAAATATAAGCCCATTTTCAAAATTTTATTTTTGTTGTCCTAGAGACATGAGACTTGTGAAAGACTGTCAAAACAACTATTGTACAGCCTTGTACTACACAGTAAGTAGCTGTTGGTCTTGACTATTGTATATTAGAGAACCCTTAGCAAGTATATAATCAGTTGACTACTACTTGTTACAGTGTTCACATCGTGAAAGACCGTCTCACTGTCCAGTCTACAGCCTTGTCATACGCTGTAAAGAGTTGTTGGTCTAGACTAGGGGTATATTAGAGGACCCTTCACAAGAATATCACCAGTTGACTACTACCTCTCACGGTGTTCACATCGTGAAAGACCGTCTCACCGACCAACCTCTAGTCTTGTGATACGCAGTAAGCAGCTGTTTGCAGAAATCAACATTCGTGATGGAAGAACCCATTCCTAGCTATATGTGTAAAGAGTGTGGAAAGACTTTTCTTCGGGACTATCATAGGAAGCGTCATGAAGTTTCGTGTGGGGAATTTCATGAGTGTAAAACGTGTGGCTGTACATTCAACAATGCCTACAACGGACGTCGTCATGAAGAATGTTGTAATGTTGTGTCGGCAGCTAAAAGACAAAAATCTGAGCCCACAAAACATTACCTACTGTCATTGGTCCCTGACAAAAATGGACTTATTGAATATGAGACATCTTTTGAAGGTCGACTTAAATCCTATTTCATTCGTTGCGATACGTGCAAGGATTTAAATTCATACCTTAAAGAGTCCAAACAGCAAATAATTCAAGCTATGGAGAAAGAACTAGCAATGCACAAGTCGATCAAAGTTAATCTTGTGGCTGAATGTAGATTCATTCATACATCTACCAATGAAATTACAGATCGTGCTTTTAAAACACGAAATCAGGCCCTATTTTTGGAAACGGACTTAAGTAGTTTCTTGGAAACACAATTTACAAAGTTAACTACGGAAATGGAGGAATCTGAGCTAAAAGGCAGTAATTGGGCTTTGTTAGCAGTGGAAGGAGTACGATTGAAAATAAATAAGTACAATCCCTTGCGTGGAAGCACATATATTCCATTACCAGCAGCTATACAAGCAAGAAAAGCCTGCATTAATCCTGAAAACTTGAAAGATGAAAAGTGTTTTATGTATGCCATTTTAGCAAAACTGGTTAAAAAGGATGCTCAACGCATTAGTAAATACAAGGATCTGGAAAACAAGTATGATTTTTCAGTAATATCATTTCCAACATTACTAGCTGACATTCCCAAATTCGAGAAAGCCAACGATATATCCATTAATGTATTTGGACTGGAAGAAGACAATAAACTGTTTCCTCTAAAGGTTGTGGATCAAGAGTTACAAGACCATCGTGACCTCCTTCTGCTAAGTTCATTATCCTGCCAGAACCACTACGTCTTTATCAAAGATTTTGATAAACTAGTAGGACATCAGATTACCCGCCATGGACATAAGATATATACGTGTAAACGGTGTTTTACTCACTTTGATAATCAATATGGGCAACAAGGAATGTAAAAATTAAAAGAACATAGAGCTTTGTGTGTCCAGCATGACATTGCTAGGGTTGAAATGCCTATTAAAAACCCCATTGTCAAATTTTTAAATGTGGAAAAAATGCTTAGAATACCTTACGTTATCTATGCAGATTTTGAAAGTATACTCTTACCATATCAAACATGTCTACCTAATCCTGAGGCAAGTTATACAGTGCCATACCAGAGTCATGTTCCTATGAGCTTTGGTATATACGTTAAACCCTCACCCGCTGTGGAACACATAAAGACAAATCTTCCAAGCCAACCTGTTATTTATCGTGGACCTGACGCTGCAGAAAAGTTTATGGACTGTTTGATCTCAATAGCTAATGAAATTGATCGTCTTTACAGCTTAAATGTTCCAAAAGCTTTAACTGAGCATCAAGAAGCAGAGTTCCAATCTTCTGAAACCTGTTATTTGTGTCGAAAACCATTTACCAAAGAGGACTGGAAAGTTCGAGACCATTGTCATATTACAGGGGAATACCGTGGAAGTGCTCACAATAACTGTAATTTGAAGTGTAAAACACGTAACCCCGTTCCTGTGTTTTTACATAATATGAGTGGCTATGACGCAAATTTCATTGTAAAGCAATTAGGATGTACTACTGAGAGAGTGGATGTTATCGCTAACTCCAAGGAAAAATACATTTCCTTCACCAAATATGTAGGAAATGTTAAGCTTAGATTTGTGGACACGTTTCGGTTAATGCCGAGTAGTTTGGAAAACTTAGTTTCCAACTTAACATCATACCCTGAAACAGACAAGTACTTTGGAAAAGAAAATGCAATGCTCATGACTCGTAAAGGGGTATTTTGTTATGACTACATTGACTCATGGGAAAAGTTAAGTGAAACGTGTTTACCTCCAAAAGAGGCATTCTTTAACAAATTAAGTCAAGAAGATGTTAGTCAAGAAGACTATGAACATGCCAAAAATGTCTGGAAACAGTTCAACATTAAAACTCTAGGGGAATATAGTGACCTCTACCTAACATCAGATGTACTCCTTCTTGCAGACAGCTTTGAAACGTTTAGAAACAAAACACTAGAAACACACCGAGTGGATGCTGCACACTTCTTTACTTCGCCTGGTTTAAGTTTCGAGGCAATGCTCCTTTACACAGGCATTGAACTGGAATTGCTACAGGATTACGATCAGATTCTTTTAATCGAGTCTGGAATACGTGGAGGCATATGCCAGGTGTCTCATCGGTATGCTGAAGCTAACAATAAATACATGGAAACCTATGATTCTGAGAAACCATCGCAGTTTATTACCTATGATGATGCCAACAACCAATACGGGTGGGCTATGTGCCACTCCCTTCCTTATGGTGGATTTCAGTGGGTTTCTCCAGATACTGTTGATCTAGAAAAACTAAAGAACGACGATCCTGTGGGATACATTCTAGACGTTGATGTTGATTACCCATCTGACCTTCATGATCTACACAACGATTTACCTTTCCTACCAGAGTGTACACAACCTAAGGATTCGTCTCTGAAAAAACTAATTCCTCATCTTGGAAATCGAAGGCGATATGTTGTTCACTACATGGCATTAAAACAGGCTTTAGATCATGGAATAAAATTGATAAAAATTCATCGTGTGTTAAAGTTTAAACAAAGACCTTGGTTAAAGGCATACGTTGATTTTAATAACAACCTTCGAAAACAAGCCAGAAATGATTTTGAGAAAAATCTGTATAAATTATTCAACAATGCCATTTTTGGGAAAACAATGGAAAATATCCGTAAAAGAATAGACATACGTCTTGTGACTGACAGCAAAAAGGCAGAAAAGCTAATAGCTAAACCAACATTCATCGACAGAACAATTTATGGTCCCAACCTAGCTGCTTTCCACATGGCTAAACGTAACATTGTATTCAATAAGCCTATATATATTGGAATGTGTATACTGGATATTTCAAAAACTCTAATGTATTCCCACCACTATGATGTCCTGCTACCCTATTATGGAATGAACAATCTTAAACTCATGTATATGGATACCGACTCGTTCATTTATTTGGTTAACACCCCAAATGTATATCAAGACAAGTTGGATTTCCTAGAACACTTGGACACATCAGATTATCCTACTAATCACATATGTTACTCTACATCAAATAAGAAAACGTTGGGGAAATTTAAAGACGAGGCTTGTGGACAAATTATAAAAGCATTTGTTGGACTTAGAGCTAAAATGTACGCTTTAGACATAAATGGTAAAGAAATCAAAAAGATTAAAGGTATTAGCAAAGGGGTTGTCAAAAATTGTATAAGCTTTCAAGATTATAAGGATTGTGTCATGAACAACAATGTAAAAAGAATACCAATGAACATTATCGCTTCTAAACAACATGACATATCATCTATAAGACTAAACAAAATTGCTTTGTGTCCTGGTGATGATAAAAGAGTGATTGATGCTGATGGTATAGGTACACATGCCTATGGTCATTACTCAATCATTGACTATGCTTAAAGAGTTAAGTTATGAATATCAAAATCTTCTGCCTGCAACTAGCAAATACATAAAACAAAACAATTTAGGAAATAAAACAATAGCACTACAAAAATAAAAAAACAAAATAAAAAATGGCATTCATAATCAAAAATAAATAAAATAGAAAACAAAATAAAAACAAGTGTACAATTTATAACAATAAGGAATATATATATAAATGTATTATGTGTAAATAGTGTACATGTATTTAAAATAAAAGAATATTGTACCGTATGGAAACTGCTTGTACATTTTTAATTACTACCCACCTCTCTCCGCTCCTAATGCAAAATGAACATGTAAAACACAAATTGGAAAATCCATGTTTCCATATTGACAAAATAAAAAAAAACATTAAACTGAAATTTTAAAAACTGTAAATGGGAATTTGGTAAATTGACAAATGTGTAAACAACAAATTGGAAAATCCATGTTTCTATATCATGAAATTGAAAAACTTTAAACTGACATTTTAAGAACTGTAAATGGGAAATTGTGAAATTGATAAATGTGTAAACAACATAATGCAAAATCCATGTTTCCATGTTATGAGATTGAAAAACTTAAAACTAACATTTTTAAAAAACTGAAAATGGGAAATTGGAAAATTGTCATGTGTGTAAACAACAAAATGAAAAAAAACCGGTTGGGGTAGTTATCATGTTGTACAGTAACCTATAAAACTAGCATAAGGATAGTTGCTTGTACCCTTATATACTTTGTGTATGTGCATTAGCCTTTGGATTAGCTTAAGTTAGGTTTGGTAAAGTTAGGTTTGGTGAGGTTAGGTATGTAGCCTTGTAGTTTACTCTTTTCAGAAAATGTAAAATCTAAAATCAAAAAATCTTAAATTGAAAATGTAACATCTAAAAAACTAAAATCTAAAATATAAAAAAAAATCAAAAATGTAAAATGTAAAATCTAAAAAAAATGTAAAATGAAAAATCAAAAATGTAAAATGTTAAAATGTAAAATGTTAAAATGTTGAATTTAAAATATTTAAATGAGGTTTCTGTGGGTTAGGTTAGGTTAGGTTAGATTAGGTTAGGTTAAAACTCAGTTTATTATTTGTGCTCTCTCATTTGCTATTACTTATTTACTCACATTTTTTGCTCTCTAATGTTTTGCTCTCACTTTTTTGCTCCCACTTTTGCACTCACTTTTGCACTCACTCTTGCACTCACTTTTGCACTCACTCTTGCACTCACTTTTGCACTCACTTTTGCACTCACTTTGAAGTTTGGTTATGTTAGGTTAGATTAGGTGAAGTTAGGTTAGGTTAGGTTATAACTTAGTTAATTATGTGTGCTCTTACATTTGCTCTCATATTTGCTCTCACTTTGAAGTTTGGCTAGGTTAGGTTAGGTTAGGTTAGGTTAAATAATGTTTGTTAGGTTAGGTTAGGTTAGGCGAAGTTAGGTTAGGTTAAGTTAGGTTAGGGTAGGTTAGGTAAAGTTGGATTAGGCGGAATGGCTGAGGTATGAATGAAACCCCACGTTTTCTTACTTTCACGTCATGAGGCTGAGTGTACCCCAGTCCAGCTCTCAGCCCAAAATAAAATTTCTTGGTTGAGGCGGGAATGAAACCCACACCTCTAGGGAAACAGCTAAAATGCTAGCAATTACACCAAAAGTGGACAATATAAGGCTGGTCTGGATTGCACATGATCAATTAATAATTACCTAATAATAATAATAATAATAATAAATATTCCATTTAGCAACTACACGGCCGACCTCCCTCTGTGACGTCATTCACGGTCTCAGGGCGTGGCGGCCATTTTGCCCATTAGCCACTGCGCCAGCTCTGAATGACCCCTCCGTAAGAATAACATAGAGTGATTGCGCGCGGCGGCCATCTTGCCCATTAGCCCCTGCGCCAGCTTCGGCTTATATTACCTACTTAGCTGCAATAAATATATTATTATTATTTATGTATTTATCTATTTTATTATCTATTTATTTATTTATTTATTGATCTATTTATTTATTGATCTACTTATTTATTGATTTATTTATTTTTCTATTTATTTATAAATTTATATATTTATTTATTTTTTTATTTTTTATTTATCAATTTATCTATTTATTTATTTATGTATTTATCTATTTATTTATCTATTCATCTATTTATCTATGTATCTATTTATTTATATATTTATCTATTTATTTATTTATTTATTTATTTATTTATTTATTTATTTACTTATCTATTGATTTATTTATCTATTTAGTTATCTATTTATTTATTTATTTATTTCTTTATGTATTTATTTATTAATTTATATATTTATTTATGTATTTATTTATTTATTTATTTTCTGTTTATCTATTTATTTATTTATTTATCGATGTATCTATTTATTTCTTTATTTATTTATTTATTTATTTATTTATCTATTTATTTATTTATCATTTATTTATCTTATCTATTTATTTATTTGTTTATTTATCTATTTATCTCTTTATATATTTATTTATATATTTATCTATTTATTTATTTATTCATTTATCTATTTATTTATTTATGTATTTACTTATTTATCTATTTATTTATCTATTTATTTATGTATTTATCTATTTATTTAATTAATTATTTATTTATTGCTCTATTTATTTATCTATTTATTTATCTATTTATTTATTTATTTACCTATTTATCTATTTCTTTATCTATTTATTTATCTATTTACTTATTTATCTATTTACCTATTTATTTAGTTATTTATTTATCTATTTATTTACTTATTTATTTATGTATTTATCTATTTATTTATCTATTTATTTATTTATTTACTTACCTATTTATCTATTTATTTATTTAAGTATTTCTTATTTATTTATTTACTTACCTTCATTATATATTTATTTATTTATCTATTTCTTTATTTATATATTTATTTATCTATTTAAAGTATTTATTTATTTATTTATTTATCTATTCAAATATTTATTTATTTATTTATTTACTTATCTTCATTTATTTATTTATTTATTTATTCATCTATTTATTTATTTATTTATTTATTTATTTATTTATCTATTTACCTATTTATCTATTTATTTATCGATTTATTTATCTATTTATTTATTTATCTATTTATTTATATATTTATTTTTTATTTATCTATTTTTTATTATTTATTTATTTATTTACTTATCTATCTATTTATTTATTTATTATTTATCTAAATAGTAATTTATTTATTTATATATTTACCTATTTATCTATTTATTTATAGATTTATTTATCTATTTATTTATTTATTGATGTATTTATTTATTTTTATATTTATCTATTTACTTATTTCATTATATATTTATGTATTTATTAACTTATTCTCATGTATTTATTTATCTATTTATCTATTTATTTATCTATTAATTTTTTGATCTATTTATTTATTTATTTATTTATTTATTTATTTATTGATTTATTTATTTTTCTATTTATTTATAAATTTATCAATTTATTTATTTATTTTTTATTTATCTATTTATTTAATTATATATTGCTATATTTATCTATTTATCTATTTATTTATCAATTTATGTAATTATTTATTTATTTATTTATTTATTTGTTTATTTATTTATTTATTTATTTATTTATCTATTTATTTATTTATTCATCTCCTTATTTATTTATGTATGTGTATCTATTTATTTATTTATTTATCTATTTATTTATTTATTTATCTATTTATTTATTTATTTATCGATTTATTTATTTTTCTATTTATTTATAAATTTATCAATTTATTTATTTATTTATTTTTATTTATCTATTTATTTAATTATATATTTCTATATTTATCTATTTATCTATTTATCTATTTATTTATCAATTTATGTAATTATTTATTTATTTATTTATTTATTTATTTGTTTATTTATTTATTTATTTATTTATTTATCTATTTATTTATTTATTCATCTCCTTATTTATTTATGTATGTGTATCTATTTATTTATTTATTTATCTATTTATTTATTTATTTATTTATCTATTTATTTATTTATTTATTTATTTATTTATTTATTTATATATTTATTTATCATTTATTTATCTATTTATTTATTTATCTATTTATTTATTTATTAACTATCTATTTATTTATCTATTTATTTATTCAATTATTTAGCTATTTATTTATTTATCTATTTACTTATCTATTTATTTATTAATTTATCTATTTATTTATCTATTTATTTATTTATTTATCTATTTACCTATTTATTTATTTATTTATTTATTTATCGATGTATTTTTTATTTATTATTTATCTATCGTTTTTTTATTTAGTTATTTATTTATTTAGTTATTTATCTATTCGTTTATTTATCTATTTATTTATTTATTTATCTATTTATTTATTTATTTATTTATCAATTTATAGATTTATTTAATTATTTATGTATGTATCTATTTATTTATTAATTTATCTATTTATTTATCTATTTATTTATTTATTTATCTATTTACCTATTTATTTATTTATTTATCGATGTATTTTTTATTTATATTTATCTATCGGTTTTTTTATTTAGTTATTTATTTACTTAGTTATTTATCTATTCGTTTATTTATCTATTTATTTATTTATCTATTTATTTATTTATTTATCAATTTAGAGATTTATTTAATTATTTATTTATTTATCTATTTATTTATTTATTTACCTATTTATCTATTTATCTATTTATTTATATATTTCTCTATTTATTAATTAATTTATCTATTTATTTATTTATTTATCTACTTATCTATTTATTTTTAAATTTATTTCCTTATCATTTTATTTATTTATATACTTATTTATTTATTGATCTATTTATTTATTTATCTATTTATTTATCTATTTATCTATTTATTTATTTACCTATTTATTTATTTATCTATTTATCTATTTATTTATTTATCTATTTATTTATTTATTTATTTATCTATATATCTATCTATTTATTTATTTATCTATTTATCTAATTATTTATTTATTTATCTATCTATTTATATATTTATTTATTTATTCGTTTATTTATCTATTTATCTACTGATTTGTTTATTTATCTATTTATCTACTTAGTTATCTATACATTTTTATATTTATTTATTTATTTATGTATTTATTTATTTATTTATCTATTTATTTAACTATTTATTTATTTGTTTATCTATTTATTTATTTATTACTTTATCTATTTATTTATCTATTCATATATTTATTTATTTATCTATTTAATTATTTATTTATCTCTTTATCGATTTATCTATTTAGTTAGTTATTTATTTATATATTTATTTATCTGATTATTTATTTATTTACCTATTTATTTATTTATTAATTTATCTATTTATTTATGTATTTATTTATTTATCTATTTATTTATGTATTTATCTATTTATTTATCTATTTATCTATTTATCTATTTATCTATTTATTTATCTATCTATATATTTATCTATTTATCTATTTATTTATTTATCTATTTTATTATTTATCTATTTATTTGATTATTTAGCTATTTATTTATTTATTTATTTATTTATCTATTTATTTATTTATTTATTTATCTATTTATTTATTTATCATTTATTTATCTATTTATTTATATATCTATTTATTTATTTATTTATTTATCCATTTATTTATTAATTTATCTATTTATTTATCTATTAATTTATTTATTTATCTATTTATCTATTTATTCATTTATTTATCTTTTTATCTATTTATTTATTTTGTTATCTATCTATTTACTT
>OX336398.1:54618527-54621027 GCA_946902985.2 Meconema thalassinum | reverse complement strand
TTTATTTAGTTATTTATTTATTTAGTTATTTATCTATTCGTTCATTTATCTATTTATTTATTTATCCATTTATTTATTTATTTATTTATTTATCCATTTATAGATTTATTTAATTATTTATTTATTTATCTATTTATTTATTTATTTATTTATTTATTTATTTACCTATTTATCTATTTATCTATTTATTTATATACTATCAATTTATTTATATATCTATCTATTTACTTATTTATTTATTTATTTATTTATTTATTGTTTTATCTATTTATGTATTATTTTATCTATTTATTTATATATTTCTCTATTTATTAATTAATTTATCTATTTATTTATTTATTTATCTACTTATCTATTTATTTTTAAATTTATTTCCTTATCTTTTTATTTATTTATTTACTTATTTATTTATTGATCTATTTATTTATCTATTTATTTATCTATTTATCTGTTTATTTATTTATTTACCTATTTATTTATTTATCTATTTATCTATTTATTTATTTATCTATTTATTTATTTATTTATCTATATATCTATCTATTTATTTATTTATCTATTTATCTAATTATATATTTATTTATCTATCTATTTATATATTTATTTATTTATTTGTTTATTTATCTATTTATCTACTGATTTGTTTATTTATCTATTTATCTACTTAGTTATCTATACATTTTTCTATTTATTTATTTATTTATTTATTTATTTATTTATTAATTTATCTATTTATTTAACTATTTATTTATTTGTTTATCTATTTATTTATTTATTACTTTATCTATTTATTTATCTATTTGTTTATTTATTTATCTATTTAAATATTTATTTATCTTTTTATCGATTTATCTATTTAGTTAGTTATTTATTTATATATTTATTTATCTGATTATTTATTTATTTACCTATTTATTTATTTATCTATTTATATAGCTATTTATTTATTTATTTATGTATTTATTTATTTATTAATTTATCTATTTATTTATGTATTTATTTATTTATCTATTTATTTATGTATTTATCTATTTATTTATCTATTTATCTATTTATGTATTTATTTATCTACCTATATATTTATCTATTTATCTATTTATTTATTTATCTATTTTATTATTTATCTATTTATTTGATTATTTAGCTATTTATTTATTTATCTATTTATTTATTTATTTATCTATTTATTTATTTATCATTTATTTATCTAATTATTTATATATCTATTTATTTATTTATTTATTGATTTATTTATCCATTTATTTATTAATTTATCTATTTATTTATCTATTAATTTATTTATTTATCTATTTATCTATTTATTTATTTATTTATCGATGTATCTATTTGTTTATTTATTTATCTTTTTATCTATTTATTTATTTTGTTATCTATCTATTTATATATTTACTTATTTATTTATATGTTTATTTATCTATTTATCTATTTATTTATCTATTTATCTATTTATTTATTTATCATACACCTATAAGAAAGCATATTCCTTTTGAAAATATTATTAGAGGGGGACTGGTGTACAACAAAGAGGCAAAGTAAACAGCTTTTATCAAGGAAGATAGGCTGTGGGAAAGTAGAAAGTAGACCCGACCTTATAAAGAAAATAGAAACACTAACAGAAGATTCAAGACTAGATGAAACAGTACAAGCCCTTGAAGAACTCCTAATACAAGCCACAACCCCTAGGAAACATCGAAAGGCAAAACAATGGTTCGACCAGGAATGCTACCTATCAAAAAAAGACGTATTGGGGGCCTTACACCAGCTAAGGACGAATTGCGAGAGTCTTCTTTTCCTTCAAGAATATAACAAGAAAAGAAGTGACTACAAGACACTGATACGTGAAAAGAAAAGGACATTCTGGGAAGCGGAAGGAAAAAGAGTCGTGGAAGAGGCCAAGAATGACCCATACATCGCACTACGCCCTAGAAAACAAGCACAGACACACTATATCAATATGCAAGAATGGACGACACACTTTAACGATCTGCTCAACAGGGCAGGAATAACAAACATACCGGAAAACATAAAAGGAACTGACCAAACAACGACATTGGAATGGACTCCACTAACAACAAAAGAAGTTCAAAATATAATCGCAAGCATAAAGAAAAGCAAAGCTGCTGGACCAGACAACATATTCGGTGAATACATAAAAGACACGGCACACATTCTATTACCAATATGGACGAAATTATATAATAAATGCATCGAGACGGCATCAATACCAGAGAGATGGAGACAGTCTACCATAAAAGTTCTCTATAAAGGCAAAGGTGACCCATATGATACAAATATGTACAGAGGCATCGCACTGGAGAACATTCCATTCAAGATATTCACTAAATTAATAACAGAAAGAATCACAGAAGAAATAGATGTACAACTTCCAGAAACACAATTTGGATTCAGAAAAGAAAGGTCAACTCTTACTGCAATAAAACTATTATTAAATAACATTTGGCAAGTCATGGAAAGAAAA